>CM038523.1:137016677-137245966 GCA_021498465.1 Hylobates pileatus
TGGACATTTGCAGCGCTTTGAGGCCTATCGTGGAAAAAGGTATATCTTCAAACAAAAACTACACTGAAGAATTCTGTGAAACTACTTTCTGATCTGTGCACTCATCTCACTGATTCAAACCTTTCTTTTGATTGAGCTGTTCTGAAACCCTCTTTTTGTAGAAACTGCAAGGGGATATTCAGAGAATTCCTTGAAAAACATTTCTTAACTTCTGTTTTACATTTGGGTTTTAATCTTTCCATTTGTGAATATGCAAAAAACAGTTTTCAGTCAACAGTGTTTTATCCTGATATACCCACAATATACTTCAAATGTATTTCTTTATCTGAGAATACTTTTTTATGAACTAGTTTTCCAAACAGTGAAAAAGTGTTTCCTGTTCTCACATTCTCCAGCAGTTGTTTCATTTTTTATTCAACTGAAGAGATTTCTCACTGTTTTTTGAGCATTTCTCTGTCATGATGATGACATTTCTTCAGTGTTTTTCTGCATAATCTTCTTTTGAAGTGTTTTCACCTCTCATTTTTGGTTTTTTGTTTTTCTGAAATTTTTTTTCATTGAGATTCTATATCCCTTTGTCAGATATATGCAAAAATTCTCTTCTGTGTTTATGTTCCTCTGAGATAGCTTTTCTCAGAAGCTTCAGTTTTATCCATTTGCAGATTTTTCTTTTTTTGCCATTCTTTTGGTTTTTAATGAAGTCCTTCCCCCATGTCTGAATATCTGTTTTTTCTGTAGATTTTAATGGTTTATCAACAAAAGTTTTAATCCATCTTGAATTAATTATAATGAAGATAGTTTTTTCACATATCTGTTTTAGATTTATTAAATGTCTTTCATTTCTTGTTTTTGATTCAAATCAGAATGTCCACTATCCTCATTTCTGATCTGTTCTGTTCCAGATCTATGTCTCTGGTTTTTCATATGCTGTTTTGAACTGAATGAACATTTAAAGCAGTTTCTCAGCTTTTTCTTTTCAGATTCTTCATCACTCTTTTTGGTTCCTGAACAATATTTTTCCAATTCTGTGAAAGAAAGTGTTTCTTGCTGAATCTATAATACCTTCTATCAAATGATTCTTCAACATGAGCAAATGTTCTTCCATTTGTTTTATCCTCTTTTTATTTCATTGAAAATTTTTAGTTCTCCTTGAAGTCCTTCACAGAATGATTCAGATTTTACTCTGAAGATGAATACACTCTGCTTTTTCTCTGTTTTCTTTATTTGAAGAATGCTTTTTTTACAAATGTATCCTGAGATTCTGAATTGTTTCTCAGCAAAGATTTCTGAGAAAGTTTCTAGATATACAATCTTTCTATCTCAAAAGATATTCTCTTTTCTATTGAATACTTTTATTCTCCCTGCCATTGCTCAGAACTTCCAAACTGTTGAATGCAGAAACATCATCAGCAGTTTTCAGAAATGCTTCCTTTTCATTCTTGATATTTTTTCATATAGCTCTTAATGAGTCCCAAATACATTTAGAAGTTTTACAAATGTTGAATGAAAGGTTTTCTGCATCTGTGAATAATCATGTGGTTTTTTCTTTTTCTGTTTTATCCTGGATATTTCTTTTTTGAACCATTGCATCAAATGAAGCCCTTGATCATATACTTTTGACTGCTGAATCCAGAAGGTTTTTGCTCAATGTTCAATGAATATTTCTGAAATTCTTCTTTTTATTATGCTCTCCTTTTTCAGGAAATGCACTCAAAATGTGTTAAATTCTCTTCTCAAATAGTTTCAAAAATGGTAAGTTTTTGACTCTGAAATTCAGCTGTGAATCCTCAGTCAGCTCTTTTTTTCTATTTTCTATCCAAGTTTTTTCTATTCAGATATCTTTTATCTTTGGATTTTTCAAATATCCATTCTTCAGACATGTTTCAAATGTTTTAAAAAATGGAGATTTTTTCTGTGATCTTGATATCCTTTTTCGTTTTTATCATCTGGATTTTTCTTTTTTCTTCATAGTCTTTGCTCCATCAATTTTGTTGATCCAAAAACAGTGTTCCAAATGAAGGGTTTTTTGTGCACACTTCAGTTTCTCTCTGAAGTTTTTCTAGTTCTCAGCTTTTGATATTTCCTTTTTTCTGGTTCAATGTGATGTTATGTCAATGGATCTCCTGTTTCTCTGTGAATGAAAATTTCACACTGCTGAATGTCCCAGAGATTCTTTTTTTCTTTTTCTCGTTTTTCAAAGATTTTTTTCTGCCTTCATTTCAAAAATGTCATTCAACAGGTTGTTCAGTTTCCAGTATGACTGTTGAGTGAATAATCCTGAGTTCTTTGATTCACTGTTCTAGTTTTTATAATTCTGTTCTTTACATTTCTGAAGAGCTTTCTTCACTATGTCATTTTAATATGTTTTCTAAAAAAGTTTCAACTTTGAGATCTGAGATGATATCCACATAAAAGCAGTTCAATTCCTGGATATCCTTTTCTTTCTTTTTCTCATGATTCTGTCAATGTTGACAGTGAAAAACTTCCAAATGAGAGTTTAAACTGTATCACTGAGACAGTTTATGAATCTTCTCCTGTTTTCTATATTTTTTAGATAGTTAGCTCTTTTGTTGAATGATCCCTTTTCATTATGTTGGATTCTTTTTCTCTTTTGATCTTTGTTGGTTTAAAGTCTATTTTATCAGAGATATGCAACATGTTTTCATCTGATAGATCTTCCTCATCCCTATTTTAGTCTATATGTCTCTGCTGAGATTTTCCTGAATACAGCACACTGATGGGTCCTGACTCCTTATCCAGTTTGCCAGTCTGTGTCTTTAGATTGGAGCATTTAGCCCATTTACATTTAACGTTAATATTGTTATGTGTGAATCTGATCCTGTCAATGATGTTAGTTGGTTATTTTCTCAGTTGCATTTTTCCTAGCCTCGATGGTCTTTACAATTTGGCATGTTTTTGCAGTGGCTGGTACCGGTTGTTCCTTTCCATGTTTAGTGCTTCCTTCAGGAGCTCTTCTAGGGCAGGCCTAGTGGTGACAAAATCACTCAGCATTTGCTTGTCTGTAAAGTATTTTATTTCTCCTTCACTTATGAAGCTTAGTTTGGCTGGATATGAAATTCTGGGTTGCAAATTCTTTTCTTTAAGAATGTTGAATATCAGCCCCAACTCTCTTCTGGCTTGTAGAGTTTCTGCCGAGAGATCAGCTGTTAGTCTGATGGGCTTCCCTTTGTGGGTAACCCGACCTTTCTCTCTGGCTGCCCTTAACATTTTTTCCTTCATTTCAACTTTGGTGAATCTGACAATTATGTGTCTTGGAGTTGCTGTTCTCGAGGAGTATCTTTGTGGCGTTCTCTGTATTTCCTGAATCTGAATGTTGGCCTGCCTTGCTAGATTGGGGAAGTTCTCCTGGATAATATCTTGCAGAGTGTTTCCAACTTGGTTCCATTCTCCCCGTCATTTTCAGGTACACCAATCAGACATAGATTTGGTCTTTTCACATAGCAAATTTCTCAGGCTTTGTTCATTTCTTTTATTCTTTTTCTCTAAATTCTTTCTCTTCATTTCATTCATTTCATCTTCCATCAGATACCCTTTCTTCCAGATACTGCTATGAGTTTCAATCTTGATAAAGAAATGTTTAACTCCATCAGAATTCTCTCCATTTTCTAGTTATCCATTCTTCTAATATTTTCAAGTTTTTAACTCTTTCTATTTTTTTGAATTCCTCAAGCTCAGAAATTCTCTGAAACTTTCTCAACTCATCAAGAATCCACAGTTTTTCCTGCTGTGGTGAGAATGTTCCAAAATGCTCTATTTTTAGAGTTTCAGTTTTTTTTTTTCTTTTTCCATCTTTGTGGTTTTACACTTTTCCTTGATGATGAATGAAGATGTTTTTTGGTGTGAATGTCCTTTCTGTTTGAGTTTTCTTCACAGAAGTCAGCTGCATCTTTAGTTTACTATATCAGATGTTTCTCAATGTCACAGATCACAAAAAGCAGTTTCTGAGACCAAAAACTGATTTAAATGAAGTTTTCTCAGAGATACCATTGAATGATGCAGTCTTCTCAGATCTCAGTTATCTCATATTATTTGAAGATTTCCTTTCAGATTCCAGCTTGAAAAAGTCTCAAATGTCCAGACAGGGTTTAACTGTAGTTCTGCTGAGGTTTTACTGAGATACATCACATCCAGCTGTTTCTCAAGTTAGCTTCCTCTGCTTTTTTCTAAGCAACTGGATAATGTCTCAGCCTCGCTGCTCAAACAGTCTCAGACTGCTGTGCTAGAATCACACTGTCACAATAATAAGATCTCTTTTTTTCATAGATATTTCTCAAATATCCTCTTTCCGCTTTCTTTCTGAAAGAACTTTTTTCATAAATTCCTGCTTCTCCCTACTTCAGTTGTCCTGCATTTACTCAAAAGATGAAACAAACCTCACAGAATGCAGAAAAGTTTCTGTGAGATGACTACAGACATGTCACAAGCATCTTCTCAGAAGCTTCTAGTTTTTATCTGGATATTCTTTTTTACAATTGGCCTCAATGGACTCCAAAATGTCCATTCACAGAATGGACAAAACAGTGTTTCCAAGCTGCTGAATCCAAAGAAACTTTTAATTCCATGAGATGAATGCACACATTGCAAAGTAGTTTCTCAGAAAGCTTCTTTCTAGTTTTTATATGAGGATACTTCCTTTTTCACCATAGGCCTCAATGTGCTCCCAAATATAATTTTGTAGATTCTACGAAAGCAGGGTTTCCAAACTGCTGAATGAAAAGAAAGGTCTATGTCTGAGAGATGAATACACACATCACAAATCAGTTTCTCAGATAGCTTCCTTATAGTTTATTTCCTGGGATATTCACTTTTTCACATTTCACCTCAATAAGCTAGGAAATATCCCTTTGCAGATACTACAACAACAGTGTTTCCAAATTTGTGAATACAAAGAAAGGTTTAACTCTATAAGATGAATGCACACATCACAAAGCAGTTCCTCAGAATGCTTCTTTTCAGTTTTTATCTGAAGATATTTCTTTTTACACTGTATGCATCAATGTGCTCCCAAATATCTCTTCGCAGATTGTGCTACAACAGTTTTCAAACTGCTGAATAAAAGGAAAAGTTTAACTTTGTGAGATGAATGCACACATCACAAAGCAGATTCTCAGATACCTTCCTTCTAGATTTTATCTTGGGACATTCGCTTTTTCACCATTGTCCTCAATTAGCTCCAAAATGTCCATTCACAGAATTAACAAAAACAGTGTTTCCAAAAGGCTGAATCCAAAGAAAGGATTAACTCTGTGAGAAGAATGCACATATCACAAAGAAGTTTCTCAGAAAGCTTCTTTCATGTTTTTATCTGAAGCTGTTTCCTTTTTCACAATAGGCCACAATGCGCTCCCAAATATCCCTTTGCAGATTCTATAAAAACGGTGTTTCCAAACTGCTGAATGAAAAGAAAGTTTTAATTGCCAGATGAATGCACACATTCCAAAGTAGCTTCCTTCTAGTTTTATCCTGGGATATTCATTTTTTCACCATTGGCCTCAATGAGCTCCCAAATGTCCATTTTCAGAGTGGACAAAAACAGTGTTTTCAAATTGCTAAATCCAAAGAAAGTGTTAATTCCATGAGAAGAATGCACACACCACAATGCAGTTTATCAAAATCTTCTTTCTAGTTTTTATCTGAAGATGTTTCCTTTTTCACCATAGGCCACAAATACCCTTTGCAGATTCTACAAAAACAGTGTTTCCAATCTGCTGACTGAAAGAGAGGTTTAACTCTGCTAGATGAATGCACACATTACAAAGCAGTTTCTCAGGGAACTTCCTTCTAATTTATATCCTGGGACATTTTCTTTTTTGCCACAGGCCTCAAAGAGCTCCAAAATGTCCATTCACGGAATGGACAAAACAAAGTGTTTCCAAACAGCTGAATGAAAAGAAAGTTTTATCACTGTGAGATGAATGCACACATCACAAAGCAGTTTATCAGAAATCTACTTTCTAGTTTTTATGTGAAGATATTTCCTTTTTCACCATAGGTCTCAATGCACTCCTAAATATCCCTTTGCAGATTCTACAATAACAGTGTTTCCAAACTGCTGAATGAAAAGAAAGGTTTAACTCTGTGAGATGAATGCACACATCACAAATCGTTTTCTCAGATAGCTTCCTTCTAGTTTTTATCCTGGGATATTCACTTTTCACATTTCACCTCAATAGCTCAAATATCATGCAGAATACAAAACAGTGTTTCAAACTGCTGAATCAAAGAAAGGTTTAACTCTGTGAGATGAATACACATCAAAGCACTTTCTTAGAAAGCTTTTTTCTGTCTTTTATCTGAAGATATTTCCTTTTTTACCATAGGCCTCAATGTGCAAATATCCTTCAGATTCTACAAAACAGTTTTCAAACTGCTGAATGAAAAGAAAGGTTTAACTCTGTGAGATGAATACACACATCACAAATCAGTTTCTCAGATAGCTTCCTTATAGTTTATTTCCTGGGATATTCACTTTTTCACATTTCACCTCAATAAGCTAGGAAATATCCCTTTGCAGATACTACAACAACAGTGTTTCCAAATTTGTGAATACAAAGAAAGGTTTAACTCTATAAGATGAATGCACACATCACAAAGCAGTTCCTCAGAATGCTTCTTTTCAGTTTTTATCTGAAGATATTTCTTTTTACACTGTATGCATCAATGTGCTCCCAAATATCTCTTCGCAGATTGTGCTACAACAGTTTTCAAACTGCTGAATAAAAGGAAAAGTTTAACTTTGTGAGATGAATGCACACATCACAAAGCAGATTCTCAGATACCTTCCTTCTAGATTTTATCTTGGGACATTCGCTTTTTCACCATTGTCCTCAATTAGCTCCAAAATGTCCATTCACAGAATTAACAAAAACAGTGTTTCCAAAAGGCTGAATCCAAAGAAAGGATTAACTCTGTGAGAAGAATGCACATATCACAAAGAAGTTTCTCAGAAAGCTTCTTTCATGTTTTTATCTGAAGCTGTTTCCTTTTTCACAATAGGCCACAATGCGCTCCCAAATATCCCTTTGCAGATTCTATAAAAACGGTGTTTCCAAACTGCTGAATGAAAAGAAAGTTTTAATTGCCAGATGAATGCACACATTCCAAAGTAGCTTCCTTCTAGTTTTATCCTGGGATATTCATTTTTTCACCATTGGCCTCAATGAGCTCCCAAATGTCCATTTTCAGAGTGGACAAAAACAGTGTTTTCAAATTGCTAAATCCAAAGAAAGTGTTAATTCCATGAGAAGAATGCACACACCACAATGCAGTTTATCAAAATCTTCTTTCTAGTTTTTATATGAATATATTTCCTTGTTCACCATAGGCCTCATTGCACTCTCAAATATCCCTTACAGATTCTACAAAAACAGTGTTTCCAATCTGCTGAATGGAAAGAGATGTTTAACTCTGTAAGATGAATGCATACATCACAAAGTGGTTTCTCAGAGAGGTTCCTTCTAGTTTTTATCCTGGGACATTTTCTTTTTTGCCACAGGCCTCAAAGAGCTCCAAAATGTCCATTCACATAATGGACAAAAAAAAGTGTTTCCAAACAGCTGAAACAAAAAATAGGTTTAACTCTGTGAGATGAATGCACACATCACAGGGTTGTTTTTCAGAAAGCTTCCTTCTAGTTATTATCTGAAGATATTTCCTTTTTCAACATAGACCACAGTGCACTGCCAAATATCCGTTTGCAGATTCTACAAAAACAGTGTTTTGAGTCTACTGAATGGAAAGAGAGGTTTAACTCTGTGAGATGAATGTACTCTTCACAAAGCAGTTTCTCAGAGAAGTTGCTTCTAGTTTTTATCCTGGGATATTTGCTTTCTCACCATTGGCTTCAATGAGCCCAAAAATGTCCATTCACAGAATGGACAAAAGCAGTGTTTCCAAACTGCTGAATCAAAATAAAGTTTTAACGCTGTGAGATGAACACGCATATCACAAAGCAGTTTCTTAGAGAGCTTCTTTTCAGTTTCTATATGAAGATGTTACATTTTTCACCATAGGACTCAATGTGCTCCAAATATTGCTTCTCAGATTCTGCATAAACAGGGTTTTCAAACAGCTGAATGAAAAGAAAAGTTTAACTCTCCAAGATGAATGCACACATCATAATGTGGTTACTCATATAGCTTCCTTCTATTTTTTATCCTGGGATTTTGCTCTTTCACCATTGACATCAATGAGCTCCTTAATGTCCACTTGCAGAATGGACAAAAACAGTGTTTCCAAATGGCTGAATCCAAAGAAAGGTTTAACTCTGTGAGGTGAATGAACACATCACAAAGCAGTTTCTCAGAAAGTTTCTTTCTAGTGTTTATAAGAAGATAATTCTTTTTTCACCATAGGCCTCAATGTACTCCCAAATATTCCTTTGCAGATTCTATAAGAACAGTGTTCCTGAGCTGCTGAATGACAAAGAAAGGTTTAACTCTGTGAGATAAATGCACACATCACAAAACGTTTTCTCAGATAGCTTCCTTCTAGTTTTTATCCTGGGATATTCGAATTTTCAACATTAGCCTCAATGAGCTCCCAAATGTCCATTCACAAAATGGACACAAAGAGCATTTCCAGACTGCTGAATACAAAGAAATTTTTAACTCTGTGAGATGAAGGCAGACATCACAAAACAGTTTCTCAGAAATCTTCCTTCTAGTTTTTATGTGAAGATGTTTCCCTTTCCGCCATAAGCCTCAATTGGCACCTAAATATCCCTCTGCAGATTCTACAAAAATAGCATTTCCAAGCTGCTGAATGAAAAGAAAGGTTTATCTCTGCAAGAGGAATGCACATATCACAAAGCAGTTCGTCAGATAGCTTCCTTCTCATTTTTATACTGGGATAGTCACTTTTTAGTCATTGGCCTAAATGGGCTCCTAAAAGTCCACTTGCAGAATTTACAAAACAGTGTTTCCAAACTAAGGAAAACAAACCAAAGTTTAACTCTATGAATTGAATGCACACATCACAGAGCATTTTCTCAGAAAGCTTCTATCTAGTTTTTATCTGAAGATGTTTCCTTTTTTACCATAGGCCTCAAGGCACACCAAAATATCCCTTCGAGATTCTACAAAAACAGTGTTTCCAAACCGCTGAATTAAAAGAAAGGTTTAAATCTATGAGATGAATTTACACATCACAAAGTGGTTTCTCAGATCTGTTCCCTCTAGTTTTTATACTAAGATATTCGCTTTTTTCACCACTGTCCTCTATGAGCTTCCAAATGTCCACTTGCGGAATGGACAAAAACAGTGTTTCCAAACTGTTGAATCAAAAGAAAGGGTTAACACTGTGAAATTAATGCATACATTAAAGCAGTTTCTCAGAAGGCTTCTTTCTAGTTTTTATCTGAAGATGTTTCCTTTTCAACCACAGGCCTTAAGGCCCTCCCAATAATCCCTTCATACATTCTACAAAAGCAGTGTTTCCAAACTGCTGAATGAAAAGAAATATTTACCTCTGTGAGGTGAATGCATACATCACAATGCAGTTTATCAGATTGCTTCCTTGAAATTTTTATCCTGGGATATTCACTTTTTTGCCATTGGCCTCAAAGAGCTCCCAAATGTCCATTTACAGAATAGAAAAAAAAAATGTGTTTCCAAACTGCTGAATCCAAAGAAGGTTTTAACTCTGTAGGATGAATGCACATATCACAAAGCAGTGTCTCAGAAGGCTTCTTTCTAATTTTTATATGAAGGTATTTCCTTTTTCCTCATAAGCCTCAATGTACTCCCAAATATCCTTTGACAGATTCTACCAACACAGGGTTTCCAAACTGCTGAATCCAAAGAAAGTTTTAACTCTGTGAGTTGAATGCATGCATCACAAAGCAGTCTCTCACATAAATTTCTTCTAGTTTTTATCCTGGGATATTCGCTTTTTCATCATTGTCCTCAAGGAGCACCAAAGTGTCCGTTCACACAATGGACAAAAATAGTGTTTCCAAACTGCTGAATCAAAAGAAAATTTAACACTCTGAGATGAATGCAAAAATCACAAAACAGTTTCTCAGAAAGTTTTTTTCTAGTTTTTATCTGAAGATGTTTCCTTTTTCACCATAGGCCTCAATTGGCACCTAAATATCCCTCTGCAGATTCTACAAAAATAGCATTTCCAAATTGCTGAATGAAAAGAATGGTTGAACTCTGAGATGAATGCACACATCACAAAGCAGTTTCTCAGAAAGCTTCTTCTAGTTTTTATCTGAAGATATTTCCTTTTCACCATAGGCCTCAATGCTCCAAATATCCTTTGCAGATTCTACAAAACAGTGTTTCCAAACTGCTGAATCAAAAGAAAGGTTTAACTCTGTGAGATGAATGCACATCACAAAACAGTTTCTCAGAAATCTTCTTCTAGTTTTTATCTGAAGATATTTCCTTTTCACCATAAGCCTCAATTGGCACCTAAATATCCCTCTGCAGATTCTACAAAACAGTGTTTCCAAACTGCTGAATGAAAAGAAAGGTTTAACTCTGAGATGAATGCACACATCACAAACCTTTTTCTCAGATAGCTTTCTTCTATATTTTATCTGAAGATATTTCCTTTTCACCATAGGCCTCAATGGGCTAGCAAATATCCTTCGCAGATTCTACAAAACAGTATTTCCAAACTGCTGAATGAAAAGAAAGGTTTAACTCTGAGATGAATGCACACATCACAAAGCAGTTTCTCAGAAAGCTTCTTCTAGTTTTTATCTGAAGATATTTCCTTTTCACCATAGGCCTCAATGGGCTAGCAAATATCCATTCGCAGATTCTACAAAAACAGAGTTTCTAAACTGCTGAAAAAAAAGAAATATTTAACTCTGTGAGATGAAGGCACACATCACAAAGGATTTTCTCAGAAAGCTTCTTTAGAATTTTTATCTGAAGACATTATCTTTCTCACCATAGGCCTCAACGATCTCCCAAATATCCCTCTGCAGATTGTACAGAAACTGTGTTTCCAAATTACTGAATCAAAAGAAAGGTTTAATTCTGTGAGGTGAATGCACACATCACAAAGCAGTTTCTTAGAAAGTTTCTTTCTAGTTTTTATCTGAAGATGTTTCCTTTTCCAACATAGGCATCAATTTGCTCTGAAATATCCCTTCGCAGATTATACAAAAACAGTTTTTTCCAATCTGCTGAATAAAAAGAAAAGTTTAACTCTGTGAGATGATTCCACATCACAAAGCAGTTTCTCAGAAGGCTTTCTTCTAATTTTTATCCGAAGATCATTCCTTTTTCACACTAAACCTCAATGCACTCCCAAATATCCCTTCACAGTTTCTACAAAAACAGCATTTCCAAACTGTTGAATGAAAATAAATGTTTACCTTTGTGAGATGAATGTACACCACAAAGTGCTTTCTCAGATAGCTTCCTTCTAGTTTTTATCCTAGGATATTCGCTTTTCCACCATTGGCCTTAATGAGCTCCCAAACGTCCATTTGCAAAATGGACAAAAACAGTGTTGCCAAACTGTTGAATACAAAGAAAGGTTTAACTCTGTGAGACAAATACACATATCAAAAAGCAGTTTCTCAGAAGGCTTCTTTTTAGTTGTTATCTGAAGGTGTTTCCTTTTCAACCACAGGCCTTAAGGCCCTCCCAATAATCCCTTCATACATTCTACAAAAGCAGTGTTTCCAAACTGCTGAATGAAAAGAAATATTTACCTCTGTGAGGTGAATGCATACATCACAATGCAGTTTATCAGATTGCTTCCTTGAAATTTTTATCCTGGGATATTCACTTTTTTGCCATTGGCCTCAAAGAGCTCCCAAATGTCCATTTACAGAATAGAAAAAAAAAATGTGTTTCCAAACTGCTGAATCCAAAGAAGGTTTTAACTCTGAGAGATGAACGCAAACATCACAAAGCATTTTTTTCAAAAAGCTTCTTTTTTTTCTTATCTGATGATG
The DNA here is from genome assembly GCA_021498465.1 of Hylobates pileatus. Lineage (NCBI taxonomy): Eukaryota > Metazoa > Chordata > Mammalia > Primates > Hylobatidae > Hylobates > Hylobates pileatus. Next base: position 137,028,622 of record CM038523.1, read on the forward strand.
TTTCCTTTTTCAATGTCCCTTCACAGATCTTACAAAAACATGTTTCCAAACAGCTGAAAGAAAAGTTTAATTCTGTGAGATGAATGCATACATCACAAGGCAGTTTTGCTGATAGTTTCCTTCTAGTTTTATCCTGGGATATTCACATTTTGCCATAGGTCACAAATGAACTCTGAAAAGTCCACTCCCAGAATGGATGAAAACCGTGTTTCCAACCTGCAGAACCGAAATAAATATTTAACTGTGAGATGAGTGCACACATCACAATGAACTTTTTCAGAAAACTTCTTTCTATTTTTTGTCCGAAGATGTTTCCTTTTTCACCATATGCCTCAAAGCCCTCCCAAATACACATTCGTAGATTCTACAAAAAGAGCGCATCCTAACTGCTGAATGAAAAGAACTGTTTAACTCTGCAAGATGATTGCACACATCACAAAGTGGTTTCTCAGATAGTTTCTTTCTAGTTTTTATCTGAAGGTGTTTCCCTTTTCACCATAGACCTCAAAGTGCCCCGAAATAACTCTTCACAGATTCTACAAAAACAGTATTTCCAAACTGCTCCACTAAAAGAAGGGTTAAACTCTCTGAGATTAAAACATACATCACAAAGAAGTTTTTCAGTAAGCTTCTGTCTAGTTTTTATCTGAAGATATTTCCGTTTTCACCATAGGCCTGAAAGCACTCCCAAGTATGCCTTTGCAGAGTCTACAAAAACAGTGTTTACACACTGCTCCATCAAAAGAAAGGTTTAACTCTGTGAGATGAATGCACACATCACAAAGTTGTTTCTTAAAAACATTTTTTCTAGTTTTTCTCTGAAGATATTTCCCTTCTCACCTTGGGCCTCAATGGGCTAGCAAATATCCCTTCGCAGATTCTACAAAAGCATTGTTTCCAAACTGCTCCATCAAAAGAAAGGCTTATCTCTGTGAAATGAATGCACACATCTCAAAGCAGTTTCTCAGAAACCTTCTTTCTAGTTTTTTTCTGAAGATATTTCCTTTTCACCATAGGCCTCAAATAGCTCCAAAATATGCCTTCAAAGATTCTTCAAATACAGGGTTTCCAAAATGCTCCATCAAAAGAAACTTATTAACTCTGTGAGATAAATGCACACATCTGAAAGCAGTTTCTCAGAAACCTTCTTTCTAGTTTTTCTCTGAAGATATTTCCTTTTCCATCATTGGCCTCAATGTGCTCTCAAATATCCCTTCACAGTTTATACAAAAAATGTTTACAAACAGCTCCATCATAAGGTAGCTTTATCTCTTCGAAATGAATTCAAACATCACAAAGAAATTTCTCAGAAAGCTTCTGTTTAGATTTTATGTGAAGATATTTCCTTTTTCACCACTGGCCTCAATGTGCTCCCAAATATCCCTCTGCATATTCTAATAAAACAGTGTTTCCAAACTGCTCCATCAAAGGAAAGGCTTAACTCTGTGAGATGAATGAACACATCACAAAGGAGTCTCTCACAATGCTTCTTTCTAGTTTTTAGTCTGAGATATGTCCTTTTTCAACATAGGCCTCAAATCGTACCCAAATATCCCTTGACAGATTCTACAAAAACAGTGTTTCCAAAATGCCCCATCAAAGGAAAGTTTTAAGTCTGTGAGATGAGTGCACACATCACAAAACAGTTTCTCAGAAAGCTTCTTTATAATTTTTCTCTGAAGAAATTTCCTCTTTCACTGTAGTCCTCAATGCCCTTCAAAGCATCTCTTTACATATTATCTGTGAGATAAATGCACACATAACAAAGCTGTTTCTCAGAATGCTTCCTCCTAGTTTTTATCTGAAAATATTTCATTTTTCACCGTAGGCCTCAAAGTGCTCCCAAATATCCCTTCACAGATTCTACAAAAACAGTGTTTGCAAAATGCTCCCTCAAAAGAAAGGTTTAAATCTGTGAGATGAATGCAGACATCACAAAGCAATTTCTCAAAATCTTCTCTCTAGTTTTACCTGAAGATATATAATTTTTCACCATAGGCCTCAATGGGCTCCCAAATATCCCTTCACAGATTCCACAAAAAGACTGTCTCCAAACTGCTGCATCAAAAGAAAGCTTTAACTCTGTGAGATGAATGCACTCATCACATAGGAGTTTTGCAGAATATTTCTTTCTAGTTTTTATCTGAAGCTATTTCCTTTTTTACCATAGGCCTCAATGTGCTCCCAAATATCCCTTCACAGACTCTACAAAAACAGTGTTTCCAATACACTCAATCAACAGAAAGGTTTTACTCTCTGAGTGGAATGAACACATCACAAAGCAGTTTCTAAGAAAGCGTCTTTCTTGTTTTTATCTGAAGACATTTCTGTTTCCACCACAGGCCTCAATGTGCTCCCTAATATACTTTCACTGTGTTTATAAAAACAGTGTTTTCAAGCTGCTTAATCAAAAAAACCTTTAACTCTGTGAGATTAATGCACGCATCACAAAACAGTTCCTCAGAAAACTTCTTTGTAGTTTTAAACTGAAGATATTTCCTTTCTCATCATATGCCTCAATGTGCTCCCAAAAATCCCTTCTCAGATTCTACAAAAATAGTGTTTTCAAACTGTTCAATCAAAAGAAAGATTTAAGTCTGTGAGATTAATGCACACAACACAAAACAGTTTCTCAGAAAGCTTATTTCTAGTGTTTATCTGAAGATATTTCCTTTTTCATAGTAGGCCTCAATGCACTCCCAAAAATCCTTTCACAGATTCTACAAAAACAGTGTTTCCAAACTGCCTAATCAAAAGAAAGCTTTAACTCTGTAAGATGACTGCACACATCACAAAGCAGTTTCCCAGAAAGCTTCTTTTAAGTATTTATCAGACAGTATTTACTTTTTCACCATAGGCCTCAATGTACTCCCAAATATCACCTTGCAGGTTATACAAAAACAGTGTTTCCAAACTGCTCCATTGAAAGAAAGGTTTACCTCTGTGAGATGAATGCACACATCACAAAGCAGTTTCTCAGAACGCTTCTTTCTAGTTTTTATCTGAAGATGTTTCCTTTTTCATCATAGGCCTCAAGGCGCTCCAAAATATCCCTTTGCAGATTTTACAAAAACAGTGTTTCCAAACTCCTCAATCAAAATAAAGATTTAAATTTTGAAATGAATGCACTCATCACAGTGTCTCTGAAAACTTCTTTCAATTTTTTATCTGAAGATATTTCCTTTTCACCATAGACCTCAATGTGCTCCCAAAAATCCTTTCACAGTTTCTACAAAAACATTGTTTTCAAAGTGCTCAATCAAAAGTAAGCTTTAACTCTGTGAGATAAATGAATATATCATGAAGCAATTTCTCAGAATGATTCTTTCTAGTTTTTTATCTGAAGATAGTTCCTTTTTTACCATGGGCCTGAATGTGCTCCCTAAGTTCCCCTCTCAGATTTTACAAAAAACAGTGTTTGAATGGGGCCAGCCCCTCCAACCTGTGGGTGTTTCTTGTCAGGTGGAATGAGAAACTCAGAAAATAAGTAAGACAAAGAGACAAAGTATAGAGAAAGAACAGTGGGCCCAGGGGCTTGGAAGTCAGCATATGGAGAATCTGCACTGTCACTGGTCTCTGGGTTCCCTCAGTATTTATTGATCAGTATTTCTATTATCTCAGTGAGGGGAATGTGGCAGGACTATAGGTTCATATTGGATAGAGGGTCAACAGGAAAACATTTGTGCAAAGGTCTCTGTGTCATAAATAAATTTAAGGAAATGTGCTGTGCCTTGATGTGCACATAGGCCAGATTTATGTTTGACTCTACACAAACATCTTTTTGCATTAAAGAGCAGTGTCACCTCCAGGCATAAGGCAGTTTTCTCCTATCTCAGTAAAGAGAATGTACAACAGGGTTTTACACCAAGACATTGCATTCTGAGGGACGAGCAGGAGAGAGATGCCTTCCTCTTATCTCAACTGCAAAAGGCCTTCCTCTTTCACTAATCCTCCTAAGCACAGACCCTTTATGGGTGTCCAGCTGGGGGGCGGTCATGTCTTTCCCTTTCCATGAGGCCATATCTCAGCCTATCTCATGGGGAGAAACCTTGGACAATACATTGATTTCCTAGGCAGAGGTCTCTGCAGCCTTCTGCAGTGTATTATGTCCCTGCATACTCAAGATTAGAGAATGGTCATGATTTTTACGAAGTGTACTACCTTCAAATACATTTTTAATGAAGCAAATCCTGCACAGCCATAAATCTGTTAAACCTTGAGTCAACACAGCACATGTGTCTGTGGGCACAGGGTTTGGGCTAGGGTTACAGATTAACAGCATCTCAAGGCAGAAGAATTTCTTAGTACAGAACAAAATGGAGTTTCTGATATCTACTTCTTTCTACACAGACCCAGTAACAATCGGATCTCTCTTTCTTTACCCCACATTTCCCCCTTTTCTTTTTGACAAAATCACCATCATCATCATGGCCCATTCTCTATGGTCGCTGTCTCTTCGGAGCTGCTGGGTACACCTGCAGACTAACAACAGACGGCACAGACACACAAGGATTAATATGAAATTTACAATAGCGGAACTTCCTATGGTCTTAACCCAAGGTTTAAGATTTGCGAGGCCATCAGCAACTCCTGCAATTGCCTTGGTTCCTGCTACTAAATTTAAATGGTATTTTGAGACTTTGAAAATTTGTTCTTTTCATTTGGAAATGTCTAAAGTAAGATTATTTTCTCTTCCCTGTAGATGGTGTCTAACCATGTCCCAGTGATGTTCAGACTCATCATGAACTCAGGGTGTAATACAAAAATCTGACATATTCCAGTCACACTGTAACTGAAAACGACATTCCAAGTTCATAAGCCTATCTCCCATCCAGATGACAGTTTGTCTAAGATCATTAATTTGATTTGCCAATTTTTGATCAATACCAGATTGTGAATTCCAGAATCTTATAGAATTTTTTTGCCAATTATTATCAAAGTTTACCATCTGAACAGAAGAGTGTAATGCAACTCCTGCCACAGCGGCCATAGGTGTGACTGCAATGAATCTGATAATCACTGCAATTAAAGTAAAAATGAATCTTTTGGATCTATTTAGAATGCCTTTTAACACTTCAGTCAAAATATGGACACGCGGCGAGGCCTCCCACAGTTAGTCCATGTACACAGGGATCCACACGCCTTCTCTTGCTCTCACTAGCATAATACAGTGCTGACAATTAAAAGTCGAATCAATGCAAGTAAACAATCTGCAATTTTCACAGATTGTAGTTTGGGAGTCTGGTTTAATAACTATATTTCCTACAAGTAGCATATAAGGATGCTTTGCACAACTTTGCAAAGGGATTGTTAGACTGCAATTTAGGTTGATAGTATAAAATGGCTTACAATCTCTTGTTTCTATAACTTGATTTCCAGACCAAATTCTAATGCAGTATGATTCCATAGTAAGCCTCCGTAATTTTGGATGTTTAGGACCAGAAACAGGACTTATTATTTTTTATCTTGGAGTAGAGATTCCTTTTTCTCCCCATTCCAAATGTTAGAAAGACTAAATTTTTGTGCTTATGTTTGTCTAAACTTTCTCTTAAGTCACTATTAACAGCTGGACTCACTTGTGCACTGGGACACGGTTGAGTTTGTCCTGTGCAATTGTGGCAGAATTGACTTCAAGGTACCCAATCTATAATAGTTCTGAATTCATTGTTTTGCAATATCACTGCACTATTGACCACACATTCTTCCTAAACTAAAATTTTGTGCCTTTTGATCCTTTGGGAATTTCCTCGGGGCAAGGTTTCCCTTTAGGCTTAAATTTATTGATCTTTGATAAGAAAAGTCCTGTAAATAGTTTACCTGTGTCCTGAGTGACATTCTACTTACCATGTGATAAGTAAATCTACTGGTGGTACTGACAGTAGGTACTTCTACCTCCAATTTTGGATTGCAGGCATTAAACATCTTGGTGCTTTCCCTAGGCAAAGAGGAATATAACCACACCCAGTGGAAATATTTATCATTACTTCTTCCTCAGGTTTGGCAAGGCAATGATCATCTGTGGTGCCAGGTACCCATGCACTATTATTCACATATACTTCAATAGGTTTATCTATCTATGTGACTGCCAGAATTAAGGGCGGGAAAGTCACATAGGCCCAGTAGGTATAATTAGCTGCCACTGTTCCTGCAGGCATGGGGAGAGTTATAGCCGTTGTTACAATCATGGAAGTTGCAAACAGCATATTACTGAAGTTTGTGTCACCTGTGTGTTCTCTAGGCTTTTTTTTTTAGCTAACTGTGTCAGCTTCTTTAATTGTGCCCAAGTCAGTGGCTCTGCTTTCTTGTTGGATGGCAACTTCATCTGTTCTTCTGAGATCACCATTTTGTGATGTCAGAAGATCACAAGATATGATGTGACAGCATTATATCTTGTGAGTCGATGGTGCTCGATTGCAGTGTTTCCATCTCTGTGGAGGTACTTTTCTTTGCATCTCCAATGGGCTCATTGTAGAACGTTAAATATCTAGTGGTTATCCAAAGAGGAAGCTGATTTTCTCCTGGTGAAACACAAGCAAAACCTCCCCCCACGTTACCACCTTCCTTATTTCCCATGTCTTATTTTCGTTTTCTTGCCACCAAATCAGTTTTCCTTCATGTGAGATGTTCCTTTTACCAGTGAGATGTTCTTCTGCAGAGGTAGTAGTCTGATTTCTATAAATGTTTAAAAATTTAAAGTATAGAGTGCTAGATTAACTTGCATCTAAGGAGTGGTACACTCCTCTTACTCTCTCCAACTTCTTTTTGTTTAACTAATTGAGTTTTGAGTGTTTTGTTAGTTCTTTCAACTATGGCCTGTCCTTGGGAATTGTAGGGAATTACTGTTGTATGTGTAATTTTCCACTGATTGAAGAAATTTTGGAAAGCTTTACTACAGTATCCTGGTATATTGTCAGTTTTAATTTTTTCTGGAACTCCTAAAACAGCAAAGCAAGATAATAAATTTTTTTTAACATGGGAAGTACTTTCACCTGTCTGGCATATTGCCCATATGAAATGTGAATAAGTATCAACTGTTACATGGACATATGATAATCTTCCAAACGAAGGTACATGCATGATATCCATTTGCCATAATGCATTAGGACATAGACTTCTGGGATTAACTCCTGCCTCTTGAGTGGGCAGGTGTAGGACTTGACACTGGGTACAATGTTGTACAATATTTTTGGCCTGTTTCCATGTGACATCATATTTGTTTCTGAATCGTGCTACATTTACATGAGTCAAAGCATGAAGTTTTTGTGCTTTTATGAATGTAGATGATATCAGTAAGTCAGCTTGTTCATTTGCTTTAGTTAAAGACCTTAGTAAATTAGTGTGTGCTCGAATATGAGTAATATAAAATGGGAAATTTCTTTTTCTCACAGTTTGTTGTAATAACTTGAACAGCTGGTTTAACTGACCATCCATGCTATATTTAATTAGAGCTGTCTCAACTTCCCTTGTAGCCTGTACTACATAGGCAGAATCTGATACAATATTAATAGGTTGATTAAAATCTTGTAACACTGTAATGACTGCAACCAATTCTGCTCTTTGAGATGATTGATATTGAGTTTTGATGACTTGCTCTTTTGGCCCTGTGTGAGCTGCTTTTCCATTACTGGAACCATCAGTAAACACAGTCAGCATACTTTCTAAAGATTTATTTCTGGTAATTTTAGGTAAAATCCAAGTAGTTACTTATAAAAACTGGAAGATTTTTGTTTTTGGGTAATGATTATCAATAATTCCCACAAAATTAGGAAGACCAGTCGGCCATGCACCAGAATTGATAAAGGCTTGTCTAACTTGTTCCTTGTTTAAAGGAACAACTATTGTGTCTGGGTCATTTCCACACAATTTTATTATTAGTAATCTTGCCTGATGAATTAATGTAGCTATTTGACCCAAATACAACGTAAAAGTCTTGTACTGTGAGGAAGGAATGACCACTCCACAAGATCAGTATTTTGAACAATGATGCCTGTTGGAGAATGTGCAGTAGCAAAAAACAAATGTCGGAGTGGGGCTAAGGGATCTATTCTATTTACTTGTGCTGAATTTTTTCTTCCACTAATTTAATTTCTGTTGCTGCCTCTGGGGTTAATATTCTTTTACTATTTAAGTCTGAGTCTCCTCTTAAGATAGAGAACAAATTTGACATGGCATAAGTAGGGATGCCTAGAGTTGGCCGAATCCAATTAATATCTCCTAGCAACTTTTGAAAGTCATTTAATGTTTTTATGTGTCTTTTCTTACTTCTATTTTTTGTGGCTTAATTTTTCTGTTTTCTATCTGCATCCCTAAATAAGGGGAAGGAGTAGAGGTTTGAATCTTATCTGGTGCTATTGTCCTGCATTGACAATCTCTGCTTGCAGAAATGTGTAACAGTCAATTAATGTGTCTCTCGTTTCTGCAGAACACAAAATATCATCAACATAATGAATGATATAACAGTCTGAAAACTTGTCTCTAACTGGTTGAAGAGCTTGCCCTACGAAAGTCTGACAAATAGTTGGACTATTAGGCATTCCCTGAGGTAACACTTTCCACTGATAACTGGCAGCTTATTCCTTAATATTTATGGCCGGTAGAGTAAAGGCAAATTTTTTCAAGATCTTGCTCTGCCAGAGGCATGGTTGAAAAGCAATCCTTCAGATTAATTATAATTAAATATTGGTCTTTTGGAATCATAGCCAGAGAGGGCAACCTGGGTTGGAAAGGCCCCATGAGTTGAATTACAGCATTTACGGCCCTTAAGTCAGTGAACATACACCATCTGCCTGATTTTTTCTGAATTACAAACACAGAAGAACTCCAAGGTGAGAATGAAGGCTCAATATGTCCCTTTTCTAATTGTTCCTTTGTTAATAAATGTAAAGTCTCCAGTTTTTATTTTAGTAGCAGCCACTGATTTACCTATACTGGTTTTTCTGTTTTCCAAGTTAATGGAATGAGTTTAGGAGGCCATACAGTGGCCACTCCTTAAAAGGATACCCTATTCCTTTTTTTTCTTGATTTCCCTCAACCTCAATTGCGATTTTATTGCCATTTTTATTCTTTCCTAGTCCCTTTCCTGGTACATATCCCGTTTTAGTCATGATTTTTTGACTCGTGGGGCTGTATAATGGAGCAGGCATAGTAATTTCTGCACCCTATTGTTGTAATAAATCCTGACCCCACAGATTAACAGGAATTGAAGTAATCATTGGCTGAATAGTACTTTCTTGATTATCTGGCCCTAAACAATGTAAAATCATAGTACTTTGATACACTTCTGAGGTATGCCTATGCTGACAATTCCTGTAACACCCTTTTGTTTAGGACAATTTTTTGGCCACTGATTTAAAGCAATGATGGAGACAACTGTTCCAGTTGTCTGGAAGGGTTGAAAACCCTTCAAACTGTTTTCCTTGAATAGAGGCCTTACACACAGATCTGCTCTCTGAGACCTGACTTGCCCAGTATGAAACATTTCCTGCTGGATTATTGCTTCCAAACCCTCCTGTTCTCTTTATTTCACTGTTTCCAACCTTAATATAAGGCAAGTGTGATAATTGAGCAATTCTGTCTCTGGACTGGCACTCCAAGGAATTGAGGAGCAAATAACCAATTGAATTTCGCCTTTGTAGTCTGAATCAACCACACCAGTATGAATTTCAACTCCCTTTAGATTTAGACTCAATCTTCCTGAGTGCTACAGACCCCTCAGGCAGTGGGCCATATACCCATGTAAGGATTTTTTGTGGGGGCTCCCCTGGAAGCAGAGAGACTGCCTGTATAGCACATATATCTACTGCTGCACTGCCACTTGGGTCAGGGGACTATTGTATTGTGGTAACTGGCCCGTTCCCAGAGGCACTTGTGAAAGCAAGCGGTGGGGTTGTTGTCCCTGAAAACCCTGAGGAACAAAGGGCTGAATCGGGAATGTCCCAGTTTGTTGTGGGGCCTGAGGCTGGCCCGTCTTCCCATTTCCTGAAAATGATGCCCATTTTTATCAAATTTAGAACAACATTGATTAGCCCAATGTTTTCCTTTTTTACATCTTGGATATAGGCCAGGTGGCTCTTTATTTGTTGTTGTAGTGGCATGAGTTGTTATATTTTGTTCATTCAAGACTGGGCAATTCTTTTTTAGATGACCAATTTGATGACAATTATAACATTTTCCCCCAAATGTTCTATCTTGTCCTGCTAAAGCAACGCCTGCTATTGCTTGAGCCATAAGAATAGCTTTATGCATAGCTCATCCAATCCCATCACAAGATTTTACATACTCTGAAATTGCATCTGGTCCTGCTGTGACATTTCTTTCAATGGTTTAATGGCTGACTGACACTCAAGATTGGCTTTTTCATACACCATCAACTCCACTATAACCTTACGGGCATTCTCATCAGTAATTGACTTTTGAACAGCATCTTGGAATCTCGCCACAAAATCAGGGCAAGTCTCATTAGAGCCTTGTCTTATGGTATTGAATGAGGGATAGGCAGTGCTTGGGTCTTGGATTCTTTCCCACACCCTAAGGCAGATAGCTCTAGCTTGCTCAATGGCCTTATTTTGCATTATTGCTTGTTGATTAATAATGCTCCAATTTTGACCTGTTCCTAATAGTTGATCTGCACCTATGTTAACTGGAGGATTAGCAGCCCTATTTTTTCCGACCTGTTCTTGTGCCTCATCAATCCACCAAGTCTTAAATTGTGAAAATTGAGAGGGTGAGAGTGATGATTTCGCCAAAATCTCCCAATCATAAAGAATGAGTCTATGTCCATGAGCAATGGAATCTAATAATGTTCTCATATAAGGGGAGTTGGGTCCATACTCTTTTACTCACTCTTTCATATCTTTTAACATTTTCATAGAAAAGGACTTATATCTGGCCTCAGTTAGTGGAGGCACTCCCTCTTGAGCCCCTTCTCCAGGTGGCACCTGATCTAATATTACTGGAAACAGCCACACCTCAATAGCTCCTTGTTTTCTTGCCTTGTCAATAATTTTATGTAATGCACTACACTGTCCACTAGGTGGTGGTGTAGGATTAAGTCTCGTAGTGGGCGGCTGAGGGTATGGCACCGTGTCCTGTGGTGTTGGAAATATTCCTGGCTGTCCATACTCATAATCTGGGGCCAGCCGATAATGAAGTTCGGCTGGCGGCTGGTATTGATAGGCTACCAGATGTTTGGTCTTATTTTCTACTGGTTGATATTGTGGATACTGTATCTGGATTGGCATCGCTGTGACAGAGACTCTATCTTTTTCTATGTGATATTCTCTTGGGGTTTGTGTTTGTCTAACCTGCATTTGAGGTTGTAATGTTACAGGCATCTGAACCACTGGAAGAGGAGTTGGCCATCGTGGTTTAGATTCTGATCATCCCACTAATTCTGGACCTTTTTCTTCTAATTTTAATGTTTCAGGATATATTACCTCCTGTAATTGATTGTACTAAGCATTTTGTGTTGACCGAGCCATTACAGATTCTGCTACATATTTACAAAGTGAACTCTCCATTATTTTCTCAGATTCTGTCCCCGCCTTTTCTTCACAATCTATTACACAGCTTTCAGGAGCATCAGAAACTGAAAAGCTGTCTTCTCTTGTTTGAAAATGTTCTAAAGCTGCTTTAATAATGGCCCAATCGTTCCATACTGTAAGTGGGATGCTTTACCCTCCCTGCTTGCTTGCTTAAATTATTTGCCAATACTTTCTCAATCTTTTAGATCTAAATTTCCCTGTTCTGGAAACCATGGGCAGAATTGTTCTATTTTTTGACATAGAGTGATTAGATTTCTGCAGAGACTCTAACTCCCCCTCTTCACAGAAGAATTTTAATAAAGCCGAGATAAGAGGCTTATTTACTTTCAATTTTTCCCATTGTTACCCTGGGTTCCTCCCAGTGCACAAGCTTACTGCAATGCTGACAGTTGATGTACTCAGGAGTCTCCTCAGTGACCATGCTCTAATGTATCTTCACCCTAGAGAAAAACACCCATGTTGGGAACCAGATGAAGGGGTCCAGCCCCTTGACACCTGTGGGTGTTTCTCATCAAGTAGGAGGAGAAACTGAGAAAAGAAGTAAGACACAGAGACAAAGTATAGAGAAAGAAGAGTGGGACCAGTGGACTGGCACTTAGCATATGGAGGACACGTGCCAGCACTGGTATCTGAGTTCCCTCAGTATTTATTGATCACTATCTCTACTATCTTGGTGAGGGGGATGTGGCAGGACCATAGGGTAATAGTGGAGAAAGGGTCAGCAGGAAAACATGTGAGCAAAGGTCTCTGTGTCATAAATAAATTTAAGGAAAGTTTCTGTGCTTTGATGTGCACGTAGGCCAGATTAATGTTTGACTCTGCACAAACATCTTGGTGCATTAATGAGCAGTATTGCCACCAGCATGTCTCACCACCAGCCATAAGGTGGTTTTCTCCTATCTCAGTAAATAGAATGTAGGATTGGGTTTTACACTGAGACATTCCATTCCGAGGGATGAGCAGGAGACAAATGCCTTCTGCTTATCCCAACTGTAAAGAGGCCTTCCTCTTTCACTAATCCTCCTCAGCACAGACCATTTATGGGGGTCAGGCTTGGGGACAGTAAGTTCTTTCCATTCCCATGAGGCCATATCTCAGCCTATCACATGGGGAGAAAACTCAGACAATACATAGCTTTCCAAGGGAGAGGTCCCTGTGGCTTTTCACAGTGTATTGTGTCCCTGGGTACAGGAGATGAGATAATGACAATGACTTTTAGCAAACACACTGCCTTCAAACACATTTTTAACAAAGCGCATCCTGCACAACCTTAAATCCATTAAACATTGAGTCAAAACAGCACATGTCTCTATGGACACAGGGTTTGGGCTAGAGTTAGAGATTAACAGCATCTCAAGGCAGAAGAATTTCTCTTGGTGCAGAACAAAATGGAGTATATTATATCTACTTCATTCTACATAGACACAGTAACAGTCTGATGTCTCTTTTTTCCCCCAAAAGTGTTTCCAAACTGCTCAATCAAAAGAAAGGTTTATCTCTGTGAGATGAATGCACACATCACACAGCAGTATGTCAGAAAACTTCTTTCTAGTTTTCATCTGAAGATACTTCCTTTTTCACCATAGATCTCAAGACACTCCCAAATATCCTTTCACAGATTCTACAAAAACAGAGTTTACAAAATGCTCAATCAAAAGAAAGCTTTAACTCTGTGAGGTGAATGCACACATAAAAAAGAAGTTTCTCCGAAAGCTTCTTTCTAGTTTTGATTTGAAGATATTTCCTTTTTCACTATAGGCCTCAATGCACTCCCTAATATCTCTTTGAAGATTCTACAAAAACAGTGTTTCCAAACTGCTCAATCAAAAGGAAGGCTCACTCTGTCAGATGAATGTGCACATCACAAAGCAATCTGTCAGAAAGCTTCTTTGCAGTTTTTCTCTGAAGATATTGATGTACGCAAAAATCCCAAATCTGTGTCTCAGAAAACTTCTTTCTACTTCTTATCTGAAGATATTTCCTTTTTCACCATAGGCTTCAATGAACTCCCAAATATCCCTCTGCAGATTCAAGAAAAACTGTGTTTCCAAACTGCTAAACCCAGCAAACGTTTAACTCTGTGAGATAAATTCACACATCACTAAGCAGTTCCTCAGAAAGCATCTTCCTAGTTTTTATCTGAAGACCATTTCCTTTTTCAGCATAGGCCCCAATGCACTCCAAAATATCCTTTTGTAGAATCTACAAGAACAGTGTTTCCAAACTGCTCAATCAAAAGAAAGGTTTAACTCTGTGAGAAGAGAAGAATGAATACATCACAAAGTGGTTTCTCAGAAAGCTTCTTTCTAGTTTTTATCTGAAGTTATTTCCTTTATCACTGTAAGCCTGAATGCACTCCAAATTATCCTTTTGCAGATTCTACATAAACAGTGTTTCCAAGCTGCTCAATGAAAAGTAAGGTTTAACTCAGTGAGTTGAATGCACACATCACAAAGCAGTTTCTCAGAAGGTTTTTTGTAGTTTTTCTCTGAACATATTTCCTTTTTCACCATAGGCCTAAATGCTCTCTGAAAATATGCCTTCACAGATTCTGCAAAAACAGTGTTTCCAAACAGCTCAATCAAAATAATTATTTAACTCCATGTGATGAATTCACATATCAGAAAGTTTCTCAGAAAGCTTCCTTTTAGTTTTTCTCTGAAGATATTTCCTTTTTCACCATAGGCCTCAATGCACTCCCAAATATTCTTTTGCAGATTCTACAAAAACAGTGTTTCTAAAGTGCTCAATCAAAAGAAAATTTTAACTCTGTGAGACGAATGAACACATCATAAAGAAGTTTCTCAGACTGCTTCTTTCTAATTTTTCTTTGAACTTATTTACAGTTTCACCATAGGTCTCAATGTGCTCCCAAATATCCCTTTGCAGATTCTACAAAAACAGTGTTGCCAAGCTGCTCAATCCAAAGAAACCTTAACTCTGTGAGTTCAATGCATACATCACAAAGCAGCTTCCCAGAAAACTTCTTTCTAAGTCTTTCCTGCAGTTATTTACTTTTTCACCATAGGTCTCAAAGCACTTCCAAATATCCTTTCACGGATTCTACAAAAACAGTGTTTCCAAGCTGCTCAATCAAAAGAAGGGTTTAAATATATGAGTTGAATGCACACATCACAAAGCAGTTTCTCAGAAATCTTCTTGCTAGTTTTTATCTGAAGGTATTTCCTTTTACACCATAGGCCTCACTGTGCTCCCATTTATCCCTTCTCAGATTCTACAAAAGTAGTTTTTGAAACTGTTGAATCAAAAGGAAGTTTAACTCTGTGAGATGAATGCACAAATCACAAAGCAGTTTCTAAGAAAGTTTCCTTCTTGTTTTTGTCTGAAGATATTTCCTTTTTCACCATAGACATCAGTGAGCCCCCAAATATCCTTTTGCAGATTCTACAGAAACAGTGTTTCCAAACTGCTCAATCAAACGAATGGTTTATTTCTATGACATCAATGTAGACATCAAAAATCAGTTTCTCAGAAAGCTTCTCTATAGTTTTTATCTGAAGATATTTCATTTTTCACTGTACACCTCAATGCACTCCCAAATATCACTTCGTATAATCTACAAAAACAGTGTTTCCAAACTGCTCAATCAAAAGAAAGGTTTAACTTTGTGATATGAATGCACACATCCCAAAGCAGTTTCTCAGAACGCTTCTTTCTACTTTGATCTGAAGATGAGTCTTTTTTCATCCTAGGTTTCAATGCGCTTTGAAGTATCCATTCACAGATTCTACAAAAACAGTGTTTCCAAACTGATCAGTCAAAAGAAAGGTTTAACTCTCTGAGATGAATGCACACATCACAAAGCACTTTCTCAAAATCTTCTTTCTAGTTTTTACCCAAAGATAGTCCATTTTCACCATAGGCTTCAAAACGCTCTGAAATATCCCTTCACAGATTCTACGGAAACAGTGTTTCCAAACTGCTCAATCAAACGAATGGTTTATTTCTATGACATCAATGTAGACATCAAAAATCAGTTTCTCAGAAAGCTTCTCTATAGTTTTTATCTGAAGATATTTCATTTTTCACTGTACACCTCAATGCACTCCCAAATATCACTTCGTATAATCTACAAAAACAGTGTTTCCAAACTGCTCAATCAAAAGAAAGGTTTAACTTTGTGATATGAATGCACACATCCCAAAGCAGTTTCTCAGAACGCTTCTTTCTACTTTGATCTGAAGATGAGTCTTTTTTCATCCTAGGTTTCAATGCGCTTTGAAGTATCCATTCACAGATTCTACAAAAACAGTATTTGAAACTGCTCAATCAAAAGAAAGGTTTAACTCTGTGAGATGAATGCACACATAACAAAGAAGTTTCTCAGAAAGCTTCTTTCTACTTTTTATCTGAAGATATTTCTTTTTTTACCATAGGCCTCAATGTGTTCCTGAATATCTTTTTACAGATTCTACAAAAACAGTGTTTGAAACTGCTGAATCAAAAGAAAGGTTTAACTCTGTGAGATGAATGCACTCATCACAAAGTAGTTTCTCAGAAAGCTTCTTTTGAGTTTTTATCTAAAGATATTTCCTTGTTCACCATTGGATTCAATGAGCTCTGAATTATCCCTTCACAGACTCTACAAAAACAGTGTTTCCAAAATGCTCAAGCAACAGAAAGTTGTAACTCTGTGAGATGAATGCACACATCACAAAGAAGTTTCTCAGAAAGGTTCTTTCTAGTTTTTCTCTGAAGTTATTTCCTTTTTCACCATAGGTCTCAATGCACTCCCAAATATCCCTTCAGAGATTCAACAAAAACACTCTTTTCAAACTGCTCAATTAAAGGAAAAGCTTATGTATGTGAGATGAATGCAACATCACAAAGCAGTTTCTCAGAAAGCTTCTTTATTATTTTTTTCTGAAGATATTGCCTTTTTCACCATGGGCCTTAATTCACACCCAAATATCCCTTCATAGATTCTACAAAAACAGTGTTTCCAAACTGATCAACCAAAAAACAGGTTAAATTCTGTGATTTGATCACACACATCACAAAGCAGTTTCTCAAAAAAGCTTCCTTCTAGTTTTTATCCGAAGATATTTCATGTTTTAGCACAGGACTCAATGTTCTCCAAATATCCCTTTGCAGATTCTACACCAAGAATGTTTCCAAACTGCTCAATCAAAAAAAGTTTTAACTCTGTGAGATGAATGCGCACATCATACAGCTGTTTCTCAGAAAGCTTCTTTCTAGCTTTTATCTGAAGATATTTCCTTTCTCACAATAGGCCTCAATGCACTCCCAAATATCCCTTCACAGATTCTACAAAAACAGTGTTTCTAAACTACTCAATCAAAAGAAAAGTTTAACTCTGTTACAAGAATGCACACATCACAAAGTGGTTTCTCAGAAAGCTTCTTTCCAGTTGTTATATGAAGATATTTCCTTTTTTTCCTGTAGGCCTCAATGAGCTCCAAAATATCCCTTCACTGATTCTACAAAAACAGTGTTTCCAAACTGCTCCATCAAAAGAAAGTTTTAACTCTTTGAGATGAATGCACACATCACAAAGCAGTGAAGTAGTGTGTCAGAAATCTTCTAAGTTTTATCTGAAGATATTTCCTTTTTCACGGTAGGCCTCAGTGTGCTCCCAAATATCCCTTCACAGATTCTACAAAAATAGTCTTTCCAAGCTGTTCAATCAAAGGAAAGCTTTAACTGTGTGAGATGAATGCACACATCAAAAGGCAGTGTCCCAAAAAAGGGTCTTTCTAGTTTTTATATGAAGATATTTCCCTTTTCCCCACGGGACTCAATGCTTTCCTGAATACCCCTTCTCAGATTCTACAAAAAGAGTGTTTCCAAACTGCTCAATCAAAAGAAACGTTTATCTCAGTGAGATGAATGCACACATCACAAAGCAGTTTCTCAGAAAGCTTCTTTCTAGATTTTCCCTGAAGATATTTCCTTTTTCACCCTACACCTTAAAGTTCTCCAAAATATCCCTTTGCAGATACCACAGAAAAAGTTTTTCCAAACTTCTCCATCAAAAGGAAGTTTTAACTCTTTGAGATGAATGCACACATCACAAAGCAGTGTGTCAGAAATCTTCTTTCTAAGTTTTATCTGAAGATATTTCCTTTTTCAACAGAGGCCTCAATGTGCTCCCAAATATCCCTTCACAGATTCTACAAAAATAGTCTTTCCAAGCTGCTCAATCAAAGGAAAGTTTTAACTGTGTGAGATGAATGCAACTATCAGGAAGCAGTGTCTCCAAAAGAGCCTTTCTAGTTTTTATATGAAAATATTCCCTTTTCTCCATAGGGCTCAATGTGCTCCAAAATATCCCCTTGCAGATTCTACAAAAACAGTGTTTCCCAACTGCTCAATCAACAGAAAGTTATAGTTTTTAGAGATGAATGCATACATTACAATGCAGTTTCTCAGAAATCTTCTTTTGAGTTTTAATCTGAAGACACTCCCTTTTTCTCCATATGCCTCAATGTGCTCCCAAATATCCCTTCACAGATTACACAAAAACAGTGTTTCCAAACTGCTCAATCAAAAGAAAGCTTTAACTCTTTGAGATGAATGCACACATCCCAAAGCAGTTTTTCAGAAAGCTTCTTTCTAGTTTTTATCTGAAGATATTTCCTTTTTCACCCTACACCTTAAAGTTCTCCAAAATATCCCTTTGCAGATACCACAGAAAAAGTTTTTCCAAACTTCTCCATCAAAAGTTAGGTTTAACTCTGTGAGATGAATGGACATATCAAAAACCAGTTTCCCAGAAATTTTCTTTCTGGTTTTTCACTTCAGATATTTCGTTTTTCACCACAGGCCTCAATGCTCTCCCAAATATTTCTTTGCAAATTCTACAAAAACAGTGTTTCCAAACCACTCCATCAAAAGAAAGGTTTAACTCATGGTGATGAATACACACATCACAAAGCAGTTTCTCAGAAAGCTTCTTTCTAGTTTTTATCTGAAATTATTTCTTTTTCCCCATAAGCTTGAATGCACTTCCAAATATCCCTTCACAGATTTTACAAAAACAGTTTTTCCAAACTGCTCAATCAAAACAAAGGTTTAACTCTGTGAGATGAATGGACACATCACAAGCCAGTTTCTCAGAAAGTGTCTTTCTAGTTTCTCTGAAGATATTTCATTTTTCACCATAGCCCTCAAAGCAATCCCAAATTTCCCTTCGCAGATTCCACAAAAACAGTGTTTGCAAAATGCTCCATCAAAAGAAAGGTTTAAATCTGTGAAATGAATGCACACATCACAAAGCAGTTTCTCAGAAAGATTTCTTCTAGTTTTTGTCTGAAGATATTTCTTTTTCACAATAGGCATAAATGCACTCCTAAACATCCCTTCATAGGTTCTAAAAAAACAGTGTTCCCAAGCTGCTCAATCAAAAGGATGGTTTAACTCTGTGAGGCAAATAGACACATCCCAAAGCAGTTTCTCAGAAATACTCTTTCCAGTTTATTCTGAAGATATTTCATTTTTCACCATAGGCCTTGATGCACTGCCAAATATCCCTTCTCAATTTCTACAAAAACAGTGTTTCCAAACTGCTTAAACAAAAGAAAGTTTTAACTCTGGGAGATGAATGCATACATCACAAAGCAGTTTCTCAGAAAATTTTCTAATTTTTGTCTGAATATATTTCTTTATTCAACATAAGCATAAATGTGTTCCCAAAAATATCCCTTCACAGATTCTAGAAAAACAGTGTTTCAAAACTGCTCAATGAAAAGAAATTTTAACTCTGTGAGCTGAATACTCACATCATGAAGCAATTTCTCAGAAAATTTTTTTCTAATTTTTCTCTGAATATATTTCCTTTTTCACTGTAGTCCTCAATGTGCTCCAAAATATCCCTTCGCAGATTCTACAAAAACAGTGTTTCCAAACTTCTCAATCAAAAGAAAGGTTTAACTCTGTGAGAAGAATGCACACTTCACAACACAGCATCTCAGAAAACTTCTTTCAACTTTTTATCTGCAGGTACTGCCTTTTACAACATAAGCCTCTATACACTCCCAAATATCCCTTTGCAGATGCTACAAAAATAGTGTTTTCAACCTGCTGAATCAAAAGAAAGCCTTAAATATGTGAGTTTTTTTTGTCTGAAGATATTTCCCTTTTCACCATAGGCCTCAATGTGCTCCCAAATATCCTATCGTAGATTCTATAAAAAAAGAGTTCCAAGCTGCTCAATCAAAAGAAAGTTTTAACTCCGTGAGGTGAATGTACACATCATAACTCAGTTTCTCAGAAACCTTCTTTCTAATTTTTATCTGAAGGTATTTCCTTTTTCACCATAGGCCTCAAAACACTCCCAAATATCCTTTCTCAGATTCTACAAAAACAGTGTTTCCCAACTGCTCCATCAAAAGAAAGGTTCAACACTGTGAGATCAATGCACATAACACAAAGCAATTTCTCAGAAATCTTCTTTCTACTTTTTATCTGAAAGTATTTCCTCTTTCACCATAGGCCTCAATGTGCTCCCAAATATCCCTATGTAGATGCTTCAAAAACACTGTCTCCAAACTGCTCAATCAAAAGAAATTTTTTGCTCTCTGAGGTGAAACCACGCATCACAAAGAAATGTCTCTGAAGGCTGCTTTCTAGTATTTCTCTGAAGATATTTCCTTTTCACCATAGGCCTCAATGCACTCTGAAACATCTCTTCACAGATTCTACAAAAACCTTGTCTCCAGCTGCTCAATCAAAGGAAATGTTTAGCTTTGTGAGATGAACGCACACATCACAAAAAATGTCTCAGAAATCTTCTTTATATTTTTTATATGATATTTCCCTTTTCACCATAGGCCTCAATGCATTCCCAAATATCTCTTCACAGATTCTACAAAAACTGTTTCCAAACTGCTCAATCAAAAGAAAGATTTAACTCTGTGAGATGAATGCACACAACACAAAGCAATGTCTCAGAAAGCTTCTTTCCAGTTTTTATCTTATTTCCTTTAGTACCATAGGCCTCAATGCACTGCCAAATATCCTTTTCCAGATTCTACAAGAACAGTGTTTCCAAGCTGCTCAATCAAAAGAAATGTTTAAATCTGTGTGATGAATGCACACATCACAAAGAAGTTTCTCAGAAAGCTTCTGTCTAGTTTTTATCTGAAGATAATTTTTTTCACCATAGGCCTCAATGTGCTCCTAAACATCCCATGGCAGATTCTACAAAAACAGACTTTTAAACTGTTCAATCAAAAGAAAATTTAACTATGTAAGGTGAATACACACGTCACAAACAGCCTGTCAGAAAGCTTCTTTATATTTTTTATCTGAAGATATTTCCTTTTTCATCATAGGCCTCATGGGGCTGCAAATAACCCTTTGCAGATTCTAAATGAACAAACTCTAATTTCCAAACTCTTCAATCAAAAGAAAGCTTTATGTCAGTGAGATGAATGTTCATATCACAAAGCAGTTTCTCAGGAAGCTTCTTTCTACATTTTCTCTGAAAATATTTCCTTTTTCACCATAGGCCTCAATGCTCTCCCAATATCCCTTCCAGATTCTACAAAAACAATGCTTTCAAATTCTTCAATGAACGGAAAGATTCAACTTTGTGAGATTAATGCAAACATCACAAGGCAGTGTCTCAGAAAGCTTCTTCCTAGTTTTTCTTTGAAGCTACACCCTTTTTCACCATAGGCCTCAATATGCTCCCAAATATACCTTCACATATTCTATTGAAACCACGTTTACAAACTGCTCAATCAACAGAAAAGTTTAACTCTGTGAGATGAATGCTCACATCATAAAGCTGTTTCTCAGAGAGATTCTTTTTAGTTTTTATCTGAAGATATTTCCTTTCTCATCATGGGCCTCAATGCACTCCCAAATATCCCTTCACATATTCTACAAAAACGGTGATCCCAAACTGCGGAATGAAAAGAAATTTTTACCTCTGTGAGCTGAATGCACTCATCATAAAACAGTTTTTCAGAAAATTTCTTTCTAGTTTTGAACTTAAGTTATTTCCTTTTTCACCATAGGCCTCAGTTCACTCTGAAATATCCTTTCACAGATTCTACAAAAACAGTGTTTCCAAGCTGCTTAATCAAAAGTAAGTTTTAACTCTGTGTAATGAATGCAGACATGACAAAGCAGTTTCTCAGAAGTCTTCCTAGCTTTTCTCTGAAGATACTTGCTTTTTCACCAAAGGCCTCTAAGCGTTCCCATGTATCCCTTCACAGATACTACAAAAACCATGATTCCAAACCTTTTAATCAAAAGAAAGGTTTATCTCTGTGAGATGAATACACACATCATAAAGCAGCATCTCAGAATGTTTCTTTGAAGTTTTTCTCTGGAGTTTTTTTATCATGTGCCTCAACATGCACCAAAATATCCCTTTGCAGATTCCACAAAAACAGTGTTTCCAAACTGCTCCATGAAAAGAAAAGTTTACCTCTGTGAGATGAATGCACACATTACAAAGTAGTTCCTCAGAAAGCTTCTCTCTAGTTTTTATTGGGGGTTATTTCCTTTTTCAGCATAAACTTCTATGAGCTCCACAATATCCCTTTGCAATTTCTACAACAACAGTGCTTCCAAACTGTTCTATCAAAAGAATGATTTACTGAGATTAATACATCCATCACAAAGCATGGTCTCAGAAAGCTTCTTTCTAGTTTTTATCTGAAGATACTTCCTTTTTCACAGTAGGCCTCAATGTGCTCCCAAATATCCCTTTGCAGATTCCACAAAAAACAGTGTTTTCAAACTGTGCAATCAAAAGAATGCTTTAACTCTGTGAGATGAATGCACACATCACAAAGTGGTTTCTCAAAAATGTTCTTTCTGGTTTTTTTCTGAAGGTATTTCCTTTTTCACCATAGGCCTTAATGCACTCCCAAATATCAATTGCCAGACACTACAAAAACAGTTTTTCCAAACTGCAAAATCAAGAGAAAGTTTTAACTCTGTGAGAAGAATGCACACAACAGAAAGAAAATTCTCAGAAAGCATCTTTCTAGTTTTTATCTGAAGATATTCAGTTTTTCACAATAGGCCTCAATGCACTCCCAAATGTCCCTTCACATATACTACAAAAACAGTGTTTCCAAACTGCTCAATCTAAAGAAAAGTTTAACTCTGTGAGATGAATTCACGCATCACAAAGTAGTTCTTCAGAAAGCTTCTTTCTAGTGTTTATCAGAAGATATTTCCTTTTTCACCATAGACCTCAATGCACTCTCAAATATTCCTTCACAGATTCTACAAAAACAGTGTTTCCAAACTGCTGAATCCAAAGAAAGCTTTAACTCTGTGGGATGAATGAACTCTCAAAAAATAGTGTCTCAGAAAGCTTCTTTCTAGTTTTTTTATGAATATATTTCCTTTTTCAGTGTTGGCCTCAATATGCTCCCAAATATCCCTTCACAGATTCTACAAAAACAGTGTCTCCAAACTGCTCCATCAAAAGAAAGATTTAACTCCATGAGATGAATGCTCTCATCACAAACCAGTGTCTCAGAAAGCTTCATTCTAGTTTTTTCTGAAGATATTTTCTTTTTCACCACAGGGTGCAATGAGCTCCCAAATATCCCTTTGCAAATTCTACAAAAAGAGTTTTTCCAATTGTTCAATCAGCACAAAGGTTTATCTCCTTGACATGAATGCACACATCACAAAGCTGTGTCTCAGAAAGATTCTAGCTTTTCTCTGAATCTATATCCTTTTTCACCATAGGTCTCAATGCGCTCCTAAATATCAATTCACAAACACTACAAAAACAGTGTTTCCAAATTTCTACATCAACAGACAGTTTTAACTCTGTGAGAAGAATGCACACAACCAAAATCAGATTCTCAGAAAGCTTATTTCTAGTTTTTCTCTGAAGATGTTTAATTTTTCACTGTAGGCCTCACTGCACTCCCAAATATCCCTTTGCAGATTCTACAATAACAGTGTTTCCAAACTGCTCAATCAAAACAAAGATTTAACACTGTGAGATGAATGCACACATCACAAAGAAGTTTCTCAAAAAGCGCTTTCTTGATTTTTCTGAAGATATTTCGTTTTACACCATAGGACTCCATGTACTCCCAAATATCCCTTCACAGATTCTACAAAAACAGTTTCCACACTGCTCAATCAAAAGAAAGGCTTAACTCTGTTAGGTGAATGCAAACATCACATAGCAGTTTCTCAGAAAGCCTCATTCTAGTTTTTATCTGAAGATATTTCCTTTTATACCATAGGTCTCAATGCACGCCCAAATATGCCTTCACAGTTTCTGCATAAACAGGATTTCCAAACTTCTCAATCAAAACAAATGTTTACCTTTTTGAGATGAATGCACACGTCACAAAGCACTGTCTCAGAAACTTCTTTCTAGTTTTCATCTGAAGATATTTCCTTTTTCACCTTAGGGCTCCAGGTGCTCCCAAATACACTTTTGCAGATTTAACAAAAGCAGTGATTCCAACCTGCCCCAACAAAAGAAAGGTTTAACTCTGTGACATGATTGCTCACATCAGAAAACAGTTTGTCAGAAAGCTTCTTTCTAGTTTTTATCTGAAGATATTTCCTTTTTCACTATAGGCCCCAATGAAATCCCTTCTCATATTCTACAAAAACAGTGCTTCCAAGCTGCTCAATCAAAAATTATGTTTAATTCTCTGAGATGAACGCAAACATCATGAAGAAAATTTCGCAGAAATCTTCTTTCTAGTTTTAATCTGAACATATTTACTTTTTCAACATAGGCCTCAATGTGCTCTCAAATATCCCTTCACAGATTCTACAAAAACAGGGTTTCCAACCTGCTTGATCAAAAGAACAGTTTAACACAGTGAGATGAATGCACTCATTACATAGAGATTTCTCAGAAGGTGCTTTCTAAATTTTATCTGAAGATATTTCCTTTTATACCATGGGACTCAATGCACTCCAAAATATTTGCAGATTCTACAAAAACTGTTTCCAAACTGCTCAATCAGGTGAAAGTTTTAACTCCATGAGATGAGTACAAAATCACATAGCACTTTCTCAGAATGCTTCCTTCTAGTTTTTATATGAAGATGTTTCCTTTTTTCCACAGGCCTCAATGCACTCCCAAATATCCCTTCTCAGATTCTACAAAAACAGTGTTTCCAAACTGCTCAATCAAAAGAAACTTTAACTCTGTGAGATGAATAGACACATCACAAAGCAATGTCTCAGAAACTTCCTTCTAGTTTTTATCTGAAGATATTTCCTTTTTCACCATAGGCCTCAATGGGCTCCAAAATACCCCTTCACAGATTCTACAAAAACAGTATTTACAAACTGCTCAATCAAAAGAAAGGTTTAATTCTGTGAGATGAATGCACACATCACAAACCGTATCTGAGAAAGCTTCTTTCAGGTTTTGATATGAAGTCATTTGTTTTTCACAATAGGCCTCAATGCACTCCCAAATATCCCTTTGCAGTTTCTAAAAAGTCAGGGTTTCCAAACTGCTTAATCAAAACAAATGCTTAACTCTCTGGAACGAATGCACACATCACAAAGTGGTTTCTCAGAAATCTTCTTTTTATGTGAAGATATTCCCTTTTTCACAATAGGCCTAAATGTGCACATAAATATCCCTTTGCAGATTCTACAAAAACAGTTTCCAAACTGCTCAATCAAAAGAGAGCTCTAACACTCTGAGGTTAACATACATACCATTAAACAGTGTCTCAGAAAGCTTCTTTCTTGTTTTTATCTGAAGATATTTCCTTTTTCAAAATAGGCCACAAGGTGCACCCAAATATACTTTTGCAGGTTCTAAATTTACAGTGATTCCAAGCTGCTCCGTTAAAGGAAGGTAGTAACTTTGTGAGATAATTGCATACATCAGAAATCTGTTTGTCAGAAAGCTTCCTTCTAGTTTTTATCTGAAGATATTTCCTTTTTCACTATATGCCTCTATGCGCTTGCAAATATCTCTTTGCAGATTCTACAAAAACAGTGTTTCAAAACCACTCAATCAAAAGATAGGCTTAAATCTCTGAAAAGAACGTGCACATCACAAAGACAGTTTCTCAGAAATCTTCTTTGTAGTTTTTATCTGAAGATATTTCCTTTTATGCCATAGGCCTTTAAGTGCACCAAAATATCCCCTCTCAGATTCTACATGAAGAGTTTTTCCAAACTGCTCAATCAAAAGAAAGGTTTAACTCTGTGAGATTAATGCACAAATCCCAAAGCAGTTTCTCAGAATGCTTCTTTCTAGTTTTGTCTGAAGCTTTTTCCTTTTTCACAATAGGCCCCAAAACGTTTCAAATATCCACATGCAGATTCTACTAAAAGAGTGTTTCAAAACTACTCAATCAAAAGAAAGGTTTACCTCTTTGAGATGAATGTGCACACCACAAAGCAGTTTTTCAGAAAGTTTCTTTCCAGTTTTAATCTGAAGATATTTCCTTTTTCACCATAGGCTTCAAAGTGCTCCCAAATATCCCTTCTCAAATTCTACCAAAGCCATGTTTCCAAACTGCAGAATCAAAAGAAAGGTTTAACTCTGTGAGATTAATGCACAAATCCCAAAGCAGTTTCTCAGAATGCTTCTTTCTAGTTTTGTCTGAAGCTTTTTCCTTTTTCACCACAGGCCTCAAAGAACTCTCAAATATCTCTTTGCAGATTCTCCAGAAACAGTGTTTCCAAACGCTCTATCAAAGGACGGCTTTAACTCTGTGAGATGAATGCACACATCAAAAAGCAAGATCTCTGAAAGCTTCTTTATAGTTTTTATCAGAATATTTCCTTTTTCACCATAGGCCTCCATGCACTCCCAAATATCCCTTCACAGATTCTACAAAAACAGTGTGTAGAAACTGTTCAATCAAAAGAAAGGTCTAACTCTGTGAGGTGAAAGCATATATCAGGAAGCAGTTTCTGAGAAAGCTTCTTTAGAGTTTTTATCTCAAGATTTTTTTTCACCATAAGTGTCTATGTGCTCTAAAATATCCCTTCCCAGACTCTCCAAAAAAAGTGTTTGCAAACTGCTCAATCAAAATAAAGTTTTAACTCTGAGTGATGAATGCACACATAACAAAGCGGTTTCTCAAAAACCTTCTTTCTAGTTTTTATCTGAAGATATTTCCTTTTTCACCATAGGTGCCAATGCACTCCCAAATATCTGTTCACAGATTCTACTAACCAGTGTTTCAAAACTGATCAATCAAAAGAAAGGTTTAGCTCTGTGAGATGATTGCACACATCACAAAGGAATTTCACAAAAGGCTTTTTTCTAGTTTTTAACTGAAGATATTTACTTTTTCACAATAGGACTCAATGGGCTCCAAAGTATCCCTTTGCAGAGACTACAGAAACAGTGTATCCAACTGGTCACTCAAAAGAAAAGTTTAACTGTGTGAGATGAATGCACATATCACAATGAAGTTTCTCAGAAAGCAGCTTTCTGGTTTTTATCTGAAGATATTTCCTTTTTCAACATATGACTTAATGGGCTCTCAAATATCCTTTTGCAGATTCTACAAAAACTGTTTCCAAAATGTTCAATCAAAATAAAGATTTGACAATGTGAGATGAATGCACACATCACAAAATAGTGTCTCAGAAAGCTTCCTTCTAGTTTTTCTGTGAAGATATTTCCTTCTTCACCATAGGCCCTAATGCACACCCAAATATCCCTTTGCAGATTGTACAAAAACAGTGTTTCCAAGCTGCTCCATCAAAAGACAGCTCTAACTCTGTGACATGAACACACACATCATAAAGCAGTGTCTCAGAAAGCTTCTTCCTAGTTTTCATCTGAAGATATTTCCTTTTTCATGATAGGCCTCAAGGTGCTCCCAAATATGCTTTCATGTATTCTACAAAAACAGTGATACCAAGCTGCTCCATCGAAAGAAATGTTTAAATCTGTGAGATCATTGCACACATCACAAAGCAGTTTGCCAGAAAGCTTCTTTCTAGTTTTTATCTGAAGATATTTACTTTTTCACCACAGGCCTCAATGTGCTCCCAAATATCCCTTTGCAGATTCTACAAAAACAGTTTTGAAGCTGCCCAATCAAAAGATAGGTTTAATTCTGTGAGATGAATGCACACATCACAAAGCAGTGTCTCAGAAAGATTGTTTCCATTTTTTATCTGAAGACATTTCCTTTTTCACAATGGGCCTCAATGCATTCCCAAGTATTCCTTCTAAGATTCCAAATAAAGAGTTTTTCCAGACTGCTCAATCAAAAGAAAAATTTAACTCTGTGAGATGAATGTACACATCCCAAAGCAGTTTCTCAGAAAGCTTCTTTCTAGTTTTTACCTGAAGATATTTCCTTTTTCACCATAGATCTCAATGCACTCTCAAATATCAATGCACAGATTCTCCAGTATCACTGTTTCCAAACTACTAAATCAAAAGAAAGCTTTAACTCTGTGAGATGAATGCACCCTCAAAAAGCAGTGTCTCAGAAATGTTCCTTCTAGTTTTTATCTGAAGATATTTCCTTTTTCAGCATTGGCCTCAATGTGCTCCCAAATATCCGTTCACAGATTCTACAAAAAGAGTGTTTCCAAGCTGTTCAATCAAAAGAAATATTTAATTCTATGAGATGAATGTGCACATCAGAAATTGGTTTCTGAGAAAGCTTCTTCAGAGTTTTTATCTGAAGATTTTTTTTTCACTGTAAGGGTCAATGTACTCTCAAATATTCCTTCCTAAATTCTACAAAAAAGTTATTGCAAACTGCTCAATCAAAACAAAGGTTTATCTCTGTGAGATGAATGCACACATAATAAAGCAGTTTACCAGAAAGCTTCTTTCTAGTTTATATCTGAAGATATTTCCTTTTTCACCATAGGCCTCAATGTGCTCCCAAATATCCCTACACAGATTATACAAAAACAGGGATTCCAAGCTGCTCAATCAAAATAACATAGGTCTCAATGAGCTCCCTAATATATCTCTGCAGATTCTACAAAAACAGTTTTTCCAAACTGTTCAATCAAAAGAAATATATAACTCTGTGAGGTTAATGGACACATCACAAAATATTTTCTCAGCACGCTTCTTTCTACTTTTTATCTAAAGAGATTTCGTTTTTCACCATAGGCCTCAATGCACTCCCAAATATCAATTCACAGATTCTACAAATTGGTGTTTCAAAACTGCTGAATCAGAAGATTGGTTTAACTCTGTGAGGTGAATATACATATGACAAAGCAATTTCTCAGGAAGCTTCTATCTAGTTTGTATCTGAAGATATTTTCTTTTTCAACATAGGTCTCAATCTGCTCCCAAATACCCCATCACAGATTCTACAGAAACAGTATATCCAAGGTGCTCAATACAAAGAGAGATTTAACTCTGTGAGATCAGTAAAACATCACGAAGCAGTGTCTCTGAAAAATTGTTAGTAATTTTTAGCTGAAGATACTTCCTTTTTCACTGTAGGCCTCAAAGCGCTCCCAAATAACCCTTCGCAGTTTCTGCAAAAACAGTGTTTCCAAACTAGTCAATCAAAAGAATGGTTTAACTCTGTGAGATGAATGTACTCACCCCAAAGCAGTTTCTAGGAAAGCTTCTTTCTTGTTTTTCTCTGTAGATATTTCCTTTTTCACTGTAAGCTTCAGAGGGTTCCCAAATATCCCTTCACAGATTCTACAAAATCATTGTTACCAAACTACTCAATCCAAAGTAAGCTTTAACTCTGTGAGATGAATGCACACATCACAAAGCAGTGTCTCTGAAAGTTTCTTTCTAATTTTTATCTGAATATATTTTGTTTTTCACCATAGGCCTCAATGTACTGCCAAATATCCCTTCACAGATGCTACAAAAACAGTGTTTGCAAACCACTCCATAAAAAGGAAGGTTTACCTCTGTGAGAGGAATGCATGCATCACAAAGTAGTTTGTCAGAAACCTTCTTTCTATTTATTACCCAAAGATGTTTTCTTTTTCACCAAACGCCTCAATGTGCTCCACATATCCCTTTGCAGATTCTACAAAAGCAGAGTTTCCAACTGCTCAATCAAAAGAAAGATTTAACTGTGTGAGATGAATCCACACATAACAAAGCCATGTCTTAAAAAGCTTTTTTCTAGTTTTGGTCTGAAGATGTTTCCTTTTTCACCATTGGCCTCAATGCACTTCCAAACATCCCTTTGCAGATTCTACAAAAACTGTGTTTCCAAACGGCTGAATCCAAAGAAAGGGTTAACTCTGTGAGATGAATGCACACATCACAAAGCAGTTTCTCAGAAAACCTCTTTCTAGTTTTTATTTGAAGATATTTCCTTTTTCAGTGTATGCCTGAATGTGCTCCCAAATATCCCTTTGCTGATTCTACAAAAACAGTGTTTCCAAAATACTCAATAAAAGAAAGTTTTAACACTGTGAGATGAATGAACACCTCACAAAGCAGTTTCTCAGAAATCTTCTTTTAGTTTTTATCTGAAGGTATTTTCTTTTTCAACATAGGTCTCAATCTGCTCCCAAATACCCCATCACAGATTCTACAAAACATTGTTTCAAAACTGCTCAATCAAAACAAAAGTTTAACTCTGTGAGATGAATGCACCCTCAAAAAGCAGTGTCTCAGAAATGTTCCTTCTAGTTTTTATCTGAAGAT
Source organism: Hylobates pileatus (assembly GCA_021498465.1). Classification (NCBI taxonomy): domain Eukaryota; kingdom Metazoa; phylum Chordata; class Mammalia; order Primates; family Hylobatidae; genus Hylobates; species Hylobates pileatus. Next base: position 137,058,748 of record CM038523.1, read on the forward strand.
ATTTCCTTTTTCAGCATTGGCCTCAATGTGCTCCCAAATATCCGTTCACAGATTCTACAAAAAGAGTGTTTCCAAGCTGTTCAATCAAAAGAAATATTTAATTCTATGAGATGAATGTGCACATCAGAAATTGGTTTCTGAGAAAGCTTCTTCAGAGTTTTTATCTGAAGATTTTTTTTTCACTGTAAGGGTCAATGTACTCTCAAATATTCCTTCCTAAATTCTACAAAAAAGTTATTGCAAACTGCTCAATCAAAACAAAGGTTTATCTCTGTGAGATGAATGCACACATAATAAAGCAGTTTACCAGAAAGCTTCTTTCTAGTTTATATCTGAAGATATTTCCTTTTTCACCATAGGCCTCAATGTGCTACAAAATATCCCTTCACAGATTCTACAAAAGCAGAGTTTCCAACTGCTCAATCAAAATAACATAGGTCTCAATGAGCTCCCTAATATATCTCTGCAGATTCTACAAAAACAGTTTTTCCAAACTGTTCAATCAAAAGAAATATATAACTCTGTGAGGTTAATGGACACATCACAAAATATTTTCTCAGCACGCTTCTTTCTACTTTTTATCTAAAGAGATTTCGTTTTTCACCATAGGCCTCAATGCACTCCCAAATATCAATTCACAGATTCTACAAATTGGTGTTTCAAAACTGCTGAATCAGAAGATTGGTTTAACTCTGTGAGGTGAATATACATATGACAAAGCAATTTCTCAGGAAGCTTCTATCTAGTTTGTATCTGAAGATATTTTCTTTTTCAACATAGGTCTCAATCTGCTCCCAAATACCCCATCACAGATTCTACAGAAACAGTATATCCAAGGTGCTCAATACAAAGAGAGATTTAACTCTGTGAGATCAGTAAAACATCACGAAGCAGTGTCTCTGAAAAATTGTTAGTAATTTTTAGCTGAAGATACTTCCTTTTTCACTGTAGGCCTCAAAGCGCTCCCAAATAACCCTTCGCAGTTTCTGCAAAAACAGTGTTTCCAAACTAGTCAATCAAAAGAATGGTTTAACTCTGTGAGATGAATGTACTCACCCCAAAGCAGTTTCTAGGAAAGCTTCTTTCTTGTTTTTCTCTGTAGATATTTCCTTTTTCACTGTAAGCTTCAGAGGGTTCCCAAATATCCCTTCACAGATTCTACAAAATCATTGTTACCAAACTACTCAATCCAAAGTAAGCTTTAACTCTGTGAGATGAATGCACACATCACAAAGCAGTGTCTCTGAAAGTTTCTTTCTAATTTTTATCTGAATATATTTTGTTTTTCACCATAGGCCTCAATGTACTGCCAAATATCCCTTCACAGATTATACAAAAACAGTGTTTCCAAACTGCTCCATCCAAATAAAGGTTTACCTCTGTGAGAGGAATGCATGCATCACAAAGTAGTTTGTCAGAAACCTTCTTTCTATTTATTACCCAAAGATGTTTTCTTTTTCACCAAACGCCTCAATGTGCTCCACATATCCCTTTGCAGATTCTACAAAAGCAGAGTTTCCAACTGCTCAATCAAAAGAAAGATTTAACTGTGTGAGATGAATCCACACATAACAAAGCCATGTCTTAAAAAGCTTTTTTCTAGTTTTGGTCTGAAGATGTTTCCTTTTTCACCATTGGCCTCAATGCACTTCCAAACATCCCTTTGCAGATTCTACAAAAACTGTGTTTCCAAACGGCTGAATCCAAAGAAAGGGTTAACTCTGTGAGATGAATGCACACATCACAAAGCAGTTTCTCAGAAAACCTCTTTCTAGTTTTTATTTGAAGATATTTCCTTTTTCAGTGTATGCCTGAATGTGCTCCCAAATATCCCTTTGCTGATTCTACAAAAACAGTGTTTCCAAAATACTCAATAAAAGAAAGTTTTAACACTGTGAGATGAATGAACACCTCACAAAGCAGTTTCTCAGAAATCTTCTTTTAGTTTTTATCTGAAGGTATTTCCTTTCTCACCAAAGGTCTCAAAATTCTCCCAAATATCCCATCACATATACTACAAAACATTGTTTCAAAACTGCTCAATCAAAACAAAAAGTTTAACTCTGGAAGATGAATGCACACATCATGAAGAAGTTTCTCAGAAATCTTCTTTCAAGTTTTTATTGGAAGATATTTCCTTTTTCACCTCAGTGCCCTCCGAAATATCCCTTCTCAGATTCTACAAAAAGAATGTTTCCAAGCTGCCCAACAAAAAGAAAGTTTTAACTCTATGAGATGAATGCACACATCACAAAATAGTGTCTCAGAACGCTTCTTTCTAGTTCACATGTGAAGAATTTCCCTTTTTCACCATATGCCTAAATATGCTGCCAAATATCCTTTTGAACATTCTAAAAAAATAGTGTTTCCAAACTGCTCAATCAAGAGAAATGTTTAACATTGTGAGATGAATGGATACTTCAAAAAGCTGTTTCTCAGAAAGTTTCTTTCCAGTTTTTATCTGAAGATATTTTCTTTTTCACCATAGACCTAAAGGCACTCCCAAATATCCCTTCACAGATTCTACATAAATTGATTCCAAACTGCTCAACCAAAAGAAACGTTTAACTCTGTGACATGAATGATCACATCACAAAACAGTTTCTCAGAAAATTTCTTTCAAGTTTCCATCTGAAGATATTTCCTTTTTCATCATAGGCCTCAAACTGCTCACAAATATCCTTTTGAACATTCTAAAAAAATAGTGTTTCCAAACTGCTCAATCAAGAGAAATGTTTAACATTGTGAGATGAATGGATACTTCAAAAAGCTGTTTCTCAGAAAGTTTCTTTCCAGTTTTTATCTGAAGATATTTTCTTTTTCACCATAGACCTAAAGGCACTCCCAAATATCCCTTCACAGATTCTACATAAATTGATTCCAAACTGCTCAACCAAAAGAAACGTTTAACTCTGTGACATGAATGATCACATCACAAAACAGTTTCTCAGAAAATTTCTTTCAAGTTTCCATCTGAAGATATTTCCTTTTTCATCATAGGCCTCAAACTGCTCACAAATATCCCTTTACAGATTCCACAAAAAGAGTGTTTCCAACCTGCTCAATAAAAAGAAAGGTTTAACTCTTTGAGATGAATGCACACATCACAAAGCAGTGTCTCAGAAAGCTTCTTTTCAGTTGTCATTTGAAGTTATTTCCTTTTTCACCACAGGCCTCAATGTGCTCCCAAATATCCTTTTGCAGATTCTAGAGAAACAGGGTTTTGAAACTCCTCAATCAAAAGGAAGCTTTACCTCTGTGAGATGAATGCAAAAATCACAAAGCTGTTTCTAAGAAAGGGTCTTTCTAGTTTTTATCAGGAGATATTTTCTTTTTCATCATATGCCTCAATGTGCTCCCAAATATCTTTTTGCAGATTCGACAAAGACAGCATTTCTGAGCTGCTCAGTCAAAAGAAAGGTTTACCTCTGTGAGTTGAATATACACATCACAAAGTAGTTTCTCAAAAAGCTTCTTTCTACTTTTTATCTTAAGATATTTCCTTTTTCACCATAGACCTCAATGCACTCCCAGATATCCCTTTGCGGATTTTACAAAAACAGTGTTTCCAAACTGCTCAAATGAAAGCTTTAACTCTGTGAGATGAATTCACACATCACCAGGCGTTTTCTCAGAAAGCGTATTTCTAGTTTTTATCAGAAGTTATTTTCTTTTTCATCATAAGCCCCTATGTGGTCTCAAATATTGTTTCACAGATTCTATAAATACAGTGTTTCCAAACTGCTCAATCAAAAGACTGGTTTAACTGTGAGATGAATTCCCACATCACAAAGCAGTTTCTCAAAAAGCTTCTTACTAGTTTTTATCTGAAGTTATTTCATTTTTGACCACAGGCCCCAAAGTGCTCCGAAATATGCCTTTGCAGATTCTACACAAACAGTGTTTCCAAACTGCTCCATGAGAAGAAAGGCTTACCTCTGTGAAATGAATTCACACATCACAAAGCAGTTTTTCAGAAATCTTCTTTCTAGTTTTTATCTGACAATATTTCCTTTTTCACCATAGACCTCAAAGCGCTCCCAAATATGCCTTCACAGATTCTACAAATACAGTTTTTTTAAACAGTTCAATAAAAAAGAGGTTTAACTCTGTGAGATAAATACAAACATCACAAAGCAGTTTCTCAGAATCTTCTTTCTAGTTTTTCTCTAAAGATATTTGCTTTTTCACTCTAGGCCTCAATACACTCCCAAATATCCCTTCACAGATTCTACAAATACAGTGTTTAAAAAATGCTCCATTAAAAGAAAGATTTTAACCTGTTGGATTAATGCAAATATCACAAAGCAGTTCCTCAGAAAGTTCCTCAGACCAAGGAACACTTCTTGGAGGCACAGTTTTATTTATTTATTTTTTTCTGCATCCTTCCATCAGTCCTTACATTCCCCTCAGGGGCCTTCTGCCTGCTTTGGGGTACCCCTATCAGGCCAGAGGTGTTCTGTGGGTTCAAACCGGGGATGCTAGGGTCCCCAGAGCCCCATACCGGGGCTGATAGGAAGGTCTTTTTGTCTTCCATAGGGAACCTAGGAAAACTTCTGCTCGGCACAGTTTTCATTTTTTATTTTCTAATTTTTTTCTGCCACCGGTGGGTGCCTCCCCTCCCCTCCCCTCCCTCCACTCTTCCCTTCCCTTCAGGGGTCTTCTGCTCACTTTGAGGTACCCGTAGTGGGCCCGAGATGAACCGTGAGTTTGAACCAGGGACACCAAGGTCCTGGAGCCCCAAACAGGGGGTGATGGAAAGGCACTTTCGTCTGTGAGTGACCCAGGCTAGGCTTCTCAGCTATGTGTTTTTTTTTTCTGCCATGGGTGTCTCACCTATCCTCCCTCAAAACTTACCATCCCCTTGCGGGTATTCTGCCTGCTCTGAGGTACCCCTAGTAGGCTTGAGACCCACTGCGTGTTCGAACCAGGAATGCCAAGTTTCTGTGGCCCTGCACACGTGCTGATAGGAAGGCACTTTCATCCGTGGGAGACCCAGGCCCTGCTTCTCTGTGACGTGGCTTCTTTTTTTTCTTTTTTCTGCAACAGGTGCCTCCCCTCCCCTCCTTCAAACCTTATCTTCACCTTAGGCTCCTTCTGCCCATTTAGGGATACCCCTAGCGAGCCCAAGATTCTCCGTGGGTTGGATCCAGGGATGCCAATTTCCCTGTAACCCCGTGCAGGGCCTGATGGGAAAGTCCTTTCATCCGCGGGTGACCCAGGCTCCACTTCTCAGTGGCACAGTTATTTTCTTTTTCTGCCACAGGTGCCTCACCTCCCCTCCCTCAAACCTTACCTTACCCTCAGAGGCCTTCTGCCTGCTTTGGGGTACCCCTAGCGGCCTGCAGACTCACAATGGGTTCATCAGGGATGCCAGTGTCCCAAAGCACCACACAGGGGTTGATGGGAATGCACTTTCATCTGTAGGGGACCCAGGAATGCTTCCCACCACACAGTTTTTTTATTTATATTTTTTTCTGTCACAGGTGCCTCAACTTTCCTCCCTCAAACATTACTTCCCCTCAGGGGCTTTCTGCCCACTTCAGGGTACCACTAGCAGGCCTGAGATGCACCCTGGGTTTGAACCAGGGACTCCAGGGTCCCTGGGGCCCCATGTAGGGGCTGATGGGAAGGCATCTTTGTCCGTGGGGGACCCAGGGACTTTTCAATGGCGTGCTTTTTTTTGTCTTGTTTTGTTTTTCTGCCACAGGTGCCTCACCTCCACTCCCTCAAACCTTACCTTCCCCTCAGGGGCCTTCTGCCCACTTTGGGATACACCTAGTGGACCCAAGACCCACCCTGGGTTTTAACCAGGGATGCCAGGGACCTGAAGTCATGCCCAGAGACTGATGGGAAGGCACTTTAGTCCATGGAGGAACCAGGAACACTTCTCGTTGGTCCAGTTTTATTTTATTTTTTATTTACTTTTATTTTTTTTTCCTGCCACTGGTGCCTCCCCTCCCCTCCCTCAAACCTTAAGTTCACCTCAGGGGCCTTCTGCCCACTTTGGGGTACCCCTGGCAGGCACGAGACCAACCCTGGATTTGAACCAGGGACACCAGGGACCCGGGGCCCTATGGAAGGCCTGATGGGAAGGCACTTTTGTCCGTGGGGGACCCAGGAACGCTTCTAGATGGCGCAGTTTTATTTTATTTCATTTTTTATTTTTTTATTTTTTTCTTCTGCACAGGTCCCTCACCTTTCCTCCATCAAACCTTACTTCCACTCAGGGACCTTCTGCCAGCTTTGGGGTACTCCTAGTGGGCCCAAGACACCCAAGACACACCGTGGGTTTGAACCAGAGATGCCAAGGTACAGGGGCCATGTGTAGGGGTTGATGGGTAAGCTCTTTCATCCTTGGGGGACCCAGGCCCCACTTCTGGGTGGCATGGTTTTTCTTTCTGCCACAGGTCCCTCACCTCCCCTCCCTCAAACTTTACCTTCACCTCAGGGGTCTTATGCCTGCTTTGGGGTACCCCTAGTGGGCCCAAGACACACCCTGTGTTCAAACCAGGGATGCCAGCATCCTTGTGCCAAGTGCAGGGGCTGATAGGAAGGCACTGTTGTCCGTGGGTGAGTCAGGCCCTGCTTCTTGGTGGAGCTTTTTTTTTTTTCCTGCCACAGTTCACTCACCTCCCCTCCCTCAAACCTTACTTTCCCATTAGGTGCTTTCTGGACACTTTGGTGTATCCCTAGTGGGCCTGAGATGCACCCTGAATTCAAACCAGGGATGTCAGAGTCCCAGGGCCATGCACAGGGCCTGGTGGGAAGGCACTCTCATCCATGGGGACCCAGGTCCCACTTCTCAGCAGTGCGTTTCTTTTTTTTCAGCCATAGTTGTCTCACCTCCCTTCCCTTAAAACTTAGCTTCTCATTAGGGGCCTTCTGGTGCTTTGGGGTACTGCTAGTGGGCCCAAGATGCACCATAGGTATGAAGCATGGATGCCAGGGTCCTGGGGTCCCACGCAAGGTCTGATGGGAAGGGACTTTCTTCCCTGGGGGACCCAGGAACCCTTCTTGGTGGTGTGGGGTTTTTTTCTGCCAAAGGCGCCTCACCTCCCCTCCCTCAAACCTTACCTTCACCCCATGGGCCTTCTGCCTGGTTTGGGGTACCTCTAGTGGGCCCAAGACATATCACGGGTTTGAACCAGGGGTGCCAGTGTCCCAGGGCCATGTGCAGGTGCTGATAGGAAGACATCGTCGTCCTTGGGGGACACAGGTCCTGCTTTTCAGCAGCGGGATTAATTTGTTCTTTTTTGTTTCTGACACAGTTGCCTCACCTCCCCTCTCTCAAAGCTTACCTTCCCCTCAGGGGCATTCTGCCCACTTTGGGGTACACCTAGTGGGCCTGATATTCACCATGTTTTCAAATCAGGGACGATAGCATCCCTTGGCCCTCTCGAAGGTGCTGATGGGAAGGCACTTTCTTCCATGGGGTACCCAAGAACGCTTCTTGGAGGTGCAGTCCTTTTCTTTTTATTTTTTGTTTTTCCACAGGTGCCTCACGTCCCCTCGCTCAATCCTTACCTACCCATCAGGGGCCTTCTGCCCACTTTGGGGTAGCCCTAGCGGCCTGAGACCCACCCTGGGTTTGAAACAGGGAAGCCAGGGACCTGAAATCATGCCCAGGGGCTGATGGGAAAGCACTTTTGTCCATGGGGGACCCAGGAATGCTTCTCAGCTGTGCAGTTTTATTTTTTATTTTATTTTATTTTTTATTTTTATTTTTTTCTGCTACAGGTACCACACGTTTTCCCCCTCAAAACTTACATTGCCCTCAGGGTCCCTCTGCCCATTTTGGGGTATCCCTAGTGGGACTGAGACACAGTCTGGGTTCAAACCAGGGATGCCAGGGTACCAGGGCCATGTGCAGGGGCTGATGGGAAGGCACTTTCATCAGTGAGGAATCCGGAAATGCTACTCAGTGGGGCAGTTTTATTCCTTTTTTTTTCTGCCACACGTGTCTCACCTCCCCTCCCTCAAATCTTACCTTCACCTCAGGGGCCTTCTGCCCACTTTGGAGTACTCCTAGTGGGCCCAAGATGTACTGAGGTTTCCAAACAAGGACCCCAGAGTCCAGGTCCCCATGCAAGGGATGATGGGAAGACACTCGTGTCCATTGGGGTTCCTGGCCCCACTTATTGGCGGTGGCATTTTTTTTTCCTTCTGCCACAGGTGCCTCCCCTCCCCTCCCTCAAATTTTACTTTCCCCTCAGTGGCCTTCTGCCTGAGTGGGGCTACCCACAGCAGGCCTGAGATGCACCATGGGTTCGAATGAGGGATGCCAGGGTCCCCGGGGCCCACTCAGGGGCTGATGGGAAGGCACTTTCGTCCATGGGAGACACAGGAACACTTCTGGGACACACTGTTTGTTTTTTTCTGCCACAGGTGTCTTACCTCCCTTTCCTCAAAACTTACATTCCCTCAGGGGCCTTCTACCCATTTTGGGGTATCCCTAGTGGGCCCGAGATGCACCCTGGTTTTGAACCAGGGATGCCAATGTCCAGGACCCATGCACAGGAGATAATAGGAAGGCACTTTTGTCCATGGGGACCCAGGCAGCACTTCTTGGCAGTGCTGTGTTTTTTTTTTTTTTTTTCCTGCCACAGATATGTTATCTCCCCTCCCTCAAGCCTTCCCTTCCCTTCAGGGACCTTCTGCCCATTTTGGGGTAATCCTAGTGGGCCAGAGACTCATCGAGGTTTTGAACAAGGGACACCAGTGTCCTGGGGCCCTGTGCAGGGGCTGATGGGAAGGCACTTTCATCTGTGGGGGATGCAGGAATGCTTCTTGGCCGTGCAGTTTTTTTTCTGCCAAATGTGCCTCACCTCCCCTCCCTCTAACCTTACCTTCCCTTCAGGGGCCTTCTGCCTATTTTGGGGTACCCATAGAAGGCCTGAGAGTCACCGTGTGGTCCAATCAGGGATGGTAGTGTCCCCACGACACTGCACAGGGGCTGATGGGAAGGAAATATTGTCCATGGGGGACCCAGGATCCAGGAACACTTCTCGGTGGCATGGTTTTGTTTTTTCTCTTCCACAGGTACCTCACTTCCCTTCCCTCAAAACTTACCTTCCCCTCAGTGGCCTTCTGCCCACTTTGAGTTACCCCTAGTGGGCCCGAGATGCACCCTGGGTTTGAACCAGGGACACAAATGTCCACTGGGCCCAGCGCAGGGGCTGATGGGAGCTCACTTTCGTCCATGGTGGACCCAGGAATGTTTTTTAGCAGCACTTTTTTTTTTGTTTAGTTTTTCCTGCCACAGGTGCCCCACCTCTTCTCCCTCAAACTTTACCTTCCCCTCAGGGGACTTCTGCCCACTTTAGGGTACCCCTAGTGGGCCTGAAACACATCCTGGGATCAAACCAGCAAAGGCAGTGTCCCTGGGGCCCAGCACAAGGGCTGAAGAGTGGGCACTTTTTTCTGAGGGGGACCCAAGAACTCTTCTCGGTGGTGGATTTTTTTTGTTTCTTTGTATTTTTTCTGCCACAGGAGACCCTCCTCCCCTTCCTCAAACCTTACTTTCCCCTCAGGGGCTTTCTGCCTGCTTTGTGGTACCCCTAGCAGGCCCGAGACACACCCTGGGCGTGAACCAGGGAAGCCAGGGTCTCTGGGGCACAGTGCAGGGTCTCATGGGAAGGCACTTTCATCCATCAGGGATGAAGGAATGCTTCTATGTGGTGCATTATTTTTTCTGCAACGTGTGCCCCACATCTCCTCCCTCAAAACTTCCCTTCCCCTCAGGGCCATTCTGCACACTTTGGGATACCCTAGCTGTCCCGAGACTCACCCTGGGTTCAAACCAGGGACACCAGGGTCCCTGGGGCCAAGCACAGGGGCTGATGGGAAGGAATTGTCACCCGTGGGTACTCAGGGACGCTTCTGGGAAGTTTTTTTGGTTTCTGTTTTTGTTTTTTTCTGACACAGGGGCCCCACCTTCCCTCTCTCAAAACTTAGCTTCCCCTCAGGGGCCTTCTTCCTGCTTTGGGGTAACCTTAGCTGGCCCAAGACACACCCTGGGTCTGAAACAGGGATGCTAGGGTCCCCCAGGCCCAGCACAGGGGCTCATGGGAACACACTTTTGTCCATGGTGGACTCAGGAACGCTTTTCATTGACATAATTTTTTAGTTTTTTCTGCCACAGCTGCCCCACCTCCCCTCCCACAAACCTTACCTTCCCCTCAGGAGAATTCTGCCCTCTTTAGCCCACTCCTTTTGGGCTTGAGACGCACCCTGGGATTGCACCAGGGAAGCCAGGGTCTCTGGGGTGCAGTGCAGGGTCTCATGGGCAGGCACTTTCATCCATCAGGGATGAAGGAATGCTTCTATGTGGTGCATTATTTTTTCTGCCACGTGTGCCCCACATCTCCTCCCTCAAAAGTTCCCTTCACCTCAGGGCCCTTCTGCACACTTTGGGATACCCTAGCTGCCCTGAGACTCACCCTGGGTTCAAACCAGGGACACAAAGGTCCCTGGCGCCAAGCACAGGGGCTGATGGGAAGGAATTGTCACCCGTGGGTACTCAGGGACACTTCTGGGAAGCGTTTTTTTTTGTTTTTGTTTTTGTTTTTTTCTGACACAGGTGCCCCACCTCCCCTCCCTCAAACCTTACCTTCCCCTCAGGAGACTTCTGCCCTCTTTAGCCTACCCCCTGTGGCCCTGAGACACACCCTGGGATCGAACCAGCAAAGCCAGGGTCCCTGAGGCCCAGCTAAGGGGCTGATGGGAAGGCCCTTTCGTCTGTGGAGGACCCAGGAATACTTCTCAGAGGTGCATTTTCTTTTTCTGCCACAGATGCCCCACCTCCCCTCCCTCTAATCTTACCTTCCCTTCAGGGGAATTCTGCCTGCTTTGGGATAGCCCTAGCGGGCCTGAGATGCACATCCTTTTGAACCAGGGATGCCAGGGTCACTGAAGCCCAGCGCAGCAGCTGATGGGAAGGCACTTTCATCATTGGGGGATCCAGGAATATCGGGGGAAACCCACCCATGATATTCAACGTGGGTCCTTTTCTATTTTCCCTGTGTCAACTGGTTGGAGAAATAAAGGCAAAGCATACAAAAGAGAGAAATTTTAAAGCTGGGTGTCCAGGGGAGAGATCACATGTCAGCAGGTTCCATGATGCCCTCTGAACAGTAAAACCAGCAAGTTTTTATTAACAATTTTCAAAAGGGAGGGAGTGTACGAATAGGGTGTGGGTCACAGAGATCGCATGCTTCAAGGGAGACAAAAGATCACAAGGCAGAAAGCCAGGGCAAAACTAGAAACAGTAATGAACTTCCATGTCCTGCTGTACAGGCAATGTCAGGGTTCAAGAGCAGAGAACCAGTCTGACTAGAATTTGCCAGGCTGGAATTTCCTAACTGAAGCAAGCCTGGGGGCGCTGCAGGAGACCAGGGCATGTTTCATCCCTTTCTACATCTGTATAAAGCAGACAGCCCCAGAGCAGCCATTTCAGAGGCCTCCTCTGAGAATGTATTCTTTTTCCAGGGCTGTTAATTATTAATATTCCTTACTGGGGAAAGAATTCAGTGATACTTCTCTTACCCGTTTTTGGTAATAAGAGAAATATGGCTCCATCCTGCCTGTCTCACAGGCAGCCAGACTTTAAAGTTATCTCCCTTGTTCCCTGAAAATCACTGTTATCCTGTTCTTAAGGTGCCCATATGTCATATTGTTCAAATACACGTGCTCTACACACAATTTGTGCAGTTAAGGCAACCATCACAGTGTCCTGGGATGACATTCCTCCTCAGCTTATGAAGATGACAGGATTAAGAGATTAAAGTAAAGACAGGCATAGGAACTCACAAGAGTATTGATTGGGGAAGGGATAAATGTCCATGAAATCTTCACAATTTATTTTCTTCTGCCATGGCTTCAGCTGGTCCCTCCATTCGGAATCCCTGACTTCCTGTAACATCTCTCCCTTTCTTTTTATATAAATGTGCCATGGCGATGAAGTCCTGTTCATTCTCTTGATTTTGACGCAGGATTCTTTGACTGGTCTGGCACGCTAAAGACAAGCCGATTAAACAGAGAAACATAATTCCAAAGTTTACTACAGTCAAACCCCTAATAGACTTAATCCAAGTCATGGAGTTTAGTCCATAAAGATATTCTGCCACCTGATCTAACACCTCAGCTCCAGGTACAATAGATAAATGAGCTTGAGAAACTTCAAAAATTTGTTTCTTTAACTTAGTTATGTCCAATGATAAATTATCTTCCCTACCCAGAAGGTGTCCTTTGATCATTTCCCATGAAAGATCAATCTCATTATAGGAATACAGAGTGATACTGAAATCAAAGGTAATCCAGTCACACTGCATTTGCCTGTGGTATTTGAGATTCACTACCCAATCTCCAAGCCAAATAACAGACTGTCTTAAATCATTAATTTGATTAGCCAATTTTTGACCAATGCCTTGTTGAGAATTCCACATTTGGGTGGAATTGGCTTGCCAAACATTAATAAAATGAGCCATTTGAATAGATTGATGTAATACCATTCCAGCAGTGATGGCCATTGCAGTGACTGTAATTAGGCCCATGATCACTGTGATTGAAGTGAAAACAAATCTCTTAGATCTTTTTAGAATTTGCTGTAACACTTTACTAATTAAATGTATCGAGGGAGAGGATTCCCAAGGTCTGGGCAAAGTTACCAGAATGCAGATTCCTTCTCAAGCTCAAACCAACATTACACTTTTCCTGGAGTCAAAATCAGAGTCAATACAAGAGTATAAATGACAATTAGTGCACTGGACAGTTTGATTGCTCTTCCAAATCTTGGTATTCCCCACTAACAGCATGTAAGGAGGCTTAACACAACTCTGTATGGGAACAGTCAGGTTGGAGGTAAGTAAAGCAGAATGTCTCGATCTACATTGATACTGAGGGAGGGGGGCAGTAGTGGAGACAACATACAGAATAGTTTCCCCTTTCCATACTCACAGTCCAGATATGGCAATAGCCAATTTCCAAAGTGCTGGGTGTTCTGGACTCAGAATGGGGAGTATCTTATGAGGCCTTGGGAGGGTAATGCCTTTATCCTCCCATTTTAAGGGAAAGAATGAGCTGAACCTCCTATGCAAAGTAGAATGATGATTCTCTTTCTTCTGATAAGAAATAAAATATGTAGCCTCCAGGCATTCTCTTCTGACAGAGGAGCAATTGTTTTTTAAATAGCCCTTTGGTGTCCAGTCTATTACTAAACCATATAAGTCATTTTTTAATATTACTGCATGTGAGTTAACACAATCTTCCCAAACTGAAGTTTTAGATGGGCCCTTAAGATTGTTAGGGCATGGTTTTCCTGCAGGTTTATATTGAAAGTATGGGATATCTCCCATTACTCCCCCTTTAATTTGTTTTAAAGGAGAAAGGGAAAGGCCAGAGACCAAATGTCCCAGTTCCTCTGTAGCTGATCTGGAAGATAAGCAGCCCAGACTTGAGTTTCTAGATGGATAAAACCAGGTGCATGTCTGAGGCACAGAGCGGGTATTTTAACCCATGGTAACCTTAAATGCAGTGTCTTCTTCTCCTGGTTGAGCAGGGCAATTTTCATCTGTAGCTCCAGGCATCCATAGACTATCGTAAGTGTAGATTTCTGAAGGAGCATCTATCCAGGTGAGAGGTCAAATAAGTGGAGGAAAAGGCACATAAACCCAATAAGAATAATTTCGTGTAGCTGGTAAGTCAGTGTGAGAGGAAACTGGTGACACAGAAAGCATAAGGAGGAGAATCATTAAATAAAACCTAGTGTAATTGAGATTGAGTGCTGAAGGAGGAAGAGAAGAGAGGGATGTTATTTTCAGGCTAACAGAAATGGTGAGATTCTTAGGATTGTAAGGAGAAAAAGAAAGGTAATAAGGAGAAGTGGGATTAGTTATATGGGTCTCCATTGACATCAGGGGGCATTGAATCAAACTCATTGTGATTTGGTGTGCCAGCTTCTGAGGAGTTGGCACAAATCTCACCACGTCTGAGGACAGTCTCTGACGTGGACGTCTTTTCCCTGTGGTTTTTGTTTGATGATCTCCTGGTGAAACACAAACATATCCACTTTCCCAGGTAAAGCAGAATCAGAGACAATATTTAAAGGTTTGGGGAAATCCTGTAAGGCAGTAATTACAGCAATTAACTGTGCCTTTTGATCGGAGGTATAAGAGGTAGAAATAAGCTTGTCTGTGGGACCTACATAACCAGCATTTACATTGCTGGAGCCATTAGTGAACACTGTAATGGCCTCAGGAATGGGCTGTCTTTGGTTAACTGAGGAACCAACTAAGACGTCATTTTTATAAAATCAAACAATTTGTTCTTTGGATTATGATTGTGAATAATGCCAATGAATTCAGCCAAGTGAATTTGCCAAAGTATGGAATGTTTGAACTTCAAAACGATTTAAAGGAACTACAATTAAATTCGGATGAAATCCGGAAATTTTAAGTAATCTACACCATGACAGTATAATTAGAGTGGCTATTTGATCTAAATAAACAGACCTAGTTCTAGGCCAATTTTTAGGTATTAAAGCAGGGGCAGGCATACCCGGTTGGATGGCCCATAAGGTTTAATTACAGTGTTAATGGCCCTTCAATTGGTTACCATCTGCCACTTGCCTGATTTCTTTTTTAATAGAAACACAGGAGAATTACAGGGGGAAAGAGAAAGTTCCACATTTCCAATTTGTAAAAGTTCAGGAACCAATTGTGTTAAAGCCTCCAGTTTTTCTTTAGAAAGCGGCCACTGATAAATCCAAATGTGTGTGTCAGATTTCTATTGTAAAGGGATAGGATCAGGAGGCATGGCAGCAGTCGCCATTAAAAAGGATAACCTAAACCAGCCCTGTTTTCTTTTACAGTAACCTGGAGGGGTTTAGCAATCCCTTCATGCTTTGGACGAAGACCGAGTCCAGGAACAAACCCATGTTTCCCTCATATGCTGACTGGGAATACTATAAGAGTTATGTGGAATATTAATTTCAGCCCCCTTATCTACTAGGCCCTCAAACTTTCTTCCTTGAATGTGTATGGTGCAGGTGGGCCATTGTTTAGAAATTACATTAATCCAATAAGTGTCTTTGTCACCACAGGAGCCCAGCCTAGGGCCATGTGTCTTTTCTCCTTTGTTTAAAATGATATTAGGTAGTAAAAGCAATTGAGCTTGTTTAACAGTAGTAAAAGAAACAGGAGCTTGGCCTGGGGTGTGTAACTTATTCCAAGCTTTTACACACAGCTTTGTTACTTGTTTTGTGGTAAGAGTATCAAAGATTAATTGGGCATAAGTATCAGAGAAAGTATTGGAGCCTGTGAGCTGAGCCTGAGTAACTAGAATGCCATTAGTCTGATTTAGCTGATCCTGCAGAAGAGCCTCTGATTTAGGTGAGCCAGCAGACGTGCCTCCTCTGCCCACCAGTTCTAACCATGGGGTTAGAAAAGTTTTTGCCAAAAGGTCCCAGTCTAAAGGAAGTAAAGTGACCTCCATACAAAAAGTTTGTAATACAATTTTAACATAAGGAGAAGGAGGGCCATGCTGAGTACAAGCATCCTTAACTTTTTTTAAAAAAGTAAGATTGAGTGGTGCATATCAATGCAGACTGGTATGAGAGTGTGAGAGAGGAGCATTGAAGGAGCAGAAGAGGCAAAAGTATACTAGTGATTACTGGCGTCCATGTGTGAAGAAGGGTACAGAGAAGCAGGTTGAATGGATGGCACAGTGACTGGTTAAGGAACAGAAAGGACAGGAGGGTGAGGGGCTGTAGTGGATGGCGGCCGGCCTGAAGAATTTTAGGTAAATTGCACTTTGGTCCCGGAGTCATTGGGTGATGCCCAGAGGCAAATGCTGCAAAGGTTTGAAGAGGGAAGAATTAGCGTATCTATGGTCCCGGGCTGTGTGAGTTGGGGCCATGGGAGCCTCAAGTACCGGCTCTTCGTGAAAAGAAGTAAGATAAGTGGGGGTAACTTTAAGCCAAAGTCACCAGAGTTAGACACTGAATTCTCAGTATCCTTAGTTGGGGGAGGAAAAGCTGAAGGGAGAGGCTGATCAGATAATGAAGGCCATGTGGGAGAGGAAGATTGAAGAGGTATTAGGATGGCTTAGGATGGCATGCACCAAGGCCCAATCATCACAAACAGTGATGGGAACATAATTCCCTGTCAAGAACAGCCCCTGGAATGCTGCAACAACACAATCCCATACTTTTACATATATGGTTCCTTTTTTAGGAAACCAAGGACAGTATTATTCCACCACCCTGAATAGAGTGATCATATTCTCTGTGGTTACTTGGACCCTTTCCCTGTTTTAACAGTTCTACATCTAAGGTTCCTTTTTCAGGAGACCAAGGACAGAATTTTACCACTGCCCTGAATAGAGTGTCTTTTTTTCCATGGGCGCTCAAACCCTTTTCTGTTTTAACTG
Organism: Hylobates pileatus; assembly: GCA_021498465.1. Lineage (NCBI taxonomy): Eukaryota > Metazoa > Chordata > Mammalia > Primates > Hylobatidae > Hylobates > Hylobates pileatus. Next base: position 137,075,176 of record CM038523.1, read on the forward strand.
GATTTTAATACAGAAGAGAAACGTATAATTTTTATACTCTGTGTGACCCATAGTTAACCTGGACCATACACAGACTACTCACCAGTCATCAGGGAGTTGAACATGCATATCTGTGGACCAAATCAATGACATTTCTCTGCACCTACCAAAGGGAATCGGATTCCGCCATGCACTTAGAAAAAAGAAAGACAACGTGGGCATGGATATTGGGGGAAACCCTCCCACAATATTCAACGTGGGTCCTTTTCTATTCTCCCTAAATGTTGACTGGTCTGAGAAATAAAGGGAAAGAGTACAAAAGAGAGAAATTTTAAAGCTTGGTGTCCAGGGGAGACATCACAAGTCAGCAGGTTCCTTGATGCCCCATGAGCCATAAAACCAGCAAGTTATTATTAGCAATTTTCAAAAAGGCAGGGAGTGTACAAATAGGGTGTGGGTCACAGAGATCACATGCTTCAAGGGTGACAAAAAATCACAAGGCAAAATTTCAGGGTGAAACTAGAATCACTAATGAACTTTCATGTCCCATTTTGCACGCATTGTCAGGGTTCAAGAGCAGAGAAGAGGTCTGACTAGAATTTGTCAGGCTGGAATTTCCTAATTCTAGCAAGCCTGGGGTGCTGCAAGAGACTAGGGCATGTCTCAACCCTATATACATCTGCATAAGGCAGACACCCCCAGAGTGGCTATTTCAGAGGCCTCCTCTGAGAATGCATTCTTTTTCCAGAGCTGTTAATTATTAATATTCCTTACTGGGGAAAGAATTCAGCCTACATCTTACCCATTTTTGGTAATAGGAGAAATATGGCTCTGTCTTGCACACATCACAAAGCAGTTTCTCAGAAAGTTTCTTTCTAGTTTTACTCTGAATATATTTCCCTTTTCACCATAGGCCTCAATGCACTCCCAAATATCTCTTTGCAGATAATAACAAAACAGTGTTTACAAACTGCTCCATCAAAAGAAAGGTTTAACTCTGTGAGAAGAATGCACACACCACAAAGCAGTTTCTCAGAAAACTTGTTTCTAATTTTCATCTGAAGATACTTCTCTTTTCACCATAGACCTCAAATTTCTCTCAAATATGCCTTTGCAGATTCTACAAATACAGTGTTTCCAAACTGCTCCTTCAAAAGAAAGTTTTACCTCTGTGAGCTGAAGGCACACATCACAAAGCTGTTTCTCAGAAAGCTTCTTTCTAGCTTTTCTTTGAAGATATTTTCTATTTCACCATAGGCCTCAATGCACTCCCAAATATCTCTTCACAGATAATACCAAGACAGTGTTTACAAACTGCTCCATCAAAAGAAAGGTTTAACTCTGTAAGACAAATGCAAACATCTGAAAGCTGGTTCTCAGAAAGCTTCTTTGTAGCTTTCCTTTGAAGATATTTTCTATTTCACCATAGGCCTCAATGTGCTCCAAAATATCCCTTCTCAGTTTATACAAAAACAGTGTTTCCAAACTGCTCCATCAAAGGAAAAGTTTAACTCTGTGAAATGAATGCACACATCACAAAAGCATTTATCAGACAGCTTTTTTCTAATTTTTTTTCCAGGTAATATAGGTATTTATTTGAGTATGAAAGTATTACTATTTACATTGTGAAAATAGACAAAACAAATACAATATGGGTTGAAAAAATCTACAAAACTAGAAAAATACAGGGACATGTGGTCATAGTATTAGCAAGTCACAGATTCAGAAGACAAAAAGAAAAAAAATATACCTCTGAATACCATATAAGTAAAAAACTTAGGAGATGGAAAAATACACAAAGTTCTCTTGGAAAGCATTGAGAAAACATACTTAACAGAAAATGTACAACTGAACAGTCAATTTACATGATAATCAGAGAAATAAACAAGGTACAATTTATTTGTCCAAACTAGGTAAATAATAATAACACTGATAATATTCAATGCTAGCAAGAATGTGGAGAAAAAGATTCTCCAATATTCTAATGAAGTAAAAGTAAATCAACATAATATTGATGGACAACTTAAGAGCATCTGACAAAGTTTAAAATCTTATAGCCTATCAAATCAATTTCTAAAGACACATAGGAACTATACTTTAAAAATGTGTATACAATGCAAAAATGGTGACTACAAAGTAATAATCATGATTATAGCAGCAGAAAACTAGCTAATGTTTAAAATGAGCCAGGCATTGGTCAAAGCATATACATATATTAACTCATTAAGGATCACTATAACCTGATGAGGTAGGGACTGTTAACTTCATTTTAAGAAGAGACTGACGCAGAGAGTTTAAGTAATCTGCTCAAGGTCACATAGTAAGTCAGTCATCAGGCAAAGATATGAACTCAGGCAGTCTGGCTCTAGAATCTGTATTTTCAACTACAATAATGGCACAATTGGATAAAGAAGATATATATCAGACAAATATTCACTGTAGCCTTGTGTTTAAAGGTAAAAATATATAAATTACTTAGACGTTTAGCAATAGGTAAATGTTTAAAATATGTAGGGTATATGTTCTGACTTAGGAGAGATGTTCATGACATATTGTTAAGTTGAAAAAATATAGAATACAATATATGACAATGATCTTACTTTTGCATTAAAAATTCAATATATATATATATATATATATATATTTGTTTAACTCTGGGAGTACACTTAAGAAACTGTTACCACTCGGGGATACAGTCAGGATGAAAGAACTATTTTACATTTTTAGCAATAAATACTCATTATAAATGTCAGGAAATGCATGAAAATAGACAAAATAATAATTATAAAGCAGATTACCTATAATCATAATGATCATTTTGGTATACTTCAATATTCTTCTTGTACACAGTAGTTTTTTCCTATAGATTTAGTATCAAACTTTTCTGTAAATTTTTTCTTTTTTATTATTATTATTACACTTTAAGTTTTAGGGTACATGTGCACAATGTGCAGGTTTGTTACATATGTATCCATGTGCCATGTTGGTGTGCTGCACCCATTAACTCGTCATTTAGCATTAGGTATATCTCCTAATGTTATCCCTCCCCCCTCCTCCCACCCCACAACAGTCCTCAGAGTGTGATGTTCCCCTTCCTGTGTCCATATGTTCTCATTGTTCAATTCCCACCTATGAGTGAGAACATGCAGTGTTTGCTTCTTGTCCTTGCGATAGTTTACTGAGAATGATGGTTTCCAGTTTCATCCATGTCCCTACAAAGGACATGAACTCATCATTTTTATGGCTGTGTAGTATTCCATGGTGTATATGTACCACATTTTCTTAATCCAGTCTATCATTGTTGGACATTTGAGTTGGTTCCAAGTCTTTGCTATTGTGAGGCACCCCCCAGTAGGGACAGACTGACACCTCACTCGGCCAGGTATTCCTCTGAGACAAAACTTCCAGAGGAATGATCAGACAGCTGAATTTGCAGTCTCATGAAAATCTGCTCTTCTGCAGCCACCGCTGCTGACACCCAGCAAAACAGGGTCTGGAGTGGAACTCTAGCAAACTCCAACAGACCTGCAGCTGAGGGTCCTGTCTGTTAGAAGGAAAACTGAGAAACAGAAAGGACACCCACACCAAAAACCCATCTGTACATCACCATCATCAAAGACCAAAAGTAGAAAAACCTACAAAGATGGGGAAGAAACAGAGCAGAAAAACTGGAAACTCTAAAAAGCAGAGCACCTCTCCTCCTCCAAAGGAACGCAGTTCCTCACCAGCAATGGAACAAAGCTGGACGGAGAATGACTTTGACAAATTGAGAGAAGAAGGCTTCAGATGATCAAACTACTCTTAGCTATGGGAGGAAATTCTAATTTTTATCTAAAGATATTTTCCTTTTCAGCACAGGCCTCGATTCTCACCCAAATATCCTTTGGCACATTGTACAAAAACAGTGTTTCCAAACTGCTCCATCAAAAGAAAGGTTTAACTCTGTGACATGAATGCACACATCACAATGCAGTTTCTCAGAAATCATCTTTCTGGTTTTTCTCTGAAGATATTTCCCTTTTCATAACAAGCCTCAATGCACTCCAAAGTATCCCTTCACAGATTCCACACAAACATTGTTTCCAAACTGCTGAATTAAAAGTAAGGTTTAACTCTGCATGATGAATGCTAACATCCAAAACACTTTCTCAGATAGCTTCCTTCTAGTTTTTATCCTGAGACATTTGCTTTTTCACCATTGTCCTCAATGAGCTACAAAATGTCCATTCACAGAATGGACAAAAACAGTGTTTCTAAACTGCTGAGCCCAAAGAAAAGTTTAACTCTGTGAGATGAATGCACACATCACAAAGCAGTTTCTCAGCGAATTTCCTTTTAGTTTTTATCTGAAGATGTTTCCTTTTTCATCTTAGATCTCAATGAGCTCCCAAATATTCCCTCACAGATTCTACAAAAACAGTGTTTCCAAACTGCTGAATGAAAAGAAAGGTTTAACTCTGTGAGATAAATGCACACATCACAAAGCAGTTACTAAGATAGTTTCCTTCTAGTTTTATTCCTGGGATATAAGCTTTTTCACCTTTGATCTCAATGAGCTCTGAAATATCCATTCACATAATGGACAAAAACAGCCTGTTTCTAAACTGCTGAATCCAAAGAAAGTTTTAACTCTGTGAGATGAATGCGTGCATCATGAAGCAGTTTCTCAGAAAACTTCTTTGTTGTTTTATCTGATGATGACTCCTGTTTCACCACAGGCCTCAATATGCTCCCAAATATACCTTCACAGATACTACAAAAACTGTATTTCCAAACTGCTGAATGAAAAGAAAGGTTTAACTCTGCAAGATGAATTCACACATCATAAAGCTGTTTCTCAGATAGGTTCCTTTTAGTTTTTATCCTGGGATATTCACTTTTTTGCCTTTGGCCTCATTGAGTTCCCAAATGTTCTTTTGCAGAATGGAGAAAAACAGTGTTTCCAAACTGCTGAATCCAAAGAAAGTTTTAACTCTGTGAGATGAATGCATACATCACAAAGCAGTTTCTCAGACAGCTTCTTTCTAATTTTTATCTGAAGATGATTCCTTTTTCACAACAGGCCTGAATGCACTCCCAAATATCCCTTCACAGATTCTAGAAAAACAGTGTTTCCAAACTGCTGAATGAAAAGAAAGTTTTAACTCTATCTGATGAGTGCTAACATCCCAAACATTTTCTCAGATATCTCCCTTCTATTTTTTATCCTGGGATATTCACCTTTTCTCCATTGTCCTCAAAGAGCTCCCAAATACCAACTTGCAAAATGGACAAAACCAGTGCTTCCAAACTGCAGAATCTGAAGAAAGTTTTCACTCTGTGAGATGACTGCACATATCACAAAGCAGTTTCTCAGAAAACTTCTTTCTAGTTTTATTCTGAAGTTATTTCATTTTTGACCATAGGCTTCAATGCACGTCCAATAGCACTTAGAAGATTCTACAAAAATAGTTTTTTGAAACTGCTGAATGAAAAGAAAGGTTTAATTCTGCAAGGTGAATGCACACATCACAAATCAGTTTCTCAGACAGCTTCCTTGTAGTTTTTACCATGGATTTTTTTTTCCACCATCGGCCTCAATGAACCCCCAGGTGTCAATTTGCAGAATGATCCAAAACAGTGTTTCCAAACTGCTGAATCCAAAGAAATGATTAACTCTGTGAAGTGAATGCACTCACCAAAAATTAGTTTCTCAGAAAACTTATTTCTAGTTTTTATCCATATATGTTTCCTTTTTCACCATAGGCCTCAATGTGCCCCTAAATATCCCTTTAGATTCTACAGAAACAGGGTTTCCAAACTACTAAATGAAAAGAAAGTTTTAACTCTGCCAGATGAATGCACACATTCCAAAACTGTTTCTCAGAGAGCTTCCTTCTAGTTTTTATCCCGAGATATTCATTGTATTGCCATTGGCCTCAATGAGCTCCCAAATGTCCATTTGCAGAATGGACAAAAAGAGTGTTTCTGAACTGCTGAATGCAAAAAAGAATTTAGCTCTCTGACATGAATGCACACAACACAAAGCAGTATCTCAGAAAGTTTCTTTCTAGTTTTTATCTGTAGATGTTTCCTTTTTCACCATAGGCCTTAATTTGCTCCAAAATATCCCTTCACAGATTCTACAATAACAGTGTTTCCAAACTGCTGAATTAAAAAAAAAGGTTTAACTCTGTCCGATGAATGTACACATCACTAACCAGTTTCTCAGATAGATTCCTTGTAGTTTTTATCCTGGGATATTCACTTTTTTGACCTTGGCCTCAATGAGCTCACAAATGTACATTCTTAGAATGGACAAAAACAGTATTTCCAAATTGCTGAATGCAAAGAAAGGTTTGACAATGTGAGATTAATGCACACATCACAATGAAGTTTCTCATAAATCTTCTTTCTTGTTTTCATATGCTGATGTTTCCTTTTTCCCCATAGGCCTCAAAGTGCTCCCAACTATCCCTTCACAGATTCTTCAAAAACAGTGTTTACAAACTGCTGAATGAAACGAAAATTTTATCTCTGTGAGATGAATGAACACACCACAAAGTGGTTTCTCAGATATCTTCCTTTTAGTTTTTATCCTGGGATATTCACTTTTTCACCATTGGCATCAATAAGCTTCCAAATGTCCATTCACTGAATGGACAAAAATAGTGTTTTCAATCTGCTGAATCTGAAGAAAGGTTTAACTCTGTGAGATGAATGCACAAATTACAAAGCAGTTCTCAGAAAGCTTTTCTAGTTTTATCTGAAGTAGTTTCATTTTTCACCATAAGCCTCAATGCACTCATAAATGTCACAATGCAGATTGCACAAAGCAGTGTTTCCAAACTGATGAATGAAAAGAAAGATTTAACTCCCCAAGTTGAACTCACACATCACAAAGCAGTTTCTCAGATAGCTTCCTCTCAATTTTTATAGTGGGATATTAGCTTTTTCACCATTGGCCTCAGTGAGCTCCCAAATAGCCATTCAGAAAATGCACAAAAACAGTGTTTCCAAACTATTGAATGGAAAAAAGGCTTAACTCTGTGATGTGAATGCACATATCACAGAGCGGTTTCTCAGATAGCTTCCTTCCATTTTATGCTGGTATATTCACTTTTTTGTCATTGGCCTCAAGAGCTCTGAAATGTCCATTCACAGATAGGACAAAACCATCTTTCCATACTGCTGAATCCAAAGAAATGGTGAACTGTGTGAGATGAATGCACACATCACAAAGTAGTTTCTTGTTTTTATCTGAAGATGTTTCCTTTTCACCACAGGTCTCAATGCCCTCCAAACTACCCCTTAGCAGATTCTACAAAACCAGAGTTTCCAAAATGTTGAATGAAAAGAAAGGTTTAACTCTGTGAGATGAATGCACACATCACAAAGCTGTTTCTCAGAGAGCTTCCTTCTAGTTTTTATCCTAGGATATTGGCTTTTTCACCATTGACCTTAATGAGCTCCCAAATGTCCATTCATGGAATGGACAAAAAGAGTTTTTCCAAACTGCTCAATCCAAAGAAAATTTTAATTCTCTGAGATGAATACACGCATCATGAAGCAGTTTCTCAGAAACCTTCTTTCTAGTTTTTACCTGATGATTTTTCCTTTTTCATCTTAGGCTTCATTGCACTACAAAACATACCTTCACAGATTCTACAAAAACATTGTTTCCAGACTGCTGAAGGAAAAGAAATTTTTACCTCTGCGAGATGAATGTACACATGACAAAGTGGTTTTTCCAATAGGTTTCTTCTAGTTTTTATCATGGGGTATTTGCTTTTTTGCCATTGGCCTCGATGAGTCCCCAAATGTCCATTCACCAAATGGACAAAAAGAGTATTTCTAAACTTCTCAATTCAAAGAAAGTTTATCTCTGTGAGATGAATGCACACATCACAAAGCAGTTTCTCAAAAAGCTTCTTTCTAGTTTTTATCTGATTTGTTTCCTTTTTCACCATAGGCCTCAATGCACTCCCAAAAAAATCCGTTGAAAGAAAGGACAAAACCAGTGTTTCCAATCTGGTGAATAAAAAGAAGGGTTTAAATCTGTGAGATGAATGCACACTTCAAAGAACAGTTTCTCAGACAGCTTCTTTCTAATTTTATTCTGGAATATTCACTATTTCACCATTGACTCAATGAGATCCCAAATGTCCATTTACAGAATGGACAAAAACAGTGTTTCAAACTGCTCAATCCAAAGAAAATTTTAATTCTGAGATGAATGCACATCACAAAGCAGTTTCTCAGAAAGCTTCTAGTTTTTATCTGAAGATGTTTTGTTTTTCAAAATAGGCCTCATTGCGCTACCAAATATACCTTTGCAGATTCCACAAAAACAGTGTTTCCAAACTGCAGAATTCTAAGAAAGGTTTAAATCCATGAGATGAATGCACACATCACAAAGCATTTTCTCAGATAGCTTTCTTCAAGTTTTTGTCCTGGGATATGCACTCTTATGCCATTGGCTTAAATGAGCTCCCAAATGTCCATACGCAGAATGGACAAAAACAGTGTTTCCAAACTGCTGATTCAAAACAAAGGTTTAACTCTGTGAGATGAATGCACACATTACAAAGCAGTTTCACAGATGGCTTCTTTCTAGTTTTTACCCTGGGATAGTTTCTTTTTCACCATTGGCCTAAATGAGCTCCCAAATATCCATTGCAGAATGGACAAAAAGAGTGTTTCCAAACTCCTGAATGAAAAGAAGGGTTTAACTCTCCAAGATGAATACATCCATCAAAAAGTGGATTTTCAGATAGCTTCCTTCTAGTTTTAGTCCTGGGATATTTGCTTTTTTGCCATTGGCCTGAATGGGCTTTCAAATGCCATTTGCAAAAGGCACAAAACTGTGTTTCCAAACTGCTGAATCCGGAGAAAGGTTTAACTCTGAGAGATGAATACACGCATCATGAAGCAGTTTCTCAGAAACCTTCTTTCTAGTTTTTACCTGATGATTTTTCCTTTTTCATCTTAGGCTTCATTGCACTACAAAACATACCTTCACAGATTCTACAAAAACATTGTTTCCAGACTGCTGAAGGAAAAGAAATTTTTACCTCTGCGAGATGAATGTACACATGACAAAGTGGTTTTTCCAATAGGTTTCTTCTAGTTTTTATCATGGGGTATTTGCTTTTTTGCCATTGGCCTCGATGAGTCCCCAAATGTCCATTCACCAAATGGACAAAAAGAGTATTTCTAAACTTCTCAATTCAAAGAAAGTTTATCTCTGTGAGATGAATGCACACATCACAAAGCAGTTTCTCAGAAAGTTTCTTTCTAGTTTTAATCTGAAGATGTTTCCTTTTCACCATAGGCCCCAAATACCCTTAGCAGATTCTACAAGAATTGTGTTTCCAATCTGCTGAATAAAAAAGAGGTTTAACTCTGTGAGATGAATGCACACATCACAAAGCAGTTTCTCAGGAAGCTTCCTTCTAATTTTTATTCTGGAATATTCACTATTTCACCATTGGACTCAATGAGATCCCAAATGTCCATTCGCACAATGGACAAAAGCAGTGTTTCCAATCTGCTAAATCCGAAGAAATTTTTAATTCTGAGATGAATGCACACATCACAAATCAGTTTCTCAGAAAGCTTCTAAGTTTTCATGTGAAGATGTTTGCTTTTTCAGCATAAACCTCAATGGATTCCTTAATATCTCTTCATGGATTCCACAAAAACAGTGTTTGCAAACTGCTGAATGAAAATAAATGTTTTTCTCTGAGAGATGAATGCACACATCACAAAGCGGTTTCTCAGATAGCTTCCTTCTGTTTTTTGTCATGCAATGTTCCCTTTTTTGCCATTGGCCTCAATGAGCTCCCAAATGTCCATTCGCAGAATGGACAAAATTTGTGTTGCCAAACGGCTGAATCCAAAGAAAGGTTTAACTCTGTGAGATGAATGCACACATCACAAAGTAGTTTCTCAGAAAACTTCTTTCTAGTTTTTATTTGAAGAAGTTTCCTTTTTCACCACAGGGCTCACAGCACTCCCAAATATTCCTTTGCAGATTCTACAAAAAGAGTGTTTCCAAACTCCTGAATGAAAAGAAAGGTTTAAACCTACAAGGTGAATGCACACATCACAAAGTGGCTTCTCAGATATCTTCCTTCTAGTTTTTTTCCTGGGATATTTCCTTTTTCACCATTGGCCTCAATGGGCTTTCAAATGCCATTTGCAAAAGGCACAAAAACTGTGTTTCCAAACTGCTGAATCCGGAGAAAGGTTTAACTCTGAGAGTTAAATGCACTCACCAGAAACATTTTCTCAGAAATCTTCTTTCTACTTTTCATCTGAAGATGTTTCCTTTTTCACCATAAGCCTCAATGTGCTCCCAAATATCTCTTAGCAGATTCCACAAAAACAGTGTTTCCAAACTACTAAAAGAAAAGAATGGTTTATCTCTGTGTGATGAATGCCTACATCAAAATGTGGTTTCTCATATAGCTTCCTTCTAGCTTTTATCCTTGGATATTCACTTTTTTGCCATTGGAATCAATGAGCTCCTATACATCCATTTGCCAAACAGGCAAAAATAGTGTTTCCAAACTGCTGAACCCAAAGAAAGAGCTAACTCTGTGAGGTGAATGCATACATCACAAGCCAGTTTCTCAGAGAGATTTTTCTCGTTTTTTTTTAATTATTATTATACTTTAACTTTAAGGGTACATGTTCACAATGTACAGGTTTGTTACTTATTTATATATGTGCCATTTTGGTGTGCTGCACCCATTAACTCGTCATTTAGCATTAGGTATATCCCCTAATGCAATCCCTCCCCCATTCCCCCACCCCACAACAGGCCTTCATTTGAGATGTTCCCCTTCCTGTGTCCATCTGTTCTCATTGTTCAGTTCCCACCTGTGAGTGAGAACATGCGGTGTTTGGTTTTTTGTCCTTGTGATAGTTTGCTGAGAATGATGGTTTCCAGCTTCATCCATATCCCCACAAAGGACAAGAACTTATCATTTTTATGGCTGCATAGTATTCCATGGTGTATATGTGCCACATTTTCTTAATCGAGCCTATCACTGTTGGACATTTGGGTTGGTTCCAAGTCTTTGTTATTGTGCATAGTGCCGCAATAAACATACGTGTGCGTGTGTCTTTATAGCAGCATGACTTATAATCCTTTGGGTATATACCCAGTAATGGGATGGCTGGGTCAAATGGTATTTCAAGTTCTAGATCCCTGAGAAGTCGCCACACTGACTTCCACAATGGTTGAACTAGTTTATAGTCCCACCAACAGTGTAAAAGTGTTCCTATTTCTCCACACCCGCTCCAGCACCTGTTGTTTCCTGACTTTTTATTGATGGCCATTCTAACAGGTGTGAGATGGTATCTCATTGTGGTTTTGATTTGCATTTTTCTGATGGCCAGTGATGATGAGCATTTTTCATGTGTTTTTTGGCTGCATAATAAATGTCTTCTTTTGAGAAGTGTCTGTTTATATCCTTTGCTGACTTGTTCATGGGTTGTTTGTTTTCTTCCTGTAAATTTGTTTGAGTTCATTGTAGATTCTGGATATTAGCCCTTTGTCAGATGAGTAGATTCCAAAAATTTTTTCCCATTCTGTAGGCTGCCTGTTCACTCTGATGGTAGTTTCTTTCGCTGTGCAGAAGCTCTTTAGTTTAATTAGATCCCATTTGTCAATTTTGGCTTCTGTTGCCATTGCTTTTGGTGTTTTAGACATGAAGTGCTTGTCCATGCCTATGTCCTGAATGGTATTGCCTAGGTTTTCTTCTAGGGTTTTTTATGGTTTTAGGTCTAACATGTAAGTCTTCAATCCATCGTGAAGTGTTTTTTGTACAAGGTGTAAGAAAGGGATCCAGTTTCAGCTTTCTACATATGACTAGCCAGTTTTCCCAGCACCATTTATTAAATAGGGAATCCTTTCCTCATTTCTTGTTCTTGTCAGGTTTGTTGAAGATCAGATGGTTGTAGATATATGGCATTATTTCTGAGGGCTCTGTTCTGTTCCATTGGTTTATATCTCTGTTTTCATACCAGTACTATGCTGCTTTTGTTACTGTAGCCTTGTAGTATAGTTTGAAGTCAGGTAGTGTGATGCCTCCAGCTTTGTTCTTTTGGCTTAGGATTGACTTGGCAACGAGGGCTCTTTTTTGGTTCCATATGAACTTTAAAGTAGTTTTTTTTCCCAATTCTGTGAAGAAAGTCATTGGTATCTTGATGGGGATGGCATTGAATCTATAAATTATCTTGGGCAGTATGGTCATTTTCACAATATTGATTTTTCCTACCCATGAGTATGGAATGTTCCTCCATTTGTTTGTATCCTCTTTTATTTCATTGAGCAGTGGTTTGTAGTTCTCCTTGAAGAGTTCCTTCACATCCCTTGTAAGTTAGATTCCTAGGAATTTTATTCTCTTTGAAGTAATTGTGAATAGGAATTCACTCATGATTTCTCTCTGTTTTTCTGTTATTGGTGTGTAAGAATGCTTGTGATTTTTCCACATTGACTTTCTATCCTGAGACTTTGCTGAAGTTGCTTATAAGCTTAAGGAGATTTTGGGCTGAGACGATAGGGTTTTCTAGATATACAATCATGTCATCTGCAAACAGGAAAAATTTGACTTCCTCTTTTCCTAATTGAATACCCTTTATTTCCTTCTCCTGCCTGATTGCTCTGGCCAGAACTTCCAACACTATGTTGAATAGGAGTGGTGAGAGAGGGCATCCCTGTCTTATGCCAGTTTTCAAAGGGAATGCTTCCAGTTTTTGCCCATTCAGTATGATATTGGCTGTGGGTTTGTCATAGATAGCTCTTATTATTTTGAGATACGTCCCATCAATACCTAATTTATTGAGAGTTTTTAGCATGAAGGTTGTTGAATTTTGTCAAAGGCCTTTTCTGCATCTATTGAGATAATCATGTGGTTTTTGTCTTTGGTTCTGTTTATATGTTGGATTACATTTATTGATTTGCGTATGTTGAACCAGCCTTGCATCCCAGGGATGAAGCCCACTTGATCATGGTGGATAAGCTTTTTGATGTGCTGCTGGATTCGGTTTGCCAGTATTTTATTGAGGATTTTTGCGTCAATGTTCATCAAGGATATTGGTCTGAAATTCTCTTTTTTGGTTATGTCTCTGCCAGGCTTTGGTATCAGGACGATGCTGGCCTCATAAAATGAGTTAGGGAGGATTCTCTCTTTTTCTATTGATTGGAATAGTTTCAGAAGGAATGGTACCAGTTCCTCCTTGTACCTCTGGTAGAATTCGGCTGTGAATCCATCAGGTCCTGGACTCTTTTTGGTTGGTAAGCTATTGATTATTGCCACAATTTCAGAGCCTGTTATTGGTCTATTCAGAGATTCAACTTCTTCCTGGTTTAGTCTTGGGAGGGTGTATTTGTCAAGGAATTTATCCATTTCTTCTAGATTTTCTAGTTTATTTGCATAGAGTTGTTTATAGTATTCTCTGATGGTAGCTTGTATTTCTGTGGGATTGGTGGTGATATCCCCCCCATCACTTTTTATTGCATCTATTTGATTCTTCTTTCTTTTCTTCTTTATTAGTCTAGCTAGCAGTCTATCTATTTGGTTGATCTTATCAAAAAACCAGCTCCTGGATTCATAAATTTTTGAAGGGTTTTTTGTGTCTCTATTTCCTTCAGTTCTGCTCTGATTTTAGTTATTTCTAGCCTTCTGCTAGCTTTTGAATGTGTTTGCTCTTGCTTTTCTAGTTCTTTAATTGTGATGTTAGGGTGTCAATTTTGGATCTTTCCTGCTTTCTCTTGTGGGCATTTAGTGCTATAAATTTCCCTCTACACACTGCTTTGAATGTGTCCCAGAGATTCTGGTATGTTTTGTCTTTGTTCTTGTTGGTTTCAAAGAACATCTTTATTTCTGCCTTCATTTTGTTTTGTGCCCAGTAGTCATTCAGGAGCAGGTTGTTCAGTTTCCATGTAGTTGAGCGGTTTTGAGCGAGTTTGTTAATCCTGAGTTCTAGTTTGATTGCATTGCGGTCTGAGAGACAGTTTGTTATAATTTCTGTTCTTTTACATTTGCTGAGGAGTGCTTTACTTCCAACTATGTGATCAATTTTGGAATAGGTGTGGTGTGGTGCTGAAAAGAATGTATATTCTGTTGATTTGCGGTGGGGATTTCTGTAGATGTCTATTAGGTCCACTTGGTGCAGAGCTGAGTTCAGTTCCTGAATATCCTTGTTAACTTTCTGTCTCATTGATCTGTCTAATTTGATAGTAGGGTGTTAAAGTCTCCCATTATTATTGTGTGGGAGTCTAAGTCTCTTTGTAGGTCACTCAGGACTTGCTTTATGAATCTGGGTTCCCCTATATTGTGTGCATATATATTTAGGATAATTAGCTCTTCTTGTTGAATTGATCCCTTTACCAGTATGTAATGGCCTTGTCTCTTTTGATCTTTGTTGGTTTAAAGTCTGTTTTATCAGAGACTAGGATTGCAATCCCTGCCTTTTTCTATTTTCCATTTGCTTCATAGATCTTCCACCATCCTTTTATTTTGAGCCTATGTGTGTCTGCACGTGGGATGGGTTTCCTGAATGCAGCACAGTGATCCATCTTGACTCTTTATCCAATTTACCCATCTGGGTCTTTTAATTGGAGCATTTAGGCCATTTACATTTAAGATTAATATTGTTATGTGTGAAATTGATCCTGTCATTATGATGTTAGGTGCTTATTTTGCTTGTTAGTTGATGCAGTTTCTTCCTAGCCTTGATGGTCTTTACACTTTGGCACGTTTTTGCAGCGGCTGGTACCAGTTTTTCCTTTCCTTGTTTAGTGCTTCCTTCAGGAGCTCTTTTAGGGTAGGCCTGGTGGTGACAAAATCTCTCAGTATTTGCTTGTCTGTAAAGGATTTTATTTCTTCTTCACTTATGAAGTTTAATTTGGCTGGATATGAAATTCTGGGTTGTAAATTCCTTTCTTTAAGAGTGTTGAATATTGGCCCCCACTCTCTTCTGCCTTGTAGAGTTTCTGCTGAGAGATCAGCTGTTAGTCTGATGGGCTTCCCTTTGTGGGTAACCCGACCTTTCTCTCTGGCTGCCCTTAATATTTTTTCCTTTGTTTCAACTTTGGTGAATCTGACAATTATATGTCTTGGAATTGCTCTTCTCGAGGAGTATCTTTGTGGATTTCTCTGTATTTCCTGAATTTGAAAGTTGTCCTGCCTTGCTGGATTGTGGAAATTCTCCTGGATAATATCCAGCTGACTGTTTTCCAACTTGGTTCCATTCTCCCCATCACTTTCAAGTACAACAATCAGATGTAGATTTGGTCTTTTCACATAGTCCCATATTTCTTGGAGGCTTTGTTTGTATCTTTTTATTCCTTTTTCTCTAAACTTCTCTTCATGCTTCATTTCATTCATTTCGTCTTCTGTCACTGATACCCTTTCTTCCAGTTGATCCCATCAGCTACTGAGGCTCATGCATTTGTCACGTAGTACTCATGCCATGGTTTTCAGCTCCATCAGGTCCTTTAAGGACTTCTCTGCATTGGTTATTCTAGTTTGCCATTCATCTAATTTTTTCCCGGGTTTTTAACTTCTTTGCCATTGGTTCAAACTTCTTCCTTTAGTTCGGAGTAGTTTGATCTTCTGAAGCCTTCTTCTCTCAACTCATCAAAATCATTCTCCATCCAGCTTTGTTCTGTTGCTGGTGAGGAGCTGCATTCCTTTGGAGGAGGAGAGGTGCTCTGATTTTTAGAGTTTCCAGTTTTTCTGCTCTGTTTTTTTCCCCATCTTTGTGGTTTTATCTACTTTTGGTCTTTGATGATGGTTGTGTAGAGGTGTTTTTTTTGGTGTGCATGTCCTTTGTGTTTGTTACTTTTCCTTCTGACAGTCAGCACCCTCAGCTGCAGGTCTGTTGGAGTTTGCTGGAGGGCCACTCCAGACCTTGTTTTCCTGGGTATCAGCAGCAGTGGCTGCAGAAGAGTGGATATTCGTGAAATGCAAATGCTGCTGCTTGATCGTTCCTCTGGAATTTTTGTCTCGGGGAGTACTCTGCTATTTGAGGTGTCAGTCCGCCCCTACTGGTGGGTGTCTCCCAGTTAGGGTACTCAGGGTTCAGGGCCCCACTTGAAGAAGTAGTCCGCCTGATCTCAGATCCCAAGCTGTGTGCTGGGGGAACCACTACTCTCTTCAAAGCTATCAGACAGGGACATTTAAGTCTACAGAGGTTACGGCTGCCTTTTTTTTCTATGCCCTGCCCCCAGAGGTGGAGCCTACAGAGGCAGGCAGGCATCCTTGATCTGTGGTGGGCTCCACCCAGTTCGAGCCTCCTGGCCACTTTGTTTACCTATTCAAGCCTCAGCAATGGCAGTCGCCCCTCCCCCAGCCTTGCTGGCACCTTACAGTTTGTCCTCAGGCTGCTGTGCTAGCAATGAGCAAGGCTGGGTGGTTGTAGGACCCTCTGAGCCAGGTGTGGGATATAATCTCCAGGTGGCCTCTTTGTTAAGCCTCAGTGGGAAAAGCAGAAATCACCCTTCTTCTGCATTGCTCATGCTGGGAGCTGCAGACTGGAGCTGTTCCTATTCGGCTATCTTGACTCAAGATTTTTTCTCGTTTTTATCTGAAGATGTTTCTGTTGCACCACAGGCCTCAAAGCACTCCAAACTACCCATTAGCAGATTCTATAAAAACAGTGTTTCCAAACTGCTGAATGGAAAGAAATTTTTAACTGTTTGAGATGAACGCACACATCACAAAGTGGTATATCAGAGAGCTTCCTTCTTGTTTTTATCATGTGATGTCCCCTTTTTTGCCATTGGCCTCAATGAGCTCCCAAATGTCCATTCACAGAAAGGAGAAAAACAGTGTTTCCAGACTCTGAATCCAAAGAAAATTTTAACTCTGTAAGATGAATGCACAAACCACAAAGCAGTTTCTCTGAATGCTTCTTTTTAGTTTTAATCTGAAGGTGTTTTTTTTTCACCATAGTCTTCTACAGTTTGCCAAATATCCCTTTGCAGATACTTAGAAACAGTGTTTCCAAACTGCTGAGTGAAGTGAAAGTTTTAACTGTGTGAGAAGAAGGCACACATCACAAATCGGTTTCTCAGATAGCTTCCTTCTAATATTTATACTGGGATATTAGCTTTTTCAACATTAGTCTCCATAAGCTTCCAAATGTCCATAAGAAGCAGTGTTTCCAAACTGCTGAATGAAAAGAAACTTTTAACTGTATGCGATGACTGCACACATCACAAAACAGTTTCTCAGAAAGCTTCTTTCTACTTTTTATCTGAAGATGTTTCCTTTTTCACCACAGGTCTCAATATGCTCCCAAATATCCTTTTGCAGATTCTACAAAAACATTGTTTCCAAATTGCTGAATGAAAAGAAAATTTAAATGCTGTAGGATAAATGCACACATCACTAAATGGTTTGTCAAGGGGGTTCCTTGTAATATTTATCCTGGGATATTTGCTTTTTTGCCATTAGCCTAAATGAGCTCCCAAACGTCTATTCAAAACAGTGTTTCCAAAGTGCTGAATCAAAAGAAAAAAATACATGTAACTATGTGAGATGAATGCACACATCACAAAGCAGTTTCTCAGAAAGCTTCTTTCTAGTTTTTTTCTGAAGATGTTTCTGTTGCACCACAGGCCTCAAAGCACTCCAAACTACCCATTAGCAGATTCTATAAAAACAGTGTTTCCATATTACTGAATGAAAAGAAAGGTTGGACTCTGCCAGTTGAATGCACACATCACAAAGCGGTTTCTTGGATAGCTTCCTTCTAGTTTTTATTCTGGGTATTCCCTTTTTCACCATTAGTCTCCATAAGCTTCCAAATGTCCATAAGAAGCAGTGTTTCCAAACTGCTGAATGAAAAGAAACTTTTAACTGTATGCGATGACTGCACACATCACAAAACAGTTTCTCAGAAAGCTTCTTTCTACTTTTTATCTGAAGATGTTTCCTTTTTCACCACAGGTCTCAATATGCTCCCAAATATCCTTTTGCAGATTCTACAAAAACATTGTTTCCAAATTGCTGAATGAAAAGAAAATTTAAATGCTGTAGGATAAATGCACACATCACTAAATGGTTTGTCAAGGGGGTTCCTTGTAATATTTATCCTGGGATATTTGCTTTTTTGCCATTAGCCTAAATGAGCTCCCAAACGTCTATTCAAAACAGTGTTTCCAAAGTGCTGAATCAAAAGAAAAAAATACATGTAACTATGTGAGATGAATGCACACATCACAAAGCAGTTTCTCAGAAAGCTTCTTTCTAGTTTTAATCTGAAAATGTTTCCTTTTTCACAATGGACCTCAAAGTGCTCCAAATATTCCTTTGCAGATTATAAAAAAACAGTGTTTCCAAACTGCTGAATGAAAAGAAGGGTTTAACTCTGAAAGATGAATGCACACATCACAGAGCAGCTTCTCAGATAGCTTCCTTCTAGTTTTTATCCTGTGATATTCCCTTTTTCGCATTTGGCCTCAATTAGCTCCCAAATGTCCACTCACAGAATGGACAAAAAACGTCTTTCCATGCTGCTGAATCCAAAGAAAATTTTAACTCTATGAGATAAATGCACAAATCACAAAACAGTTTCTCAGAAAACTTCTTTCTTCTTTTTATTTGAAGACATTCCTGTTTCACCATAGATCTCAATGCGTTCCCAAATATCTGTTCACAGATTCCACAAAAAACAGTGTTCCCAAAGTGCTGAATGAAAAGAGAGCTTTTACTATGTGAGATGAATGCACACATCACAAAGCGGGGTCTCAGAGAGCTTCCTTCTAGTTTTTATCTTGGGATATTCACTTTTTCCCTATTAACCTCAATGAGCTCTAAAATGTCCATTCACAGAGTGAACAAAAGCAGTGTTTTCAAACTGCTGAATCCAAAGAAAGGTTTAACTCTGTGAGATGAATGTCCACATCACAAAGCAGTTTCTCAGAAAGCTTCTTTCTATTTTTTATCTGAAGATATTTCCTTTTTCACCCTAGTCTTCAAAGAGCTAAAAAACATCCCATCGCAGATTCTAAAAAAACAATGTTTCCAAACAGCTGATATGAAAGAAAGGTTTATTTTGTGAGATTAATTTACACATCACCATACAGTTTCTCAGAGAAATTTCTTCTAGTTCTATCTGCAGAAGTTTCCTTTTTCACCATAGGTCACAAAGTGCTCTGAAATAGCCCTTGGCAAATTCTACAAAAACAGGGTTTCCAAACTGCTGAGAGAAAAGAAAGGTTTAACTCTGGGAGACAAATTCACACATCACAAAATGTTTACTCAGTGTGGTTCTTTCTAGTTCTTATCATGTGATATTATATTTTTCCCCATTATCCTCAATGAGCTCCAAACTGTTTATTCACAAAAAGTTCAAAAACAGTGTTTTGAAACTCCTCGATGCAAAGAAAGGTTTAAATCTGTGAGATGAATGCACACATCAGAAAGCAGTTTCTCAGAAAAGTGGTCTAGTTTTTATTTGAAAATGTTTTCTTTTTCACCATAGGCCTCAATGCACTCCCAAATATCCCTTCACAAATTCTACAAAAACAATTTTTCAAAACTGCTGAATTAAAAGGGAGATTTAAATCTGCTAGATGAATGCACACATCAGAAACTGGTTTCTGAGATAGCTTCCTTCTAGTATTTATCCTGGGATATTTTTTCCTTGCCATTGGCCACAATGATCTCCCAAATGTCCGTTTGCAGACTGGACAAAACCAGTGTTTTCAAACTGCTGAAAAAAAAGAAAGTTTTATCCCTTTGAGATGAACGCACACACCAGAAAGCATTGTCTCAGAAAACTTCTTTCTAGTTTTTATCTGAATATGTTTCCTTTTTCAACATTGGCCCCAATGCCCTCCCAAGTATCCCTTTGCAGATTCTTGAAAGCAGTATTTCCAAACTACTGCATGAAAGAAAGATTTCACACTGCGAGATGAATGCTCACATCACAAAGTAGCTTCTTGTAGACCTTCCTTCTCCTTTTTATCTTCAGATACTTGGTTTTCTGCCTTTGGCCTCAATGGGTTCCCAAATGTCCTTTTGCAGAATGGACAGAAACAGTGTTTTCAAAATGCTATATGCAAAGAAAGATTTATCCTTTTGAGATGAATGCGCACATCACAAAGAAGTTTCTCAGAAAGCTTCTTTCTATTTTTTATCTGAAGAGGATTCCTTTTTCACCCTACACCTACCTCAATGTGCTCCCTAATATCCCTTCACAGATTCTACAGAGTGTTTCTAAACTGCTGAATGAAAAGAAAGTTGTAACTCTGCATGTTGAGTGCACACATGACAAATTGGTTTCACAGATAGCTTCCCTCTAGTTTTTATCCTGAGGTATTCTTTTTTCACCATTGACCTCAATGAGCTCCAAAATGTCCATTCGTAGAAAGAACAAAAAGAGTGTTTCCAAACTTCTGCAACCAAAGAAAGGTTTAACTCTGTGAGATGAACGCACACATCACAAAGCAGTTTCTCAGAAAGCTTATTTCTAAATTTTTCTGGAGTTTTTTTCCTTTTTAACCATAGGCATCAATGTGCTCCCAAATATCCCTTCGCAGAGTCTACAAAAACATTGCTTTGAAACTACTGAATGAAAAGTTTACCTCTGTGAGATGAATGCACACATCCCAAAGTGGTTTCTCAGAGCTTCTTCTTGTTGTTATCCTGGGATATTCACTTTTTCATCATTGGCCTCAATAAGCTCCCCAATGTCCATTTGCAGAATGGACAAAAGCAGTGTTACCAACCTGCTGAATCAAAAGAAAGGTTTATCTCAGTGAGATGAATACACACATCACCAAGCATTTTCTCAGAAAGCTCCGTTCTAGTTTTACTCTGAAGATATTTCCTTTTTAACCATTGGCCTCAATGCACTCCCAAATATGCCTTCACAGTTTGTACAAAAACCGTGTTTCCAAAATGCTGAATGAAAAGAAAGGTTTAAGTCTGTGGGATGAATGCACACATCAAGCAGTTTTTCAGATAGCTTCTGTCTAGTTCTTTTCTGAAGATATTCCCTTTTTCGCCATTGGCCTCAATGAGTTCCCAAATCTCCATTTGCAGAATGGACAAAAACAGTGTTTCCAAATGATTGTATCGAAAGAAAGGTTTAACTTCGTGTGATGAATCCTCACAAAACAAAGCAGTTTCTTAGAAAACTTCTTTCTAGTTTTATCTGAAGATTTTTCCTTTTTCACAATAGGTCTCAATGCTCAAATATCCTTCAGATTCTACAAAACAGTGTTTCAAACTGCTGAATGAAAAAGGTTTAACTCTGTGAGATGAATGCACATCAAAATGCAGTTTCTCAGATAGCTTCTTTCTAGTTTTTAACCTGGGATATTCTTTTTCACCATAGGCCTCAATGAGCTCCCAAATATCCTTCAGATTCTACAAAAGTGTTTCCAAACTGCTGAATGAAAAGAAAGTTTAACTCTGTGAGATGAATGCACATCACAAAGTTTCTCAGAAGCTTCTTCTAGTTTTATCTGAAGATATTTCCTTTTCACCATAGGCCTCAATGCTCAAATATCCTTCACAGATTCTACAAAACAGTGTTTCCAAACTGAATGAAAAGAAAGGTTTCACTTTGAGAGATAAATGCACACATCACAAAGCAGTTTCTCAAATAGTTTCTTTCTAGTATTTTTTCCTGGGATATTCACTTTTTCACCTTTGGCCTCATTGAGTTCCTAAATGACCTTTTGCAGAATGGACAAAAACAGTGTTTCCAAACTGCTGAATGAAATATTTAACTGAGATGAATGCACACATCGCAAAGCAGTATCTCAGCTTATTTGTAGTTTATATCTGAAGATATGTACTTTTCACCATAGGCCTCAATGCTCAAATATCCTTCAGATTCTACAAAACAGTGTTTCCAAACTGCTGAATGAAAAGAAAGTTTAACTCTGAGATGAATACATCACAAAGCAGTTTCTCAGAGCTTCTAGTTTTATCCTGGGATATTCACTTTTCACCATTGGCCTCAATGAGTTCCCAAATGTCCATTCAGAATGGACAAAAACAGTGTTTCAAACTGCTGAATCAAAGAAAGTTTAACTCTGAGATGAATACACATCACAAAGTTTCTCAGAAAGCTTCTTCTAGTTTTATCTGAAGATATTTCTTTTCACCATAGGCCTCAATGTGCTCCCAAATATCCTTCACAGATTCTACAAAACAGTGTTTCCAAACTGAATGAAAAGAAAGTTTAACTCTGTGATGAATGCACACATCAAAGCAGTTTCTCAGAGCTTCTTCTAGTTTTATCCTGGGATATTCTTTTTCACCATTGGCCTCAATGCTCCAAATGTCCATTTGCAGAATGGACAAAACAGTGTTTCAAACTGCTGAATCAAAAAAAGTTTAACTCTGAGAGGAATGCCCACATCACAAAGCAGTCTCTCAGCTTCTTTCTAGTTTTTATCTGAAGATGTTTCCTTATTCACCATTGGCCTCAATGCTCTCCCAACTATCCCCTCACAGATTCTACAATAACAATGTTTACAAACTGCTGAATGAAAAGAAAGGTTTAATTCTGTGATTAATGCACACATCACAAAACAGTTTCTCAGAAGCTTCTTCTAGTTTTATCTGAAGATATTCCTTTTTCACCATTGGCCTCTATGAGCTGCCAAAAGTCCATTCGCAGAATGGACAAGAACAGTGTTTCCAAACTGCTGAATCAATAGAAAAGTTTAACTCTGTGAGATGAATGCACACATCACAAATCAGTTTCTCAGAATGCTTCTGTCTAATTTTTATGTGAAGATATTTCCGTTTCCACCCTAGGCCTCAATGCTCCCAAATATCCTTCACAGATTCTAAAACAGTGTTTCAAACTGCTGAATGAAAAGAAAGTTTAACTCTGTGAGATGAATGCACATATCAAAATGAAGTTTCTCAGAAAGCTTCTTTAGTTTTATCTGGGATATTCTTTTTCACATTGGCCTCAATGAGCTCCCAAATGTCCATTTGAAAAATGGACAAAAACAGTGTTTCCAAACTACTGAATTAAAAAAAAAAGTTTAAATCATTGAGATGAATGCACACATCACAAAGCAGTTTCTCAGAAAGCTTCTTTCTAGTTTTTATCTGAAGAAGTTTCCTTTTTCACTATAGGCCTCAATGAGTTCCCAAATAACCCTTCACATATTATGCAAAAAGAGTTTTTCCAAACTACTGAATGAAAACAAAGGTTTAACTCTGCAAGATTAATGTACACATCACAAAGCGGTTTCTCAGATAGCTTCCTTTTAGCTTTCATTCTGTGATATTCAACTTTTTGCCATTGGCCTTAATGAGCTCCAAAATGTCCATTCACAGAATGGACAAAAACAATGTTTCAAACTATTTAAACCAAAGAAATGTTTAACTTTGTGAGATGAATGCACACATCACAAAACCGTCTCTCTGAAAGCTTCTTTCTAGCTTTTATTTGAAGTTATTTCCTTTTTCACCTTAGGCCTCAATGCACTCTCAAATATCCCTTCACAGTTTCTACAAAAACACAGTTTCCAAACTGCTGATTGAAAAGAAAATTCTAGTTCAGAGAAATAAATGCACACATCACAAAGTAGTTTGTCAGATATATTCCTTCTACTTTTTATCCTGGGATATTTGCTTTTATGCCATTGGCCTCAATGAGCTCCCAAATGTCCTTTCACAGAAAGGACAAAAACAGTATTTCCAAACTGCTGAATAAAAAGAACCATTTAACTCTGCAAGATGAATGCACACATCACAAAGCTGTTTCTCAGATGGCTTCCTTCTAGTTTTTACCCTGGGAAATTCACTTTTTGCCATTGGTCTCAATAAACTCCCAAATATCCATTCGCAGGATGGACAAAAACAGGATTTCTAAAATGCTGATTGGAAAGAAAGGTTTAACTCTGTGAGATGAATGCGTGCATCATGAAGCAGTTTCTCAGAAAACTTCTTTCTAATTTTTATCTAAAGATGTTTCCTTTTTCACCATAGGCCTCAATATTCTCCCAAACATCGTTTCACAGATTCTACAAAATTTTGTTTCCAAACTGATGAATGAAAAGAAAGTTTTAACTCTGTGAGATGAATGCACAAATCATATAGCAGTTTCTCTGAAAGTCTTTTTTTAGTTTTTATCTGAAGATGTTTCCTTTTTTGCCATAGGCCTCAATGAGCTCCAAATGTCCATTCACAGAATGGACAAAACAGTGTTTCCAAACTGCTGAATCAAGAAAGGTTTAACTGTGAGATGAATGCACACATCAAAGCAGTTTCTCAGAAACTTCTTTCTAGTTTTATCTGAAGATATTTTTTCACCAGGCCTCAATGCACTCCAAATATCCTTCACAGATTCTACAAAAACAGTGTTTTCAAACTGCTAAATGAAAAGAATGTTTTAACTCTATGTGATGAATGCACACATCACAAGGTGGTTTCTCAGATAGTTCCCTTCTAGTTTTCATCCTGGGATATTTTCTTTTTCACCATAGACCTCAAAGGGCTCCAAAATGTCCATTCCCAGAATGGACAAAAACAGTATTCCCAAACTGCTGGATCCAAAGAAAAGTTTAACTCTGTGATATGAATGCACACATCACAAAGCAGTTTCTCAGAAAGTTTCATTCTTGTTTTTATCTGAAGATGTTTCCTTTTTCACCATAGGCCTCAATGCACTTCCGAATACCCCTTTGAAGATTCTACAAAATCAGTTTTTCCAAACTGCTGAATGAAAAGAAAGGTTTAGCTCTGTGAGAAGATTGCACAGATAACAAAGTGGCTTCTCATATGGCTTCCTTCTATGTTTTATCTTGGTTTATTCGCTTTTTCACCATGGTCTCAATGAGCTCCCAAATGTCCATTCGAAAAATGGACAACAACAGTGTTTCCAAACTGCTGAATCCAAATAAATGTTCAAGTCTGTGAGATGAATGCACACATCACAAAGCAGTTTCTCAGAAAGCTCCCTTCTAATTTTTATCTGAAGATGTTTCCTTTTTTCATAGGCCTCAATGCTCAAATATCCTTCAGATTCTACAAAACAGTGTTTCCAAACTGCTGAATGAAAAAGGTTTAACTCTGAGATGAACGCACATATCACAAAGCAGTTTCTGAAATAGCTTCCTTCTACTTTTTATCATGCAATATTCTCTTTTGCACCATTGGCATCAATGAGTTCAAAAATGTCCATTTACAGAATGGACAAACACAGTGTCTCCAAACTGTTGCATCAAAAGAAAGGTTTAACTCTGTGAGATTAATGCACATATAGCAAGGCAGTTTCTCATAAAGCTTCCTTCTAGTTTTTATCAGAAGATATTTTCTTTTTCACCAAAGTTCTCAAAGCACTCCAAAATGTCACTTTGCACATTCTACAAAAAACCTTTTTCCAAACTGCTAAATGAAAAGAAAGGTTTACCTCTTTGAAATGAATGCACACGTCACAAAGCAGTTTCTCAGAAATCTTCTTTATAGTTTTTATGTGAAGATATTTGCGTTTTTGCCATTGGCCTCAATGACCTCCCAAATGTCTATTCACAGAAAGGACAAAATCAGTGTTTCAAAACTGCTGAATCCAAAGAAATTTTTAACTCTGTGAGCTTAATGCACACATCACAAAGCAGTTTCTCAAAAACCTTCTTTCTAATTTTTATCTAAAGATGTTTCCTTTTTCACCATAGGCCTCAATATTCTCCCAAACATCGTTTCACAGATTCTACAAAATTTTGTTTCCAAACTGATGAATGAAAAGAAAGTTTTAACTCTGTGAGATGAATGCACAAATCATATAGCAGTTTCTCAGATAGCTTCCTTCTAGTTTTTATCTGATATTTTTTTTCACCATAGGCCTCAATGCTCCCAAATATCCTTCAGATTCTACAAAACAGTTTTTCCAAACTGATGAATGAAAAGAAAGTTTTAACTCTGTGAGATGAATGCACAAATCATATAGCAGTTTCTCAGATAGCTTCCTTCTAGTTTTTATCCTGAGATATTCACTTTCTCACCATTGGCCTCAATGAGCTCCCAAATATCCTTCAGATTCTAAAAACAGTGTTTCAAACTGCTGAATCAAGAAAGTTTAACTCTGTGAGATGAACACATCACAAAGTTTCTCAGAAAGCTTCTTTCTAGTTTTATCTGAATATTTCCTTTTTCACCAGGCCTCAATGCTCCAAATATCCTTCAGATTCTACAAAACAGTGTTTCCAAACTGCTGAATCAAAAAAGTTTAACTCTGAGATGAATCCACTAATCACAACACAGTTTCTCAGAAAGCTTCTTTCTAGTTTTATCTGAAGATATTCCTTTTTCACCATAGGCCTCAATGTCCCAAATATCCTTCACAGATTCTAAAAACAGTGTTTCCAAACTGCTGAATCAAAGAAAGTTTAACTCTGTGAGATGAATGCACACACAAAGCAGTTTCTCAGAAAGCTTCTTTCTAGTTTTATCTGAGATATTTCCTTTTCACCATAGGCCTCAATGCACTCCCAAATATCCTTCAGATTCTACAAAACAGTGTTTCCAAACTGCTGAATGAAAAGAAAGGTTTAACTCTGTGAGATGAATACATCACAAAGCAGTTTCTCAGATAGCTTCTTCTAGTTTTATCTGGGATATTCCTTTTTTTAGGCCTCAATGCTCCCAAATGTCCATTTGCAGAATGGACAAAACAGTGTTTCCAAACTGCTGAAGAAAGGTTTAACTGTGAGATGAATGCACACATCACAAAGCAGTTTCTCAGAAGCTTCTTTCTAGTTTTATCTGAAGATATTTCCTTTTCACCATAGGCCTCAATGACTCCCAAATATCCTTCACAGATTCTACAAAACAGTGTTTCCAAACTGCTGAATCAAAGAAATTTTAACTCTGTGATGAATGCACACACAAAGCAGTTTCTCAGAGCTTCTTTCTAGTTTTATCTGAAGATATTCCTTTTTCACCATAGGCCTCAATGCTCCCAAATATCCTTCAGATTCTACAAAACAGTGTTTCCAAACTGCTGAATCAAGAAAGGTTTAACTCTGTGAGATGAATGCACACATCACAAAGTTTCTCAAGCTTCTTTCTAGTTTTATCTGAAGATATTTCCTTTTTCACCAGGCCTCAATGCACTCCCAAATATCCTTCAGATTCTAAAAACAGTGTTTCCAAACTGCTGAATGAAAAGAAAGGTTTAACTCTGTGAGAATGCACACATCAGCAGTTTCTCAGAAAACTTCTTTCTAGTTTTATCCTGGATATTCCTTTTTCACCATAGGCCTCAATGCTCCAAATATCCTTTGCAGATTCTACAAAACAGTGTTTCCAAACTGCTGAATCAAAGAAAGTTTAACTCTGTGAGATGAATGCACATCACAAAGTTTCTCAGAAAGCTTTCTAGTTTTTCTGAAGATATTTCCTTTTTCACATAGGCCTCAATGCACTCCAAATATCCTTCACAGATTCTACAAAACAGTGTTTAAACTGCTGAATCAAAAAAGGTTTAACTCTGAGATGAATACATCACAAAGTAGTTTCTCAGAAAACTTATTTCTCAGTTTTCTTTGAAGATATTTCCTTTTTCACCATAGGCCTCTAAGAGCTCTCAAATATCCTTTCACAGATACAAAACAGTGTTTCCAAACTGCTGAATCAAAGAAAGTTTAACTCTGTGATGAATGCACATCACAAAGTTTCTCAGAAAGCTTTTCTAGTTTTCTTTGAAGATATTTCCTTTTTCACCATAGGCCTCAATGCTCCCAAATATCCTTCAGATTCTAAAAACAGTGTTTCAAACTGCTGAATCAAAGAAAGTTTAACTGAGATGAATGCACATCACAAAGCAGTTTCTCAGCTTCTTTCTAGTTTTATCTGAAGATATTTCCTTTTTCACATAGGCCTCAATGCTCCAAATGTCCATTCACAGATACAAAACAGTGTTTCAAACTGCTGAATGAAAAGAAAGTTTAACTCTGTGAGATGAATACACATCACAAAGTTTCTCAGAAAACTTCTTTCTAGTTTTATCTGAAGATATTTCCTTTTTCACATAGGCCTCAATGCTCCAAATATCCTTCAGATTCTACAAAACAGTGTTTCAAACTGCTGAATGAAAAGAAAGTTTAACTCTGTGAGATGAATGCACATCACAAAGTTTCTCAGAAAGCTTTTCTAGTTTTTATCTGGGATATTTTTTTTCATAGGCCTCAATGCTCCCAAATGTCCATTCACAGAATGGACAAAACAGTGTTTCCAAACTGCTGAATCAAAGAAAGTTTAACTCTGTGAGATGAATACACATCACAAAGTTTCTCAGAAAACTTCTTTCTAGTTTTTATCTGAAGATATTTCCTTTTTCACATAGGCCTCAATGCTCCAAATATCCTTCAGATTCTACAAAACAGTTTCCAAACTGCTGAATGAAAAGAAAGTTTAACTCTGTGAGATGAATGCACATCACAAAGCAGTTTCTCAGCTTCTTTCTTTTTATCTGAAGATATTTCCTTTTTCATAGGCCTCAATGCTCCCAAATGTCCATTCAGAATGGACAAAACAGTGTTTAAACTGCTGAATCAAAGAAAGGTTTAACTCTGAGATGAATGCACATCAAAGCAGTTTCTCAGAAGCTTCTTTCTAGTTTTTATCTGATATTCCTTTTTCACCATAGGCCTCAATGCTCCCAAATATCCTTGCAGATTCTACAAAACAGTGTTTCCAAACTGCTGAAAAGAAAGGTTTAACTCTGTGAGATGAATGCACATCAAAGCAGTTTCTCAGAAAGCTTCTAGTTTTATCTGAAGATATTTTTTTCATAGGCCTCAATGTGCTCCCAAATATCCTTCACAGATTCTACAAAACAGTTTCCAAACTGCTGAATCAAAGAAAGGTTTAACTCTGTGAATGCACATCAAAGCAGTTTCTCAGAAAGCTTCTTCTAGTTTTATCTGAAGATATTTCCTTTTTCATAGGCCTCAATGCTCCAAATATCCTTCAGATTCTACAAAACAGTGTTTCCAAACTGCTGAAAGAAAGGTTTAACTCTGAGATGAATGCACACATCAAAGCAGTTTCTCAGAAAGCTTTTCTAGTTTTTCTGAAGATATTTCTTTTCACCATAGGCCTCAATGTTCCCAAATATCCTTCAGATTCTACAAAACAGTGTTTCAAACTGCTGAATGAAAAGAAAAGTTTAACTCTGTGAGATGAATGCACATCACAAAGCAGTTTCTCAGAAACTTCTTTCTAGTTTTTCTGAAGATATTTTTTTCACCATAGGCCTCAATGCTCCAAATATCCCTTGCAGATTCTACAAAACAGTGTTTCAAACTGAATGAAAAGAAAGGTTTAACTCTGTGAGATGAATGCACATCACAAAGTTTCTCAGAAAGCTTCTTCTAGTTTTATCTGGATATTTTTTTTCATAGGCCTCAATGAGCTCCCAAATATCCTTCAGATTCTACAAAACAGTGTTTCAAACTGCTGAATCAAAGAAAGTTTAACTCTGTGATGAATGCACACATCAAAGCAGTTTCTCAGAAAGCTTCTTTCTAGTTTTTCTGAAGATATTTCCTTTTTCACCATAGGCCTCAATGCACTCAAATATCCTTTGCAGATTCTACAAAACAGTGTTTCAAACTGCTGAATGAAAAGAAAGTTTAACTCTGTGAGATGAATGCACACATCAAAGCAGTTTCTCAGATTCTTCTAGTTTTATCTGATATTTCCTTTTTCACCAGGCCTCAATGAGCTCCCAAATGTCCATTCACAGATACAAAACAGTGTTTCAAACTGCTGAATCAAAGAAAGTTTAACTCTGTGAGATGAATGCACACATCACAAAGCAGTTTCTCAGAAAGCTTCTTTCTAGTTTTATCTGAAGATATTTCCTTTTCACATAGGCCTCAATGCTCCAAATATCCCTTCAGATTCTACAAAACAGTGTTTCCAAACTGCTGAATCAAAGAAAGTTTAACTCTGAGATGAATGCACACATCAAAAGCAGTTTCTCAGAAAGCTTCTTCTAGTTTTTCTGAAGATATTTCCTTTTCACCATAGGCCTCAATGCACTCCAAATATCCTTTGCAGATTCTAAAAAAGTGTTTCCAAACTGCTGAATCAAAGAAAGTTTAACTCTGTGAGATGAATGCATCACAAGCAGTTTCTCAGAAAGCTTCTTTCTAGTTTTATCTGAAGATATTTCCTTTTTCCATAGGCCTCAATGCACTCCAAATATCCTTCACAGATTCTACAAAACAGTGTTTCCAAACTGCTGAATGAAAAGAAAGGTTTAACTCTGAGATGAATGCACACATCACAAAGCAGTTTCTCAGAAAGCTTCTTTCTTTTTATCTGAAGATATTTCTTTTCACCATAGGCCTCAATGCTCCAAATATCCTTCAGATTCTACAAAACAGTGTTTCCAAACTGCTGAATCAAAGGTTTAACTCTGTGAGATGAATGCATCACAAAGCAGTTTCTCAGATAGCTTCTTCTAGTTTTATCTGATATTCTTTTTCACCATAGGCCTCAATGCACTCAAATATCCTTCACAGATTCTACAAAACAGTGTTTACAAACTGCTGAATGAAAAGACAGGTTTACCTCTGTGAGATAAATGCACACATCACAAAGCAGTTTCTCAGAAAGCTTCTCTCTAATTTTTATTTAAATATATTTCCTTTTTCACCATAGGCCTCAATGCTCCAAATATCCTTGCAGATTCTACAAAACAGTGTTTCAAACTGCTGAATGAAAAGAAAGGTTTAACTCTGTGAGATGAATGCACATCACAGCAGTTTCTCAGAAAGCTTCTAGTTTTATCTGAAGATATTTCCTTTTCACCATAGGCCTCAATGCTCCAAATATTCACAGATTCTACAAAACAGTATTTCCAAAGTGCTGAATCAAAAGAAAGGTTTCACTCTCTGAGGTGAATGCACGCTTCTCAAAGCAGTTTCTCAGAAAGCTTCTTTCTAGTTTTTATCTGAAGATGTTTTCTCTTTCACCATAGGCCTCTATGTGCTCTCAAATATCCTTCACAGATTCTAAAACAGTGTTTCCAAACTGAATGAAAGAAGTTTAACTCTGTGAGATGAATACACATCACAAAGCAGTTTCTCAAGCTTCTTTCTAGTTTTATCTGAAGATATTCCTTTTTCCCCATAGGCCTCAATGCCCTCACAAATGTCCCTTTACAGGTTCTACAAAAGCAGAGTTTCCAAACTGCTCCATGAAAAGAAATGTTCAACTCTGTGAGATGAATGAACACATCAAAATTCAGCTTCCCAGAAAACTTCTTTCTAGTTTTATCTGATATTTTTTTCACCATAGGCCTCAATGCTCCAAATATCCTTGCAGATTCTACAAAACAGTGTTTCCAAACTGCTTAATGAAAAGAAAGGTTTAACTCTGTGAGATGAATGCACACATCACAAAGTTTCTCAGAAAACTTCTTTCTAGTTTTTCTGAAGATATTCCTTTTTCACCATAGGCCTCAATGCTCAAATATCCTTCAGATTCTACAAAAAGTGTTTCCAAACTGCTGAATCAAAGAAAGGTTTAACTGTGAGATGAATGCACACATCACAAAGCAGTTTCTCAGAAAGCTTTTCTAGTTTTATCTGAAGATATTTCCTTTTCACCATAGGCCTCAATGTGCTCCAAATATCCTTCAGATTCTACAAAAAAGTGTTTCCAAACTGCTGAATACAAACTAATGTTTAAATCTGTGAGATGAGTGCACTCATCAACACAGCAGTTTCTCAGAAAACTTCTTTCTAGTTTTATCTGAAGATATTTTTTCACCATAGGCCTCAATGCTCCAAATGTCCTTCACAGATTCTACAAAAACAGTGTTTCCAAACTGCTGAAAGAAAGGTTTAACTCTGTGAGATGAATGCACACATCACAAAGTTTCTCAGAAGCTTCTTCTAGTTTTATCTGAATATTTCCTTTTTCACCATAGGCCTCAATGTGCTCCAAATATCCTTTGCAGATTCTAAAACAGTGTTCCAAACTGCTGAATGAAAGTTTAACTCTGTGAGATGAATGCACACATCACAAAGCAGTTTCTCAGATTCTTCTAGTTTTATCTGATATTTCCTTTTTCACCATTGGCCTCAATGCTCAAATATCCTTCAGATTCTAAAACAGTGTTTCCAAACTGCTGAATCAAAGAAAGGTTTAACTCAGATGAATGCACACATCACAGCAGTTTCTCAGAAAGCTTTTCTAGTTTTATCTGAAGATATTTTTTCACCATTGGCCTCAATGCTCAAATATCCTTCAGATTCTAAAACAGTTTCCAAACTGAATGAAAGAAAGTTTAACTCTGAGATGAATGCACATCACAAAGCAGTTTCTCAGAAAACTTCTTTCTAGTTTTTATCTGAGATATTTTTTTCACCATTGGCCTCAATGAGCTCCCAAATATCCTTCACAGATTCTAAAAACAGTGTTTCCAAACTGCTGAATCAAAGAAAGGTTTAACTGTGAGATGAATGCACACATCACAAAAGTTTCTCAGATTCTTCTAGTTTTTATCTGATATTTTTTTCACCATAGGCCTCAATGCTCAAATATCCTTCAGATTCTACAAAACAGTGTTTCCAAACTGCTGAATGAAAAGGTTTAACTCTGTGAGATGAATGCACACATCAAAGCAGTTTCTCAGAAGCTTTTCTAGTTTTTATCTGATATTTTTTTCACCATAGGCCTCAATGCTCCAAATATCCTTCAGATTCTACAAAACAGTTTCCAAACTGAATCAAAGAAAGGTTTAACTCTGTGAGATGAATGCACATCACAAGCAGTTTCTCAGAAGCTTTTCTAGTTTTATCTGAAGATATTTCCTTTTTCATAGGCCTCAATGCTCAAATATCCTTCAGATTCTACAAAACAGTGTTTCAAACTGCTGAATCAAAGAAAGTTTAACTCTGTGAGATGAATACACATCACAAAGCAGTTTCTCAGAAAGCTGCTTTCTAGCTTTTAACTGAAGATATTTCCTTTTTCACCATAGGCCTCAAATTGCTCCCAAATATCATTCACAGATTCTACAAAACAGTGTTTCAAACTGAATCAAAGAAAGGTTTAACTCTGTGAGAATGCACATCACAAAGTTTCTCAGCTTCTTCTAGTTTTATCTGAAGATATTTCCTTTTTCACCATAGGCCTCAATGCCCAAATATCCTTTGCAGATTCTACAAAACAGTGTTTCCAAATTGCTAAATCCAAAGAAAGGTTTAACTCTGTGAGATGAATGCACATCACAAAGCAGTTTCTCAGAAGCTTCTTCTAGTTTTTCTGAAGATATTTCCTTTTTCACCATAGGCCTCAATGAGCTCCAAATATCCTTCACAGATTCTAAAAACAGTGTTTCCAAACTGCTGAATCAAAAGAAAATTTAACTCTGTGAGATGAATGCACATCACAAAGCAGTTTCTCAGAAAGCTTCTTCTAGTTTTATCTGAGATATTTTTTTCATAGGCCTCAATGCTCCAAATATCCACAGATTCTACAAAACAGTGTTTCCAAACTGCTGAAAAAGAAAGGTTTAACTCTGTGAGATGAATACACATCACAAAGCAGTTTCTCAGAATCTTTCTAGTTTTATCTGATATTCCTTTTTCACCATAGCCTCAATGCTCCCAAATATCCTTCACAGATCCTAAGAAAACAGTGTTACCAAACTGCTGAATCCAAAGAAAAGTTTAACTCTGTGAGATGGATGCAAACAACCAAGAGCAGTTTCTCATTAAGCTTCTTTCTGTTTTTTTTATCTGAAGATATTTCCTTTTTCACAATAGGCCTCAATGCTCCCAAATGTCCTTCAGATTCTACAAAACAGTGTTTCCAAACTGCTGAATCAAAGAAAGTTTAACTCTGTGAGATGAATGCACATCACAAAGCAGTTTCTCAGAAAGCTTCTTCTAGTTTTATCTGAATATTTCCTTTTTCACCATAGGCCTCAATGACTCCCAAATATCCACAGATTCTACAAAAAGTGTTTCAAACTGCTGAATCAAAAGAAAGTTTAACTCTGAGATGAATGCACATCACAAAGTTTCTCAGAAATTCTTTCTAGTTTTTCTGAAGATATTTCCTTTTTCACCATTGGCCTCAATGCTCCAAATATCCTTCAGATTCTACAAAAAGTGTTTCCAAACTGAATGAAAAGAAAGTTTAACTCTGAGATGAATGCACATCACAAAGTTTCTCAGAAAGCTTTTCTAGTTTTATCTGATATTCTTTTTCACCATTGGCCTCAATGCTCCAAATATCCTTCAGATTCTACAAAACAGTTTCTCAGATAGCTTCTTCTAGTTTTATCTGATATTCTTTTTCACCATTGGCCTCAATGAGCTCCAAATATCCTTCAGATTCTACAAAAAGTGTTTCCAAACTGCTGAATGAAAAGTTTAACTCTGTGATGAATGCACATCAAGCAGTTTCTCAGAAATTCTTTCTAGTTTTTCTGAAGATATTTCCTTTTTCACCATAGCCTCAATGCTCCAAATGTCCATTCAGAATGGACAAAACAGTGTTTCCAAACTGCTGAATGAAAAGGTTTAACTCTGTGAGATGAATACACATCACAAAGCAGTTTCTCAGCTTCTTCTAGTTTTTCTCTGAAGATATTTTTTCACCATAGCCTCAATGCTCCCAAATGTCCTTCACAGATTCTACAAAAAGAGTGTTTCCAAACTGCTCAATAAAAGAAAGGTTTAAGTCTGTGAGATGAATGCACATCACAAAACAGTTTCCAAACTGCTGAATCAAAAAAAGGTTTAACTCTGTGATGAATGCACATCAAGCAGTTTCTCAGCTTCTTCTAGTTTTTCTGAAGATATTTCTTTTTCACCATAGCCTCAATGCTCCAAATATCCTTCAGATTCTACAAAACAGTGTTTCAAACTGCTGAATCAAAAAAAGGTTTAACTCTGAGATGAATGCACACATCACAAAGTTTCTCAGAAAGCTTCTTCTAGTTTTTCTGAAGATATTTCCTTTTTCACCATAGGTCTCAATGCACTCCAAATATCCTTTGCAGATTCTAAAAACAGTGTTTCCAAACTGCTGAATCAAAAGGTTTAACTCTGAGATGAATGCACATCACAAGCAGTTTCTCAGAGCTTCTTCTAGTTTTATCTGAAGATATTCCTTTTTCATAGGCCTCAATGCTCCAAATATCCTTCACAGATTCTACAAAACAGTGTTTCCAAACTGCTGAATGAAAAAAGGTTTAACTCTGTGAGATGAATGCACACATCACAAAGCAGTTTCTCAGAAAGCTTCTTTCTAATCTGGAGATATTTCCTTTTTCACCATAGGCCTCAATGTGCTCCAAATATCCTTCAGATTCTAAAACAGTGTTTCCAAACTGCTGAAAGAAAGGTTTAACTCTGAGATGAATGCACATCACAAAGCAGTTTCTCAGAGCTTCTTCTAGTTTTATCCTGGGATATTTTTTTTCACCATAGGCCTCAATGAGCTCCCAAATGTCCATTCACAGAATGGACAAAACAGTGTTTTAAACTGCTGAATCAAAAGTTTTAACTCTTTGAAATGAATGCACACATCACAAAGCAGTTTCTCAGAAGGCTTTCTAGTTTTATCTGAAGATATTTCCTTTTTCACCATAGGCCTCAATGCTCCCAAATATCCTTTGCAGATTCTACAAAACAGTGTTTCCAAACTGCTGAATGAAAAGTTTAACTCTGAGATGAATGCACATCAAAGCAGTTTCTCAGATAACTTCCTTCTAGTTTTTATCCTGGGATATTCTCTTTTTCATCATTGGCCTCAAAGAGCTCACAATGTCCATTCACACAATCGACAAAAACAGGGTTTCTAAACTGCTGAATCAAAAGAAAGGTTTAACTCTGTGAGATGAGTGCACACATCACAAAGCCGTTTCTAAGAAGGACTCTTTCTAGTTGTTATGTGAAGATATTTGCTTTTTCACCATAGGCCTCAAAGTGCTCCAAAATATCTCATTGCAGATGGTACAAAAACAGTGTTTCCAAACTGCTGAATGAAAAGAACGGTTTGACCCTTTGAGATGAAGGCACACATCACAAAGTAGTTTCTCAGATAGCTTCATTCTAGTTTTTATCCTAGGATATTCACTTTTTCACCATTGTCCTAAATGAGCTCCCAAATGTCCATTCACAGAATGGACAAAACAGTGTTTCCAAACTGCTGAATCAAAAAGTTTAACTCTGTGAGATGAATGCACACATCAGCAGTTTCTCAGAAAGCTTCTAGTTTTATCTGAAGATATTTCCTTTTCACATAGGCCTCAATGTGCTCCAAATATCCTTCAGATTCTACAAAACAGTGTTTCCAAACTGAATCAAAGAAAGGTTTAACTCTGAGATGAATGCACATCACAAAGCAGTTTCTCAGAAGCTTCTTCTAGTTTTATCCTGATATTCTTTTTCCATTGGCCTCAATGAGCTCCCAAATGTCCATTCACAGAATGGACAAAAAGTGTTTCCAAACTGCTGAATCAAAAAGAAGGTTTAACTCTGTGAGATGAATGCACACATCACAAGCAGTTTCTCAGAAACTTCTTTCTAGTTTTATCTGAAGATATTTTTTTTCACCATAGGCCTCAATGTGCTCCAAATATCCTTCACAGATTCTACAAAACAGTGTTTCCAAACTGCTGAATGAAAAAGGTTTAACTCTGAGATGAATGCACACATCACAAAGTTTCTCAGAAAGCTTCTTTCTAGTTTTATCTGAAGATATTCCTTTTTCACCATAGCCTCAATGCTCCCAAATATCCCTTGCAGATTCTACAAAACAGTTTCCAAACTGCTGAATGAAAAGAAAGTTTAACTCTGAGATGAATGCACACATCAAAAGTTTCTCAGAGCTTCTTTCTAGTTTTATCTGATATTTCCTTTTCATAGGCCTCAATGCTCCAAATATCCTTCAGATTCTACAAAACAGTGTTTCAAACTGCTGAATGAAAAGAAAGGTTTAACTCTGTGAGATGAATGCACACATCACAAAGTTTCTCAGAAACTTCTTCTAGTTTTATCTGAATATTTCCTTTTTCACCATAGCCTCAATGCTCCAAATATCCTTCAGATTCTACAAAACAGTGTTTCCAAACTGCTGAATGAAAAGAAAGTTTAACTCTGTGATGAATGCACATCACAAAGCAGTTTCTCAGAAGCTTCTTCTAGTTGTTATCCTGGTATATTTGCTTTTTCACCATTGGCCTCAATGAGCTTCCAAATGTCCATTTGTAGAATGGACAACATAGTGTTTCCAAACAGCTGAATCAAAAAAGGTTTAACTCTGTGAGAT
The DNA here is from genome assembly GCA_021498465.1 of Hylobates pileatus. Classification (NCBI taxonomy): domain Eukaryota; kingdom Metazoa; phylum Chordata; class Mammalia; order Primates; family Hylobatidae; genus Hylobates; species Hylobates pileatus. Next base: position 137,112,441 of record CM038523.1, read on the forward strand.
GAATGCACACATCAGCAGTTTCTCAGAAAGCTTCTTTCTAGTTTTATCTGAAGATATTCCTTTTTGGCCTCAATGCACTCCAAATATCCTTCACAGATTCTACAAAACAGTTTCCAAACTGCTGAATGAAAGTTTAACTCTGTGAGATGAATGCACACATCAAAGCAGTTTCTCAGATAGCTTCTTCTAGTTTTATCCTGGGATATTTCTTTTTCATGGCCTCAATGAGCTCCCAAATGTCCATTCAGAATGGACAAAACAGTGTTTCCAAACTGCTGAATCAAAGAAAGTTTAACTCTGTGAGATGAATGCACATCACAAAGCAGTTTCTCAGAAAGTTCTTTCTAGTTTTTATCTGAAGATATTTCCTTTTCACCATAGGCCTCAATGCTCAAATATCCTTCAGATTCTACAAAACAGTGTTTCCAAACTGCTGAATGAAAAGAAAGTTTAACTCTGTGAGATGAATGCACATCACAAAGTTTCTCAGATAGCTTCTTCTAGTTTTATCCTGGGATATTCTTTTTCCATTGGCCTCAATGCTCCAAATGTCCATTCAGAATGGACAAAACAGTGTTTCCAAACTGCTGAATGAAAAAGGTTTAACTCTGAGATGAATGAACACATCACAAATAAATTTGTCAGAATGCTTCTGTGTAGTTTTTATGTGAAGATATTTCCTTTTCACCATAGGCCTCAATGCACTCCAAATATCCTTCACAGATTCTACAAAACAGTGTTTCCAAACTGAATCAAAGAAAGTTTAACTCTGTGAGATGAATGCACATCACAAAGCAGTTTCTCAGAAAGCTTCTTTCTTTTTATCTGAAGATATTTCCTTTTCACCATAGGCCTCAATGCTCCAAATATCCTTCACAGATTCTACAAAACAGTGTTTCCAAACTGAATGAAAAGAAAGTTTAACTCTGTGAGATGAATGCACATCACAAAGTTTCTCAGATAGCTTCTTCTAGTTTTTATCTGGGATATTCCTTTTTCACCATTGGCCTCAATGAGCTCCCAAATATCCTTTGCAGATTCTACAAAACAGTGTTTCCAAACTGAATGAAAAAGGTTTAACTCTGAGATGAATGCACATCAAAGCAGTTTCTCAGAAAGCTTCTTTAGTTTTTATCTGAAGATATTTCCTTTTCATTGGCCTCAATGCACTCCAAATGTCCACTTGCAGATTCTACAAAACAGTGTTTCCAAACTGCTGAATGAAAAGAAAGTTTAACTCTGAGATGAATGCACACACAAAGCAGTTTCTCAGAAGCTTCTTCTAGTTTTTATCTGAAGATATTTTTTTTTTCACCATTGGCCTCAATGAGCTCCCAAATGTCCATTCAGAATGGACAAAACAGTGTTTCAAACTGCTGAATCAAAGAAAGGTTTAACTCTGTGATGAATGCACACATCACAAAGTTTCTCAGAAACTTCTTCTAGTTTTATCTGAAGATATTTCCTTTTTCACCATAGGCCTCAATGCTCCAAATATCCTTTGCAGATTCTACAAAACAGTGTTTCCAAACTGAATGAAAGAAAGTTTAACTCTGATGAATGCACACATCACAAAGCAGTTTCTCAGATAGCTTCTTCTAGTTTTTATCTGGATATTCTTTTTCCATTGGCCTCAATGCTCCCAAATGTCCTTCAGAATGGACAAAACAGTTTCCAAACTGCTGAATCAAAGAAAGTTTAACTCTGAGATGAATGCACACATCACAAGCAGTTTCTCAGAAGCTTCTAGTTTTATCTGAAGATATTTTTTCACCATAGGCCTCAATGCACTCCAAATGTCCATTACCAGAATGGACAAACACAGTGTTTCCAAACTGCTGAATGAAAGAAAGTTTTAACTCTGTGAGATGAATGCACATCAAAGCAGTTTCTCAGAAAGCTTCTAGTTTTATCTGAAGATATTTCTTTTCACCATAGGCCTCAATGAGCTCCCAAATGTCCATTCACAGAATGGACAAAACAGTGTTTCAAACTGCTGAATCAAAGAAAGTTTAACTCTGATGAATGCACATCAAAGCAGTTTCTCAGAAAGCTTCTTTCTAGTTTTATCTGAAGATATTTCTTTTTCACCATAGGCCTCAATGTGCTCAAATATCCTTTGATTCTACAAAACAGTGTTTCCAAACTGCTGAATGAAAGAAAGGTTTAACTCTGTGATGAATGCACACATCACAAAGTTTCTCAGATAGCTTCTTCTAGTTTTATCCTGGATATTCCTTTTTCCATTGGCCTCAATGCTCCCAAATGTCCATTCACAGAATGGACAAAACAGTGTTTCAAACTGCTGAATCAAAGAAATTTAACTCTGTGATGAATGCACACACAAAGCAGTTTCTCAGAAAGCTTCTAGTTTTATCTGAAGATACTTCCTTATTCATGATAGGCCTCCATGCGCTCCCAAATATCCCTTCAAAGATTATACAAAAAGCGTTTCCAAATTGTTGAATGAAAAGAAATTTTAACTTGGTGAGGTGAATGCACATCACAAAGCAGTTTCCCAGAATTCTTCTAGTTTTATCTGAAGATATTTCTTTTCATTGGCCTCAATGAGCTCCAAATGTCCATTTGCAGAATGGACAAAACAGTGTTCCAAACTGCTGAATCAAGAAAGGTTTAACTCTGTGAGATGAATGCACATCACAAAGCAGTTTCTCAGAAAGCTTCTAGTTTTATCTGAAGATGTTTCCTTTTTCACCATAGGCCTCAATGCTCCAAATATCCTTCACAGATTCTACAAAACAGTGTTTCAAACTGCTGAATGAAAAGAAAGGTTTAACTCTGAGATGAATGCACATCACAAAGTTTCTCAGATAGCTTCCTTCTAGTTTTTATCCTGGGATACTCTCTTATACACGTTTGGCCTCAATGAGCTCCCAAATGTCCATTCCCAGAATGGACAAAACAGTTTTTCCAAACTGCTGAATTCAAGGAATAGTTTAACTCTGTGAGATGAATGCACACATCGCAAAGCAGTTTCTCAGAAGCTTCTTCTAGTTTTATCTGATATTTTTTTTCACCATAGGCCTCAATGCTCCAAATATCCTTTACAGATTCTACAAAAACAGTGTTTCCATACTGCTGAATCAAAGAAAGTTTAACTCTGATGAATGCACATCACAAAGCAGTTTCTCAGCTTCTTTCTAGTTTTTTTTTTATCTGAAGATATTTCCTTTTCCATAGGCCTCAATGCACTCCAAATATCCTTCACAGATTCTACAAAACAGTTTCCAAACTGCTGAATGAAAAGTTTAACTCTGTGAGATGCACACATCACAAAGCAGTTTCTCAGAGCTTCTTCTAGTTTTATCTGATATTTCTTTTCATTGGCCTCAATGAGCTCCCAAATGTCCTTCACAGATTCTACAAAACAGTGTTTCAAACTGCTGAATCCAAAGAAAGGTTTAACTCTGTGAGATAAATGCGCACATCACAAAGCAGTTTCTCAGAGAGCTTCTAGTTTTATCTGAAGATATTCCTTTTTCACCATAGGCCTCAATGCACTCCAAATATCCTTTGCAGATTCTACAAAACAGTGTTTCAAACTGCTGAATGAAAAGAAAGGTTTAACTCTGTGAGATGAATGCACACACATCACAAAGTTTCTCAGAAAGCTTCTAGTTTTATCCTGGATATTCCTTTTTCACCATTGGCCTCAATGAGCTCCCAAATGTCCATTCACAGAATGGACAAAAAGTGTTTCCAAACTGAATCAAAGAAAGTTTAACTCTGAGATGAATGCACACATCACAGCAGTTTCTCAGAAAGCTTCTTTCTAGTTTTATCTGAAGATATTTCCTTTTTCACCATAGGCCTCAATGTGCTCCCAAATATCCTTCACAGATTCTACAAAACAGTGTTTCCAAACTGCTGAATGAAGAAAGGTTTAACTCAGATGAATGCACACATCACAGCAGTTTCTCAGAGCTTCTTCTAGTTTTATCTGGATATTCCTTTTTCCATTGGCCTCAATGAGCTCAAATGTCCATTCACAGAATGGACAAAACAGTGTTTCCAAACTGCTGAATGAAAAGTTTACCTCTGTGAGATGAATGCACACATCACAAAGTTTCTCAGATTCTTTTTTTATCTGAAGATATTTCCTTTTTCATAGGCCTCAATGCACTCCAAATATCCTTCACAGATTCTACAAAACAGTTTCCAAACTGCTGAATGAAAAGAAAGGTTTAACTCTGTGAGAGATGAATGCACATCACAAAGTTTCTCAGAGCTTCTTTCTAGTTTTATCTGAAGATATTTCCTTTTTTAGGCCTCAATGTGCTCCAAATATCCTTCACAGATTCTACAAAACAGTGTTTCCAAACTGCTGAATGAAAAGAAAGGTTTGAATCTGTTACATGAATGCACACATCAAAATGCAGTTTCTCAGATAGCTTCTTTCTAGTTTTATCTGGATATTCCTTTTTCACCATTGGCCTCAATGACTCCCAAATATCCATTTGCAGATTCTACAAAAAGTGTTTCAAACTGCTGAATGAAAAGAAAGGTTTAACTCTGTGAGATGAATGCACATCACAAAGCAGTTTCTCAGCTTTTCTAGTTTTATCTGATATTCCTTTTTCACCATAGGCCTCAATGCTCCAAATATCCTTTGCAGATTCTACAAAACAGTGTTTCCAAACTGCTGAATGAAAAGAAAGTTTAACTCTGAGATGAATGCACACATCACAAAGTGTTTCTCAGAAAGCTTCTTCTAGTTTTATCCTGGGATATTCCTTTTTCACCATTGGCCTCAATGAGCTCCAAATGTCCATTCAGAATGGACAAAAACAGTGTTTCAAACTGCTCAATCAAAAGAAAGTTTAACTCTGTGAGATGAATGCACATCACAAAGCAGTTTCTCAGAAACTTCTTCTAGTTTTATCTGAAGATATTTTTCACCATAGGCCTCAATGTGCTCCCAAATATCCTTCAGATTCTACAAAAGAGTGTTTCCAAACTGCTGAAAAGAAAGGTTTAACTCTGAGATGAATGCACACACATCACAAAGTTTCTCAGATAGCTTCTTCTAGTTTTTATCCTGGGATATTTCTTTTCATTGGCCTCAATGAGCTCCCAAATGTCCATTCACAGAATGGACAAAAACAGTGTTTCAAACTGCTGAATCAAGAAAGTTTAACTCTGTGAGATGAATACACATCACAAAGTTTCTCAGAAAGCTTTTCTAGTTTTATCTGAAGATATTCTTTTTCACCATAGGCCTCAATGCTCCCAAATGTCCTTCACAGATTCTACAAAACAGTGTTTCCAAACTGCTGAATGAAAAGAAAGTTTAACTGTGAGATGAATGCACATCACAGCAGTTTCTCAGATAGCTTCCTTCTAGTTTTATCCTGGGATATTTCTTTTTCACCATTGGCCTCAATGAGCTCCCAAATGTCCATTCAGAATGGACAAAAACAGTGTTTCCAAACTGCTGAATGAAAAGAAAGGTTTAACTCTGTGAATGCACACATCAAAGCAGTTTCTCAGAAAGCTTCTTTCTAGTTTTATCTGAAGATATTTTTTTTCACCATAGGCCTCAATGCACTCCAAATATCCTTCACAGATTCTACAAAACAGTGTTTCCAAACTGAATGAAAAGAAAGTTTAACTCTGTGATGAATGCACATCACAAAGTTTCTCAGAGCTTCTTCTAGTTTTATCTGATATTCCTTTTTCACCATTGGCCTCAATGCTCCAAATGTCCATTCACAGAATGGACAAAAACAGTGTTTCCAAACTGAATCAAAAAAGTTTAACTCTGTGAGATGAATGCACATCACAAAGCAGTTTCTCAGAAAGCTTCTTTCTTGTTTTTATCTGAAGATATTTCCTTTTTCATAGGCCTCAATGCTCCAAATATCCCTTCACAGATTCTACAAAACAGTGTTTCCAAACTGAATGAAAAGAAAGGTTTAACTCTGTGAGATGAATGCACACATCACAGCACAGTTTCTCAGATAGCTTCTTCTAGTTTTTATCTGAAGATATTTTTTTCACCATTGGCCTCAATGAGCTCCCAAATGTCCATTCAGAATGGACAAAAGTGTTTCCAAACTGCTGAAAAGAAAGTTTAACTCTGTGAGATGAATGCACATCACAAAGCAGTTTCTCAGAAACTTCTTTCTAGTTTTTATCTGAAGATATTTCCTTTTCACCATAGGCCTCAATGCACTCCAAATATCCTTCACAGATTCTACAAAACAGTGTTTCCAAACTGCTGAATCAAAAAAGTTTAACTCTGTGATGAATGCACACATCACAGTTTCTCAGAAACTTCTTCTAGTTTTTATCTGATATTCCTTTTTCACCATAGGCCTCAATGAGCTCCAAATGTCCATTCAGAATGGACAAAAACAGTGTTTCAAACTGCTGAATGAAAGGTTTAACTCTGTGATGAATGCACACATCACAAAGCAGTTTCTCAGAAGCTTCTTCTAGTTTTTATCTGGATATTCCTTTTTCACCATTGGCCTCAATGAGCTCCAAATGTCCATTCAGAATGGACAAAAACAGTGTTTCCAACTGCTGAATCAAAGAAAGTTTAACTCTGTGAGATGAATGCACACATCACAGTTTCTCAGAAAGCTTCTTTCTTTTATCTGAAGATATTTTTTTCACCATAGGCCTCAATGTGCTCAAATATCCTTCAGATTCTACAAAACAGTGTTTCCAAACTGAATCAAAGAAATTTTAACTCTGTGAGATGAATGCACACATCACAAAGCAGTTTCTCAGACAAATTTCTTCTAGTTTTCATCCTGGGACATTTCCTTTTTCACCATTGGCCTCAATGAGCTCCCAAATATTTATTGACAGAATGGTCAAAAACAGTGTTTCAAACTGCTGAATCAAAGAAAGTTTAACTCTGAGATGAATGCACACATCACAAAACAGTTTCTCAGATAGCTTCTTTCTAGTTTTTCTGAAGATATTTTTTTTCACCATTGGCCTCAATGAGCTCCAAAATGTCCATTCACATAATGGACAAAAAGAATGTTTCCAAACTGCTGAATCAAAAGAAGTTTAACTCTGTGAGATGAATGCACATCACAAAGCAGTTTCTCAGAAAGCTTCTAGTTTTATCTGAATATTTCCTTTTCATAGGCCTCAATGTGCTCCAAATATCCCTTCACAGATTCTACAAAACTGTGTTTCCAAACTGCTGAATCAAAGAAAGTTTAACTCTGTGAGATGAATGCACACATCACAAAGTTTCTCAGAAAGCTTTCTAGTTTTATCTGAAGATATTTCCTTTTCACCATAGGCCTCAATGCACTCCAAATATCCTTGCAGATTCTACAAAACAGTGTTTCCAAACTGCTGAATGAAAAGAAAGGTTTAACTCTGAGATGAATGCACACATCACAAATGATTTATAAGATAACTTCATTCTAGTTTTTATCCTGGGATATTCTATTTTTCATCATTGGCCTCAATGAGCTCCCAAATGTCCATTCACAGAATGGACAAAAAGTGTTTCAAACTGCTGAATCAAAGAAAGTTTAACTCTGAGATGAATGCACACATCACAAAGTTTCTCAGAAATTCTTCTAGTTTTATCTGGATATTTCCTTTTCACCAGGCCTCAATGAGCTCCCAAATGTCCATTCACAGAATGGACAAAACAGTGTTTCCAAACTGCTGAATCAAAAGGTTTAACTCTGTGAGATGAATGCACATCACAAAGCAGTTTCTCAGAAAGATTTTTTCTAGTTTTTCTCTTAAGGTATTTCCCTTTTCACCATAGGCCTCAATGTGCTCCCAAATATTCCTTTGAAGATTCTACAAAAAAAGTGTTTTCAAACTACTTAATGAAAAGAAAGATTTAACTCTGTAAGATGAATGCACACATCACAAAGCAGTTTCTTAGAAAGCTTATCTCTAGTTTTATCTGATATTCCTTTTTCACATAGGCCTCAATGAGCTCCCAAATGTCCATTCACAGATTCTAAAAACAGTGTTTCCAAACTGAATCAAAGAAAGTTTAACTCTGAGATGAATGCACATCAAAGCAGTTTCTCAGAAAGCTTCTTTCTTTTTATCTGAAGATATTTCCTTTTTCACCATAGGCCTCAATGCTCCCAAATATCCTTCAGATTCTACAAAACAGTGTTTCCAAACTGAATGAAAAAAGGTTTAACTGTGAGATGAATGCACATCACAAGCAGTTTCTCAGAAAGCTTCTAGTTTTATCTGATATTTCCTTTTCACATAGGCCTCAAAGCTCCAAATGTCCCTTCACAGATTGGACAAAAACAGTGTTTCCAAACTGCTGTATCAAAGGAGAAGTTTAACTCTGTAAGATGAATGCACACATCACAAAGCTGTTTTTCAGAAAACTTATATCTAGTTTTTATCTGAAGATATTTTTGTTTTGACCATAGGCCCCAATGGGCTCCCAAATATCCCTTCACAGATTTTATGAAAACAGTGTTTCCAAACTGCTGAATGAAAAGAACCATTTAACTCTGCAAGATGAATGCACACATCACAAAGCTGTTTCTCAGAAATTCTTCTAGTTTTATCTGGGATATTCCTTTTTCACCATTGGCCTCAATGCTCCAAATGTCCATTCACAGAATGGACAAAACAGTGTTTCCAAACTGCCGAATTCAAAGAAAGGTTTAGCTCCATGAGATGAATGCACACATCATAAAACAGATTTTCAGAAAGCTTCTTTCTAGTTTTTATCTGAATATTTTCTTTTTCACCATAGGCCTTAATGCACACCCTAATATCCCTTTGCAGATTCTACAAAAACAGTTTTTCCAAGCAGCTGAATGAAAAGAAAGTTTTCACTTTATGAGATGAATGCACACATCGCAAAGCAGTTTCTCAGATAGCTTCCTTCTAGTTTTTATCTTGGGATATTACTTTTTCACAATTGGCCTCAATGAGCTCCCAAATGTCCATTCACAGAATGGACAAAAGCAGGGTTTCCAAACTGCTGAATCAAAAAAGGTTTAACTCTGTGAGATGAATGCACATCACAAAGCAGTTTCTCAGAAATTCTTCTAGTTTTTATCTGAAGATATTTCCTTTTTAGGCCTCAATGCACTCCCAAATATCCTTCAGATTCTACAAAAAAGTGTTTCCAAACTGCTGAAAAAGAAAGGTTTAACTGTGAGATGAATCCACATCACAAAGCAGTTTCACAGATAGCTTCTTCTAGTTTTTATGTGAAGATATTTCCTTTTTCACCATTGGCCTCAATGAGCTCCAAATGTCCATTGCAGATTCTACAAAAAGTGTTTCCAACTGCTGAATCAAAGAAAGGTTTAACTCTGAGATGAATGCATCACAAAGCAGTTTCAGAAAGCTTCTAGTTTTATCTGGATATTTCCTTTTTCACCATTGGCCTCAATGCTCAAATATCCTTCACAGATTCTACAAAACAGTGTTTCAAACTGCTCAATCAAAAGAAAGTTTAACTCTGTGAGATGAATCCACATCACAAAGCAGTTTCTCAGAAAGCTTTCTAGTTTTTCTGAAGATATTTTTTCACCATAGGCCTCAATGCTCCAAATGTCCATTCACAGAATGGACAAAACAGTGTTTCAAACTGCTCAATCAAAAGAAAGTTTAACTCTGTGATGAATGCACATCACAGTTTCTCAGAAATTCTTCTAGTTTTATCTGATATTTCCTTTTTCACCATATGCCTCAAAGCGCTCAAAATGTCCATTCACAGAATGGACAAAACAGTGTTCCAAACTGCTGAATCAAAAAGTTTAACTCTGTGAGATGAATGCACACACAAAGCAGTTTCACAGATAGCTTCTTCTAGTTTTATCTGAAGATATTCCTTTTTCACCATAGGCCTCAATGTGCTCCAAATATCCTTCACAGATTCTACAAAACAGTGTTTCAAACTGCTGAATCAAGAAAGGTTTAACTGTGAGATGAATGCACACATCACAAAGTTTCTCAGATTCTACAAAACAGTTTCCAAACTGCTCAATCAAAAAGAAAGTTTAACTCTGTGATGAATGCACACATCACAGTTTCTCAGAAAGCTTTCTAGTTTTATCCTGATATTTCCTTTTCACCATAGGCCTCAATGAGCTCCAAATGTCCATTCAGAATGGACAAAACAGTGTTCCAAACTGCTGAATGAAAAGAAAAGTTTAACTCTGTGAGAAGAATGCACATCACAAGCAGTTTCTCAGAAGCTTCTTTCTAGTTTTATCTGAAGATATTTCCTTTTTCACCATAGGCCTCAATGCACCCAAATATCCTTCAGATTCTACAAAACAGTGTTCCAAACTGCTGAATGAAAAGTTTAACTCTGAGATGAATGCACACATCACAAAGTTTCTCAGAAAGCTTTCTAGTTTTTCTGAAGATATTTTTTCACCATAGCCTCAATGCTCCAAATGTCCATTCAGAATGGACAAAACAGTGTTTCAAACTGCTGAATCAAAAAGGTTTAACTCTGTGAGATGAATACACATCACAAAGTTTCTCAGATAGCTTCTTCTAGTTTTATCTGATATTTCCTTTTTCACCATTGGCCTCAATGAGCTCCAAATGTCCATTGCAGATTCTACAAAACAGTGTTTCAAACTGCTGAATCAAAAAGTTTAACTCTGAGATGAATGCACACACAAAGCAGTTTCTCAGAGCTTCTTCTAGTTTTTATCTGGGATATTCTTTTCACCATTGGCCTCAATGCTCCAAATGTCCATTCAGAATGGACAAAACAGTGTTTCAAACTGCTGAATGAAAAGTTTAACTCTGAGATGAATGCACACATCAAAAGCAGTTTCTCAGATAGCTTCTTTCTAGTTTTTATCTGAAGATATTTTGTTTTTCTCCATAGGGCTCATTGAACTCCCAAATATACCTTCACAGATTCTACAAAAAAGTGTTTCCAAACTGCTGAATTGAAAGAAAATATTACCTCCATGAGACAAATGCACACATCACATAGCAGTTTCTGAGAAAGCTTCTTTTTAGTTTTTATCTGAAGATATTTCCTTTTTCACCATAGGCCTCACTATGCTCCCAAATATCCCTTCACAGATTCTACCAAAACAGAGTTTCCAAACTACTGAATGAAAGATAGGTTTACTTCTGCGAGATGAATGCCCGCATCAGAAAGCAGTTCCTCAGAAAGCTTCTTCTAGTTTTTTATCTGATATTTCCTTTTTCACCATAGGCCTCAATGAGCTCCCAAATATCCTTTGCAGATTCTACAAAACAGTGTTTCCAAACTGCTGAATCAAGAAAGGTTTAACTCAGAGAGATGAATGCACACATCACAAAGCAGTTTCTCAGAAAGCTTCTTTGTAGTTTTTCTCTGAAGATGTTTTTTTCACCATTGGCCTCAATGAGCTCCAAATATCCTTTGCAGATTCTAGAAAAACAGTGTTTCCAAACTGCTAAATGAAAAGAAAATTTTAACTCATTGAAAGAGGAATGCACACATCACAAAGCAGTATCTCAGATAGCTTCCTTCTAGTTTTTATCTGGGATATTCCTTTTTCACCATTGGCCTCAATATGCTCCCAAATGTCCCTTTGCATATTCTACAAAAGCAGTGTTTCCAAACAGCTGAATCAAAAGAACAATTTAACTCTGTGAGAGGAATGCCCACATCACAAAGCAGTCTCTCAGACAGCTTTCTCCTAGTTTTTGTCTGAAGACATTCTCATTTTCACCACAGGCCTCAATGCGCTGCCAAATATCCCTTTGCAAATTCTACAAAAACAGTGTTTCCAATCTGCTGAACGAAAAGAATGATTTAATTGTGTGAGAAGAATGTACACATCACAAAGCAGTTTCTCAGATAGCTTCCTTCTAGTTTTTATCCTGGGATACTTGCTTTTTCACAATTGGCTTCAATGAGCTCCCAAATATCCATTGACAGAATGGTCAAAAACAGTGTTTCAAAATTCCTGAATCCAAAGAAAGGTTTAAATCTGTGAGATGAATGCACACATCAGAAAGCAGTTTCTCAGAAATGTTCTCTAGTTTTTATCTGAAAATATTTCCTTTTTCACCATAGACCTAAATGTGCTCCCTAATATCCTTTTGCAGATTCTACAAAAGGAGTGTTTCAAAGCTCCTCCAACAAAAGTAAGGTGCAACTCTCTGAGATGAATGCACACATCACAAAGTAGTATCTCAAATTGCTTCTGTCTAGTTTTATCTGATATTTTTTTTCAACAATGGCCTCAATGAGCTCCCAAATGTCCATTGCAGATTCTACAAAACAGTTTCCAAACTGCTGAATCAAAAAAATTTAACTCTGTCAGATGAATGCACACATCACAAACCAGTTTTTCAGACAACTTCCTTCTTGTTTTTATCTGAAGATATGCTCTATGTTACCATAGACCTAGGTGTGCTCCTAAATATCTCTTTGCAGATTCTACAAAAGCAGTGTTTCCAAACCTCTGAATCAAAGGAAACGTTTAACTCTGCAAGATGAATGCACACATCACAAAGTGGTTTCTCAGATAGCATCCTTCTAGTTTTTATCCTGGGATATTCACTTTTACACCATTGTCCTCAATAGGCTCCCAAATATCCATTCACAGAATAGACAAAAACAGGGTTTCTAAACTGCTGAATCGAAAGTAAGGATTAATTCTGTGAGATCTGTGAGATGAATGCACACATCAAAAAGCTGTTTCTCAGATAGCTTCCTTCTAGCTACTTTTTATCTGAAGATATTTTCTTTTTCACCATCAGTCTCAATGAGCTCCCAAATATCCCTTCCAACATCCTAAAAAAACAGTGTTTCCAAACTGCTGAATGAAAATAAATTTTAACTCTGCAAGATAAATGCAAACATCACAAAGAGCTTTCTCAGATATCTCCCTTCTATTTTCAATCCTGGGATATTCACTTTGTTGCCATTGGCCTCAATGAGCTCCAAAATGTCCATTCGCAGAATGGAGAAAGTGTTTCCAAACTGCCGATTCCAAAGAAAGGTTTAACTCTGTGAGATGAATGAACACATCACAATACAGTTTCTCACAAAGCTTCTTTGTATTTTTATCTGAAGATGTTTCCTTTTTCACCATAGACCTAAAAGCACTTCTAAATATCCCTTTGCAGATTCTATAAAAACAGTGTTTCCAAACTGCTGAATAAAAAGAGAAATATAACTCTACGAGATGACCACACACATCACAATGTGGTTTCTCAGAGAGCTACCATCTAGTTTTTATCCTGTGATATTTGCTTTTTCCCCTTTGGCCTCAATGAGCTCACAAATGTCCATTAGCAGAATGGAGAAATAGAGTGTTTCCAAACTGCTGAATCCAAAGGAAAGTTTAACTCGGTGAGATGAATGCACACATCACAAAGCAGTTTCATAGAATATTTCTTTCTAATTTTTATCTGAAGATTATTCCTTTTTCACTGTAGGCCTCAATGAGCTGCCAAATATCCCTTCGCAGACCCTACAAAAACAGTGTTTCCAAACTGCTGAATAAAAAGAATGGTTTACCTCTGTGAAAATCATGAACACATCCCAAAGTGGCTGCTCAGATAGCTTCCTTCTCGTTCTTATCCTGGGATATTTGATTTTTCACCTTTGGCCTAAATGAGTTCCAAAATGTCCTTTCCAAGAATGTACAAAAACTGTATTTCCAAACTGCTGAATCCAAAGAAAGGGTTAACTCTGTGAGATGAATGCACATATCACAAAGCAGTATCACAGAAAGCTTCTTTCTAATTTTTATATGAAGGTATTTCTTTTTCATCTTTGGCCTCCATGATCACCCAAATGTCCTTTTGCAGAATGGACAAAAACAATGTCTCCAAACCACTGAATAAAAAGAAATGTTTAACTCTTTGAGATGAATGCACACGTCACAAAGCAGTTTCTCAGAAAGCTTCTTTGTAGTTTTGGTCTGAAGATATTTCCTTTTTCTCCATAGGCCTCAATGTGCTCCCAAATGTCCATTCACAGAATGGACAAAACAGTGTTTCAAACTGCTGAATCAAAAAAGTTTAACTCTGTGAGATGAATGCACCCATCACAAAGCAGTTTCTCTGAAAGCTTCTTTCTAGTTTTATCTGAAGATATTCCTTTTTCACATAGGTCTCAATGTGCTCCCAAATATCCCTATGCAGATTCCACAAAAACAGTGTCTTCAAACTGCTGAATGTAAAGAAAGGTTCAATTCTGTGAGATGAATGTACACAACACAAAGTGGTTTCTCAGATAGCTTCCTTCAAATTTTTACCTTGGGATATTTGCTTTTTCACCATTGGCCTCAGTGAGCTCCCAAATGTGCACTCACAGAATGGACAAAAACCGTGTTTCAAATCCGCTGAATCAAAAGAAAAGTTTACCTCTGTGAGATGAATGCACACATCACAAAGCAGTTTCTCAGAAAGCATCCATCTAGTTTTTAACTGGAAATATTTCCTTTTTAATTATAGGCCTCAATGCACTCCCAAATATCCCTTTGCAGATTCTACAAAAACAGTTTCCAAAGTGCTGGATCAAAAGAAATGTTTAATTCTGTGAGGTGAATGCACAAATCAGAAAGCAGTTTCTCAGAGAGATTCCTTCTAGTTTTATCTGAAGATATTTCTTTTCACCATCGGCCTCAATGAGTTCCCAAATGTTTATTCACAGAATGGACAAAAAGAGTGTTTCCAAACTGCTGAATCCAGAGAAAGGTTTAATTCTGTGAGATGAATACACATATCACAAAGCAGTCTCTCAGAAAGCTTCTTTCTAGTTTGTATCTGAAGTAATTCCCTTTTTCACCATAGGCATCAATGCACTCCCAAATATCCCTTCACAGATTCTACAAAAACATTGTTTCATAACTGCTGAATGAAAAGTAAAATTTATCTCTGCCATATGAATGCACAAATCACAAAGCAGTTTCTCAGATAGCTTCCTTCTAGTTTTTATCCTCAGATATTTGCTTTTTCACCTTTGGCCTGTATGAGCTCCCAAATGCCCATTGTGTGAATGGACAAAAAGAGTGTTTCTGAACTGCTGAATCAAAACAAATGTTGAACTGTGTGAGATGAATGCACACATCACAAAGTGGTTTCTCAGATAGCTTCCTTCCAGTTTTTATCTGAAGATATTTCCTTTTTCACATAGGCCTCAATGCTCCAAATATCCCTTTGCAGATTCTACAAAACAGTTTCCAAACTGCTGAATGAAAGAAAAGGTTTAACTCTGCAAGATGAATGCACACATCACAAAGCTGTTTCTCAGAGAGATTCTTCTAGTTTTATCTGAAGATATTTTTCACCACTGACCTCAATGAGCTCCCAAATGACCATTCTCAGAATGGACAAAAGCACTGTTACCAAACTGCTGAATCCAAAGAAAGTTTTATCTCCATGAGTTGAAAGCCCACATCACAAAGCAGTTTCTCAGAAAGCATCTTTCTAGTTTTTATCTGAACATGTTTCCTTCTTCCACCATAGACCTCAATGTGCTCCCAAATATCCCTTCATAAATTCTACAAAAACAGTGTTTGCAAACTATTGAATGGAAAGAAAGGTGGTTTATCTCTGCAAGATGAATGTACACATCAAAAAGCCACTTATCAGATAGTTTCCTTCTAGTTTTTAAACTGGGATATTCGCTTTTTTGCCATTGTCCTCAATGAGATCCCAAATGTCCATTCACAGAATGGACAAAAACTGTGTTTCCAAACTGCTGAATGAAAAGAAAAGTTTAATTCTTCTTGATGAATGTGCACATCACAAAGCGGTTTCTCAGATAGCTTCTTTATACTTTTTAACTGAAGATATTTGCTTTTTCATGATAGGCCTCAGTGCACTTGCAAATATCACTTCACAGATTCTCCAAAAACAGTATTTCCAAACTGCTGGAGGAAATGAAAGTTTTAAGTCTGTGAGATGAATGCACACATCTGAAAACAGTTTCTCAGATAGCTTCCTTCTAGTTTTTATCCTGGGATATTCACCTTTTCTCCACTCGCCTCAATGAGCTCCCAAATGTCCATTCATGGAATGGACAAAATCAGTGTTTCTAAATTGCTGAATAAAATGAAAAGTTTATTCCTTTGAGATGAATGCACACATCACAAAGCAGTTTCTCAGAGAGTTTCTTTCTAGTGTTTATCTGAAGATATTTCCTTTTTTACCATAGGCCTCAGTGTGCTCCAAAATATACCTTTGCAGATTCTACAAAAACACTGTTTCCAAACTGCTCAAACAAAAGGAAGGTTTAAGTCTGTGTGATGAATGTCCACACCACAAAGCAGTTTCTCAGATAGCTTTCTTCTAGTTTTTATCCTGGGATGTTTGCTTTTTTGCCATTGACCTCAATGAGACCCCCAATGTCCATTCAGAGTGGACAAAAAGAGTGTTTCCAAACTACTGAACCCAAAGAATGGTTTCAATCTGTGAGATAAATGCACACATCACACAGCAGTTTCTCAGAAAGTTTTTATCTGAAGATATTTCCTTTTGCACCATAGGCCTCAATGTGATCCCAAATATCCCTTCTCAGTTTCTATGAGAACAGTTTCTCCAAACTGCTGAATGAAAAGAACGATTTAACTCTGTGAGATGAATGCATACGTCATGAAGTGGTTTCTCAGATATCTTCCTACTAGTTTTTATCCTGAGATTTTCGCTTTTTCACCATTGGCCTTGATGAGCTCCCAAATGTCCATTCGCAGAATGGACAAAGACAGTGTTTCCAAAGTGCTCCATGAAAAGAAACGTTTGCCTCTGTGATATGAATGCAAACATTAAAAAGCAGTTTCTCAGAAGGCTTCTTTCTACTTTTTATGTGAAGATATTTCCTTTTTCACCTTAGGCCTCAAAGTAATCAGAAATATCCCTTTGCAGATTCTATAAAAACCGTGTTTCGAAACTACTGAATGAAAATAGATGTTTAAATCTGTGAGATGAATGCATGCATCACAATGCAGTTTCTCAGGAAACTTCTTTCTAGTTGTTATCTGAAGATGTTTCCTTTTTTTTCCATAGGCATCAATGTGCTGCCAAGTATCCCTTCACAGATTCTACAAAAACAGTGTTAGCAAACTTCTGAATGAAAAGAAAGTTTTAACTCTGTGAGATGAAACCACATCACAAAATGGTTTCTCACATTTCTTCCTTCTAGATTTTATCCTGGGATATTAACTTCTTTACCATTGACCTCAATGACCTCCCAAATGTACATTTGCAGAGTGGACAAAAGGAGGGTTTGCAAACTGCTGAACAGAAGGAAAGGTTTAGCTCTGTGTGCTGAATGCACACGTCCAAAAGCAGTTTCTCAGAAAGCTACTTTCTTGTTTTTATCTGAAGAAGTTTCCTTTTTCACCATAGGCCTCAATGCTCTCCTAAATATCCCTTTGCAGTTTCTACAAAAAAGTGTTTCCAAACCGCTGAATGAAAAGAAAAGTTTACCTCTGCAAGATGAATGCATACATCACAAAGTGATTTCTCATATAGGTTCCTTGTAGTTTTATCCTTGGTATTCACTTTTTCACCTTTGGCCTCAAAGAGATCCAAAATGTCCATTTGGAGAATGGACAAAAACAACATTTCCAAACTACTGAATCCAAAGAAAGATTTAACTATGTGAGATGAATGCAACACATCACAAGGCAGTTTCTCAGAAACCCTCTGTCTTGTTTTTATCTTAAGGTGTTTCCTTATTCACCATAGACCTCAGTGTGCTCCCAAATATCCTTTAACAGATTCTACAAAAATAGTGTTTCCAATCTGCTGAAAGAAAAGAAAGGTTTAAATCTGCAAGATGAATGCACACATCACAAAGTGGCTTTTCAGATAGCTTCCTTCTAGTTTTTATCCTGGAGTATTTCCTTTTTTGCCATTGGCCCCAATGAGCTCCCAGTGTGCATTCTCAGAATGGACAAAAAACAATGTTTGCAAACTGCTGAATCCACAGAATGATGTAGCTCTGTGAGACGAATGCACACATCACAAAGGGGTTTCTCAGAAAGCTTCTTTCTAATTTTTACCTGAAGCTGTTTTCACCGTAGGCATCAATGAATTCCCAAATATCCCTTCACAGATTCTACAAAAACAGTGTTTCCAAACTGCTGAATGAAAAGAAAAGTAAAACTCTATGTGATGAATTCATACATCTGAAAGCAGTTTCTCAGATAGCTTCCTTCTAGTTTTTATCCTGGGATATTCTGCTTTTCACCATTGGCCTCAAAGAGCTCCCTAATGTCCATTCTCAGAATGGACAAAAAGAGTGTTTCCAAACTGCTGAATTGAAAAAAGGTTTAACTCTTTGATGTGAATGCACACATCAGAAATCAGTTTCTTAGAAATCTTCTTTCTAGTTTTTATCTGAAGTTATTTTCTTTTTCACAATATGCCTCCAGGCACTCCCAAACATCCCTTCACAGATTCTACAATAACAATGTTTCCTAACCACTGAATGAAAAGAATGGTTTAGCTCCACTTCATGAATGTACACACGACAAAGGGGTTTCTCAGAGAGCTTCCTTCAATTTTTTATCATGCGATATTCCCTTTTTCTCCATTGACCTCAATTAGCTACCAAAAATCCATTCACAGAATGAACAAAAACAGTGTTTCTAAACTCCTGAATCTAAAAAAAGTTTAATTCTGTCAGATGCATGCACATGTCAAAAAGCAGTTTCTCAGAAAGCTCCTTTCTTGTTTTTATCTGAAGATGTTTCCTTTTCGTAGAAAAGGCCTCAAAGCTCTCCTAAATACCCCTTCACAGATTTTACAAAAAGAGTGTTTCCAAACCACTTAATGAAAAGAAAGGTTTAAATCTGTGAGATGAATGCATACATCACAGATCAATGTCTCATATAGCTTCCTTCTAGTTTTTATCCTTGGATATTCACTTTTACACCCTTGGCCTCAATGAGATCCCAAATGTCCATTCGGGGAATGGACAAAAACAGTGTTTCCAAACTGCTGAATCCAAAGAAAGTTTTAACTCTGTGAGATGAATGCACACATCACAAAGCACTTTCACAGAAAACTGCTTCCTGGTTTTTATCTGAAGATATTATCTTTTCCACAATTGTCCTCAATGCACTCCTAAACATCTCTCCACAGTTTCTACGAAAACAGTGTTTCCAAACTGCTGAATGAAAAGAAGCCATTACTTCTGTGTGATGAATGCAGACATCACAAAGCTGTTTCTTAGAGAGCTTCCTTCTAGTTTAATATCTAGATATTCCCTTCTTCACCATTTACTTCAATGAGCTAAAAAAGGTCCATGCATAGATGATCAGAAACAGAGTTTTCAAACTGCTGAATAAAATGGGAGGTTTAACTCTGCATGATGAATGCACACATCACAAAGCAGTTTCTCAGAGAACTTCCTTCTAGTTTAAAATCATGTGATATTCCCTTTTTCACCATTTACCTCAATGAGCTAAAAATGGTCCTTTCTCAGATGGACAAAAACAGGTTTTCATACTGCTGAATCCAATCGAAGTTTTACCTCTGTGAGTTGAATGCATACATCACAATGCACGTTCTCAGAAAGCTTATTTCTAGCTGTTATATGAAGATATTTCCTTTTTCACCATGGGCCTCAATGCACTTGCAAATATCCCTTCACAGATTCTACAAAGACAGTGTTTCCAAACTGCTGAATGAGAAGAAATATTTAACTCTGCAAGATGAACACAGACATCACAAAGCGGTTTCTCAGATACCTTCCTTCTAGTTTTTATCTGGAGATTTTCACTTTTTTGCCATTGACCTAAATGAGCTCCCAAATGTCCATTAACAGAATGGACAGAAAGAGGGTTCCCAAACTGCTGAATCAAAAGAAAATTTAACACTCTGAGATGAATGCAAAAATCACAAAGCAGTTTCTTAGATAATGTCTTTCTAGTTTTCCTCCTGGCATATTTGAATTTTTGCCATTGGCCACAATGAGCTCCCAAACATCCATTTGCCAAATGGACAAAAACAGTGTTTCCAAACTGCTGAATCAATAGAAAGTTTTACATCTGTGAGGTGAATGCACATATCACAAAGAAGTTTCTCTGAAAGCTTCTTTCTAGTTTTTATCTGAAGATGATTCCTCTTTCACCAAAGGCGACAATGTGCTGCCAAATATCCCTTCACAGATTCTACAGAAACAGGGTTTCCAAACTGCTGAATAAAAAGAGAGCTTTAAATCTGTGAGATGAATGCATACATCAGAAAGAAGTTTCTCAGAAAGGTTTTTTCTAGTTTTTATGAGAAGATATTTCCTTTTTCACCATAGGCCTCAACGCACTCCCAAATATCCCTTTGCAGATACTACAAAAAAACTTTTTCCAAACTGCTCAATGAAAAGAATGATTCAACTCTATGAGATGAATGCACACATCAGAAAGAAGTTTCTCAGTAAGCTTCTGTCTAGCTTTTATGTGCAGATATTTCCCATTTTACCATATGCCTCAAAGTGCTCATAAATATCCCTTTGCACATTCTAGAAGAACAGAGTTTCCAAACTGCTGAATAAAAAGAGAGCTTTAAATCTGTGAGATGAATGCATACATCAGAAAGAAGTTTCTCTGAAAACTTCTTTCTAGTTTTAATCTGAAGGTATTTCCTTTTTCACCATAGGCATCATTGCTCTCCTAAATATTCTTTGTCAGATTCTCCAAAAACAGTGTTGCCAAACAGCTGAATGAAAAGAAAGGTTTACCTCTGCAAAATGAATGCATACATCACAAGGCAGTTTCTCATATACCTTCCTCCTGGTTTTTATCCTTGGATATTCACTTTTTTGAATGAGATCCCAAATGTCCACTCGGAGAATGGACAAAAAGAGTCTTTCCAAACTGCTGAATCTAAAGAAAGATTTAACTCTGCAAGATGAGTGCACCCATGACAAAGCCTTTCCTCAGATTTATTCCTTCTTGTTTTTATCCTGGGTTATTTCCTCTTTCACTATTGGTCTCAATGAGATCCCAAATGTCCATTAGCAAAATGGACAAAACGAGTGTTTCCAATCTGTTGTATCAAAAGAAAGGTTTAACTCTGTGAGATGGATGCATATTTCACAAAGCAGTTTCTTTGAAAAGTTCTTTCTAGTTTTTATCAGATTATGTTTATTACCTCAACATAGGCCTCAATGTGCTCCCTAATATCCCTTTGAAGATTTTACAAAAACAGTGTTCCCCAATGCTGAATGAAAAGAAATATTAAACTTTACAAGTTGAATGAACAAATCACAAAGTGGTTTCTCACATGGCTTTCTTCTAGTTTTTTGCAGTATTCTGTTTTTCACACTTGGTGTCAATGAACTCCCAAATGTCCATTCACAGAAGGGACAAAAACGGTTTTTCCAAACTGCTGAATCCAAAGAAAAGTTTAACTCTGTGAGATGAGTCCGCACATCAAAAGGCAGTTTCTCAGAAAGGCTCATGTTTTTATCTGAAGATGTTTCCTTTTTCACCACATGGGTCAATTTGCTCCCAAATATCCCTTCACCGATTCTACAAAAACAGTGTGTTCAAGCTGCTGAATGAAAAGAAAGGTTCAACTGTCAGAGAGGAATGCACACATCACAGAGCGGTTTCTCAGATAGCTTCCTTCTAGTTTTTAACCTTGGGAGCTTGCAAACGTCCATTCACAGAAGGGAGAAAAACAGTGTTTCCAAACGGCTGAATCCAAAGAAAGTTTGACCTCCGCTACATGAAAGACCACAAGACAAAGCAGTTTTTCAGAAAGTATCTTTATAATTTTTATTTGAAGATGTTTCCTCTTTCATCCTGGGCCTCAATGTGCTCCCAAGTATCCTTTCCAGATTTGACAAAAACAGGGCTTACAAACTGCTGAATGAAAAGAAACGTTTAAATCTGGGAGATAAATGCACACATCACAAAGTGGTTTTGCAGATACACACCATCTATTTTTTATTTTGGGATATTCACCATTTCACAATTGGCTTCAATGACCTCCCTAATGTCCATTCATGGAATGGACAAAAACAGTGTTTCCAAACTGTTGAATCCAAAGAAAGGTTTATCTCTGTGAGATGAATGCACATATCTCAAAGCAGTTTCCCAGAAAGCTTCTTTCCAGTTTTTATCTGAAGATGTTTCCTTTTTCACCGTAGGCCTCCATGTGCTCCTAAGTATCCCTTCACAGATTCTACAAAAACAGTGCTTCCAAACTTCTGAATGAAAAGAAAGGTTCAAATTTGGTGAGGAATGCACATATCAAAAAGTGGTTTCTCAGATAGCTTCCTTCTAGTTTTAACCTGGGATATAGGCTCTTTCATCATTGGCCTCAATGAGCTCCAAAATATCCATTTGAAGAATGGACAACAACAGTGTTTCCAGTCTGCTGAATCCAAAGAATGTTTTAGCTCTCTGTGATGAGTGGACACATCACAAAGAAATTTCTCAGAAACTTCTTTCCAGTTTTTATCTGAAGATGTTTCCTTTTTCACCGTAGGCCTCCATGTGCTCCTAAGTATCCCTTCACAGCCTCTACAAAAAGAGTGTTTCCAAACTGTTGAATGAAAAGAAAGGTTTAACTGTGAGAGAGGAATGCACACATCAGAAAACAGTTTTCAGATAACTTCCTTCTTATTTTTATACTGGGATAGTCCCTTTTTCACCATTGGCCTCAATGAAGTCTCAAATGTCCATTCACAGAAGGACAGAAAGAGTGTTTCCAAACTGCTGAATCAAAAAAAGGTTTAACTCTGTGATGTGAATGCACACATCACAAAGCCATTTCTTAGAAAGCTTCTTTCCGATTTTTATCTGAAGATATTTTCTATTTCACAACAGGCCTCAATGCACTCCCAAATATCCCTTCACATATTCAACAAAAAGAATGTTAGACCTAAAACCATAAAAACCCTAGAAGAAAACCTAGGCAATACCATTCAGGACACAGCCGTGGGGAAGGATTTCATGTCTAAAACACCAAAAGCAATGGCAACAAAAGCCAAAATTGACAAATGGGATCTAATTAATTCTGCACAGCCAAAGAAACTCCCATTGGAGTGAACAAGCAAGCTACAAATTGGGAGAAAATTTTCACAACCTACTCATCTGACAAAGGGCTAATATCCACATTCTACAATGAACTCAAACAAATTTACAAGAAAAAAACAAACAACCCCATCAAAAAGTTTCTCAGAAAGTTTTTTTCTAGTTTTTATCTGAAGATGTTTCCTTTTTCACCATAGGCCTCAATGTGATCCCAAATATCCTTTCACAGATTCTACAAAAACAGTCTTTCCAAACCGCTGAATGAAAAGAAAGGTTTTACTCTGTGTGATGAAGGTACACATCACAATTTGGTTTCTCAGATAACTTCCTTCTAGTTTTTATCATGGGATATTTGCTTTTTCGCCATTGGCCTCAATGAGCTCCCAATTGGTCATTCACAGAATGGACAAAAACAGAGTTTCCAAACTGCTGAAGCCAAAGAAAAGTTTAACTCTGTGAGGTGAATGCACACATCACAGAGTAATTTCTCAGAAAGCTTCTTTCCACTTTTATATGAAGATGTTTCCTTTTTTACCAAGGGCCTCAACACGCTCCCAAATATCCCTTCACAGAATGGACAAAACAGTGTTTCAAACTGCTGAATTAAAAGAAAGATTTAACTCTGCTTGATGAATGCACACATCAGAAAGCAGTTTCTCAGAAAGCTTCTTTCTAGTTTTATAATTCTCAGCAAACTATTACAGGAACAAAAAACCAAACACTGCATGTTTTCACTCATATGTGGGAATTGAACAATGAGACACATGGACACCGGAAGGGGAACATCACACACTGGGGCCTGTTGTGGGGTGGAGGTTGGGGGGTGGATAGCATTAGGAGACATATGTAATGTTAAATGACGAGTTAATTGGTGCAGATACATTGTGTACATTTTTAACTATATGCCTCAATGTGCTCCAAATATCCAGTAAAAAAAAAAAACAGTGTTTCCAAACTGCTGAATTAAAAGAAAGATTTAACTCTGCTTGATGAATGCACACATCATAAAGCCATCCCTCAGAGGGCTTCCTTCCCATTTTTATCATCAGATTTTCCCTTTTATGCCATTGATCTCAATGAGCTCCCAAATTTCCATTAACAGAATGGACAAAAACCGAGATTCCAAACTGCTGAATCCAAAGAAATGTTTAACTTTGTGAGATGAATGCACACATCACAAAGCAGTTTCACAGATAAATTCTTTATGTTTTTATATGAAGATGTTTCCTTTTCACATTAGGCCTCCATGTGCTCCCAAATATCCCTTTGCAGATTCTACAAAAACAGTGTTTGTAAAACACTGAATCAAAAGAAAGGTTTGTGTGAGATGAATGCACACATAATAAAGTGGTTTCTCAGATAACTTCCTTCTTATTTTTATATTAGGATAGTCGTTTTTTTGCCATTGGTCTCAGTGATCTCCCAAATATTCGTTAACAGAATGGACAAAAAGTGCCATTCCAAACAGTTCAATAAGAAGAAAAGTTTAACTCTGCGAGATGAATTCGCACATCAAAAAGCTCTTTCTCAGATAGGTTTCTTCTAGTTTTTATCCTTGGATATTCACTTTTTTGTCATTGTCCTAAATGAGCTCCCAAATATCCATTCATAGAATGAGCAAAAAGAGTGTTTCCAAATTAGTGAACCCAAAGAAAAGTTTAACACACTGAGATGAATGCACCCATCACAAAGCAATTTCTTAGAAAGCTTCCTTCTAGTTTTTAACTGAAGATGTTTCTTTTATAACATAGGCCTCAATGCACTCCCAAATATCGTTTTGCAGATTCCACAAAAAGAGTGTTACCCAGCTGCTGAATGAAAAGAAAGGTTTTAAACTACAAGATAAATGCGCACATCTCAAAGCGTTTTCACAGAAACCTTCCTTCCAGCTTTTATCCTAGGATATTTCCTTTTTTGCATTTGGCCTCAGTTAGCTCCCAAATGTCTATTTGCAGAATGGACAAAAAGGTTTTTCCAAACTGCTGCATGCAAAGAAATGTTTAACTCTGTGAGATCAATGTACACATCACAAAGCCATTTCTCCAAAAGATTCTTCCCAGTTTTTAATATGAAGATGTTTCCTTTTCCACCACAGGCTTCAATATGGTACCAAATATTACTTCACAGATTCTACAAAAACAGCATTTCAAATCTGCTCTATTAAAAGAGAGGTTAAAACTGTGAGATAAATGCACACATCACAAAGCATTTTCTCAGAGAGCTTGCTTCTAGTTTTTATCCTGTGATATTCACTTTTTGGCATTTGGCTTCAATGGGTTCCCAAATGTCCATTCACAGAATGTATAAAACCATTGCTTCCAAACTGCTGGATCCAAAGAAAGGTTTAACTCTGTGAGATGAATGCACACATAAGAAAGCAGTTATTCAGAAAGCTTCTTTCTTGTTTTTATCTGAAGATATTTCCTTTTTCACCATAGGCCTCAATTAGCTCCAAAATATCCCTTGGCAGATTCTACAGTAACAGTGTTTCCTAACTGCTGAATAAAAATCAAGGTTTAACTCTGTGAAATGTATGCACACATAACAACGCAGTTTCTCAAATAACTTCCTTTAGTTTTTAATCCTGGGATATTCACTTTATCACCTTTGGCTTAATGAGCTCCCTAATATCCATAGGCAGAATGCACAAAAACAGTGTTTCCGAATGGCTGAAGGAAAAGAAATGTTTAACTCTGCGAGATGAATGCCTACATCAAAAAGTGGTTTTGCAGATAGATTCCTTCTAGTTTTGATCCTGAGATATTTTCTTTATCCCTTTTGGACTCAATGAGCTAACAAATATCCATTCACAGAATCCACAGAAACAGTGTTTCCAAACTGCTTAATGAAAAGAAAGGTTGAACACTGTGAGATGAATTCACAGATCACAAAGCAGTATCGTAGATAGCGTCCTTCTTATTTTTATCCTGGGATATTTGCTTTATCAACATTGGACTCAAAGAGCTCCCAAATGTTCATTTGCACAATGCACACAAACTGTTTCCAAACTGCTGAATCCAAAGAAAGGTTTAACTCTATGAGATTAATGAATACATCACCAAGAAGTTTCTCAGAAAGCTTCTTTCTAGTTTTTATCTGAAGATGTTTCCTTTTTCACCATAGGCCTCAGTGCAGTCCTAAGTATCCCTTTGCAGATTCTACAAAAACAGTGTTTCCAAACTGCTGAATGAAAATAAATGTTTAATTCTGTCAGATGAATGCACACATCACAAAGCAGTTTCTCAGATATCTTCCTTCTAGTTTTTATCCTGGGATATTCACCTTTTCCCCATTGGCCTCAATGAGCTCCCAAATGTCCTTTAACAGATTGGACAAAAACAGTGCTTCCAAACAGCTGAATGGAAAGAAAAGTTTAACTCTGTGAGTTGGCTGCACATACCACAAAGCAGTTTCTCAGAAAGCTTCTTTCTACTTTTTTTCTATATATACTTCCTTTTTCAACATAGGCCTCAAGATGCTCCCAAATATCCCTTCGCAGATTCCACAAAAAGTGTCTCTCCAAATTGCTCCATCAAAAGAAACGTTTAACTGTGAAATGGATACACACATCACAGAGAAGTTTATCAGAAATATTCCTTCCAGTTTTTTCTGAAGATATTTTCTTTTCACCCTAGGTCTCAAGGCACTACCAAATATCCATTCAGAGATTCTATAAAAACAGTTTTTCCAAATTGCTCAATCAAAAGAAACGTTTAACTCTGTAAGACAAATGCACACAACAGAAAGCATTTTCTCGGAATGCTTCTTTCTAGTTTTTCTCTGAAGATATTTCCATTTTCACCATAGGCCTCAATGCACTCCCAAATATCCCCTCACCGATTGTACAGAAACAGAGTTTTCATACTGCTTAATCATAAGAAATGTTTAACTTTGTGAGCAGATTACACACATCACAAAGTAGTTTCCCAAAACATCTTTCTAGCTTTTCTCTGAAGATATTTCCTTTTTCACCTTAGTCGTCAATCCATTCACAAATACTCCTTTGCACATTTTACAAAAACTGTGCTTCAAACTACTCCATCAAAATAAAGTTTTATCTATGTCTCTGTTGTGGTATCAGTACCATGCTGTTTTGGTTACTGTAGCCTTGTAGTATGGTTTGAAGTCAGGTAGCGTGATGCCTCCAGCTTTGTTCTTTTGGCTTAGAATTGACTTGGCAATGTGGGCTCTTTTTTGGTTCCATATGAACTTTAAAGTAGTTTTAATAATTCTGTGAAGACAGTCATTGGTAGCTTGATGGGGATGGCATTGAATCTATAAATTACCTTGGGCAGTATAGCCATTTTCATGGTATTGATTCTTCCAATCCATGAGCATGGAATATTCTTCCATTTGTTTGTATCCTCTTTTATTTCATTGAACAGTGGTTTGTAGTTCTCCTTGAAGAGGTCCTTCACATCCCTTGTAAGTTGGATTCCTAGGTATTTTATTCTCTTTGAAGCAATTGTGAATGGGAGTTCACTCATGATTTGGCTCTCTGTTCATCTGAGACTGGTGTACAAGAATGCTTGTGATTTTTGTACATTAATTTTGTATCCTGAGACTTTGCTGAAGTTGCTAATAAGCTTATGGAGATTTTGGGCTGAGACAATAGGGTTTTCTAGATATACAATCATGTCATCTGCAAACAGGGGTAATTTGACTTCCTCTTTTCCTAATTGAATACCCTTTATTTCCTTCTCCTGCCTGATTGCCCTGGCCAGAACTTTGAACAGAGCCCTCAGAAATAATGCCACATATCTACAACTGTCTGATCTTTGACAAACCTAACAAAAACAAGCAATGGGGAAAAGATTCCCTATTTAATAAATGGTACTGGGAAAACTGGCTAGCCATATGTACAAAGCTGAAACTGGATCCCTTCCTTACACCTTATACAAGAATGAATTCAAGATGGATTAAAGACTTATATGTTAGACCTAAAACCATAAAAACCCTAGAAGAAAGCCTAGGCAATACCATTCAGGACATAGGCGTAGGCAAGGACTTCATGTCTAAAACACCAAAAGCAATGGCAACAAAAGCCAAAATTGACAAATGGGATCTAATTAAACTAAAGAGCTTCTGCACAGCAAAAGAAACTACCATCAGAGTGAACAGGCAACCTACAGAATGGGAGAAAAATTTTGCAACCTACTCATCTGACAAAGGGCTAATATCCACAGTCTACAATGAACACAAAAATAATTACAAGAAAAAAACAAACAACTCCATCAAAAAGTGGGCAAAGGACATGAACAGACACTTCTCAAAAGAAGACATTTATGCAGCCAAAAGACACATGAAAAAATGCTCATCATCACTGGTCATCAGAGAAATGCAAATCAAAACCACAATGAGATATCATCTCACACCAGTTAGAATGGTGATCATTAAAAAGTTGGGAAACAACAAGTGCTGGAGAGGATGTGGAGAAATAGGAATACTTTTACACTGTTGGTGGGACTGTAAACTAGTTCAACCATTGTGGAAGTCACTGTGGCGATTCCTCAGGGATCTAGAAGTAGAAATACCATTTGACCCAGCCATCCCATTACTGGGTATATACCCAAATGACTATAAATCATGCTTCTATAAAGACACATGCACACGTATGTTTATTGTGGCACTATTCCCAATAGCAAAGAGTTGGAACCAACCCAAATGTCCAACAACAATAGATTGGATTAAGAAAATGTGGCACATATACACCATGGAGTACAATCAGCCATAAAAAATGATGAGTTCATGTCTTTTGTAAGGACATGGATGAAACTGGAAAACATCATCCTCAGTAAACTGTTGCAAGGACAAAAAATCAAACACCGCATGTTCTCACTCATAGGTGGGAATTGAAAATTGGGAACTCATGGACACAGGAAGGGGAACATCACACTCTGGGGACTGTTTTGGGGTGGGGTGAGGGGGCGGGACAGCATAAGGAGATACACCTAGTGCTAAATGACGAGTTAATGGGTGCAGCAAACCAACACGGCACATGGATACATGTGTAACAAACCTGCACATTGTGCACATGTACCCTAAAGCCTAAAGTATAATAATAAAATAAAAATAAAATAAAAAAATAAAGTTTTATCTCTGTGAGATGAATGCACAATTCACAAGGCAGTTTCTCAGAAAGATTCTTGCTAATTTTTCTCTGAAGAGATTTCCTTTTTCACCATAGGCCTCAATGCACTCCCAAATATCCATTCGCAGATTATACAGAAACAGTGTTTTCAAGCTGCTCCATCAAAAGAAAGGTTTAAATCCATGAGATGAATGCCCAAATCACAAATGAGTTTCTCAGAAAGTTTATTTCTGCTTTTTCTCTTAACATATTTTATTTTTCACCATAGGCCTCAAGTTGCCCCAAATATTCCCTCGCAGGTTCTACAAAAACAGTGTTTTAAAACTGCTGCATCAAAAGTAATGTTTAACACTGTGAGGTGAATTCATTATCAGTTTCTCAGAAAGCTTCCTTCCAGTTTTCCTCTGAGGATATTTCCTTTTTCACCATGGGACCAAATGCACTCCCAGATATCCCTTCTTGGATTCCACGAAAAAATGCACACATACCAAAGAAGTTTCCCATAAACTATCATTCTAATTTATATGTGAAAATATTTCCATTTTCACTATAGGTCTCAATGCTCTCACAAATTTCCCTTTGCATGTTCCTCAAAAACAGTAGTTCCAAACTGCTCAATCCAAACAAAGTTTTAACTCTATGAGATGAATGCACACATCAGCAAGCAGTTTCTCAGAAAGTTTCTTTCCAGTTTTTCTCTGAAGATATTTCCTTTTTCACCATAGGTCCCAAGATTCTGTTCCAAAATATCCCTTCGAAGATAGTACAAAACAGTGTTGTCAAACTGCTTAATCAAAAGAAAGGTTTAACTCTTTGAGCTGAATGCACACATCACAAAGCAGTTTCTCAGAAAGCTTCTTTGTAATTTTTCTCTGAAGATATTTCCTTTTACACTACAGGCTTCAATGTGCTCCCAAATATCCCTTTGCAAATTCTATAAAAAATTGTTTATAAACTGCTCAATCAAAGTTAGTTTTAACTCTGGGAGGTGAATTCCCACATCACAAAGCAATTTCTCAGAAAGTTCTTTCTAGTTTTTATCTGAAGATATTTACTTTTTCACCATAGGCCTTACTGTGCTCCCAAATATCTCTATGCAGATTCTAGAAAAACAGTTTTTCCAAACTGCTGAATTAAAAAAAAAATGGTTTCACTCAGTGAGATGAATGCACACGTCACAAAGTAGCTTCTCACAAAGTTTCTATCCACTTTTTAACAGAAGATATTTCCTTTATCACTGTATGACTCAAAGTGTTCAAAAATATCCTTTCGGAGATTCTACAAAAACAATTTGTCCAAACTGCTCCATCAAAAGAAAGGTTTAACTCTGTGAGATGAATGCACACATCACAAAGCAGTTTCTCAGAAAGTTTCTTTCTAGTTTTTATCTGAAGATGTTCCCTTTTTCACCATAGGCCTCAATGGGATCCCAAATATCCCTTTGCAGATTATACAAAAACAGTGTTTCCAAACTGCTGCATCAAAGGAAGTTTTAACTCCATGAGATGAATGCACACCTCACAAACCAGTTTCTTGGAAGTCTTCCTTGTAGTTTTACTCTTATTTCCTTTTTCACCATAGGCCTCAATGCACTCCAATTATCTCTTTGCAGGTTCTACAAAAATAGTGTTTCCAAACTGCTTTTTCAAAGGAAAGGTTAAACTCTGAGAGACGAATGAACACATCAGAAAGCCATTTCTCAGAAAGCTTTTTTCTAGTTTTTATCTGAAGATATATACTTTTTGACCACAAGCCTCAATGCACTTCCAAACATGCCTTTGCAGATTCCACAAAAACAGTTTTTCCAAACTGATCCATCAAAAGAAAGGTTTAACTCTGTGAGATGGATGCACATCACTAAGCCGTTTCTCAGAAAGCGTTTTTCCAGTTTTCTCTGAAGATATTTCCTTTTAACAATAGGCGTCAAAGAGCTCCCAAATATCACTTCGCAGATTCTACAAATAAGTTTTTCCAAATCAATCAAAAGAAAGTTTTAGCTATGTCAGATGAATGCACACATCACAAAGCAGTTTCTGAGAAAGATGTTTTTTAGTTTTTATCTGAAGATACTTCTTTTTTCACCATATGCCTCAATGCACTCCCAAATATCTCTTAGCAGATTCCACAAAAGCAGTGTTTCCAAACTGCTCCATCAAAAGAAAGATTTAACTCTGTGAGACGAATGCACACATCACAAAGCTGTTTCTCACAAAGATTCTTTCAAGTTTTTCTCTGAAGATATTTCCTTTTTCACCATAAGCTTTAATATGCTCCCAAATATCCCTTTGCAGATTGTACAAAAACAGTGTTTCCATATGGCTCAATCATAAGAAATGTTTAACTCTGTGAGATAAATGCCCACATCACAAGTCAGTTTCTCAGAAAGCTTCTTTCTAGTTTTCCTATTAAGATATTTCCCTTTTCACTGTATACCTCAATGTGGTCCAAAACATATCTTCACAGATTCTACAAAAACAGTCTTTCAAACTGCTCCATCAAAACAAAGGTTTGTCCCTGTGTGATGAATGCACACATCACAAAGCAGTTTCTCAGAAACCTTTTTTCTACTTTTTCTCTGATATATTTCCTTTTTCACCATAGATCTCAGTGGGTTCCCAAATATGCCTTTGCAGATCCTATAAACACTGTGTTTCAAATATCTCCATCAAAAGAAAGCTTTATCTCTGTGAGATGAATTCACACATCACAAACCAGTTTCTCAGAAAGCTTCTTCCTAGTTTTTCTCTGAAATTATTTCCTTTTCACCATATATCCCTTCACAGATTCTATAAAAACAGTGTGTCCAAACTGCTCAATAAAAAGAAAGCTTTACTTCTGTGATATGAAAGCAGACATCACAAAGCAGTTACTCAGAAAACTTCTTTCTGGTTTTTCTCTTAAGATATTTCCTTTATCACCATAGGCCTTAAAGCGCTCCCATATATCGCTTCGCAGATCCTGCAAAAAGACTGTGTCAAAATTGCTGAATCAAAAGAAAGCTTTACATCTATGATATAAATGAAGACATCACAAAGAATTTTCTCAGATAACCTCTTTCTGGTTTTTCTCTTAAGATATTTCATTTTTCACCATAGGTCTCAATGTGCTCCCAAATATCCCTTTGCTGACTCTCCACAAACATGGTTTCCAAATTCCTCCATCAAACGAAAGGTTTAACTCTGTGAGATGAATGCAGACATCACAAAGCAGTTTCTCAGAAAGCTTCTTTCTATTTTTTCTCTTAAGATATTTCCTTTTCACCATAGGCCTCATTGAGCTCCCAAACATCCTTTGCAGATTCTACAAAACCAGTGTTTCCAAACTCTTTAATCAAAATAATGCTTTACCTCTGTGAGATGAATGCAGACATCACAAAGCATTTTCTCTTTTTTTTTTTTTGAGACGGAGTCTCGCTCTGTCGCCCAGGCTGGAGTGCAGTGGCGCAATCTCAGCTCACTGTAAGCTCCGCCTCCTGGGTTCATGCCATTCTCCTGCTTCAGCCTCTCTGAGTAGCTGGGACTACAGGTGCCCACCACCACACCTGGTTAATTTTTTGTATTTTTAGTAGAGACGGGGTTTCACCATGGTCTCAATCTCCTGACCTCATGATCCGCCCACCTCGGCCTCCCAAAGTGCTGGGATTACAAGCATGAGCCACTGCGCCTTGCCCATCAAAAAGCATTTTCTCACAAATATTCTTTCTACTTTTTATCTGAAGATGGTTCCTTTTTCACTATAGGCCTCAATGTGCTCCCAAATATCCCTTTGCAGATTCTACAAAAAAAGTGTTTCCAAACTGCCCCATTAAAACAAAGGTTTAACATTGTGAGATGACTGCACACATCAGAAAGCAGTTTCTCAGAAAGCTCTTTTCTAGTTTTTATCTGAAGTTATTTCCTTTTTCACAATAGGCCTCAATGCTCTCCCTAATTCCCCTTCACAGATTCTACAAAAACAGTGTTTCCAAACTGCTATATCAAAAGAAAGATTAATTCCATGAGGTGAATGTACACATCACAAATCAGTTTCTTAGAGAGCTTCTTTATAATTTTTCCCTAATTTTATTTCCTTTTTCACTGCAGGTCTCAATGTGCTCCCAAACATCTCTTCACAGAATCTGCAAAACAATCTTTCTGAACTCTTCCAACAAAAGAAAGGTTTAACTCTGTGATAATGAATGCACACATCACAAAGCAGTTTCTCAGAAAGCTTCTTTATACTTTTTAGGTTAATATATTTCCTTTTTCAACATAGGCCTCCTAGCCCTCCCTAATATCCCTTCACAAAATCTAAAAAAACAGTTTTTCAAAGTGCTCCATCAAAAGAAAGGTTTAACTCTTTGAGATGAATGCACACATCACAAAGCACGTTCTCAGAAAGTTTCTTTCTCATTTTAATCTGAAAATATTTCCTTTTTCACCACAAGCCTCAAAGCTCTCCCAAATATCCCTTCACAGATTCTCCATAAACAGTGTTTCCAAACTGCTTAATGAAAAGAAAACCTTAACTCTGTGACAAGAATGGACCCATCACAAAGCAGTTTCTCAATAAGCTTCTTTCTAGTTTTTCTCTGAAGATATTACCGTTTTGACCCTAGGCCTCAATATGCTCCAAAATATCCCTTCACAGATTCTACAAAAACAGTGTTTCCAAACTGCTCAATCAAAAGAAAGGTTTAACTCTGTGAGATGACAGCAAACATCACAAAGCAGTTTCTTAGAAAGCTTCTTTCTAGTTGTTTTCTGTAGATATTTCTTTTTTTTGCTTTCACTTTTTTATTATTATTGTACTTTAAGTTTTAAGGTACATGTGCACAATGTGCAGGTTTGTTACATATGTATACATGTGCCATGTTAGTGTGCTGCACCCATTAGCTCATCATTTAGCGTTAGATGTATCTCCTTATGCTATCCCTCCCCCTTCCCCCCACCCCACAACAGTCCCCAGAGCATGACGTTCCCCTTCCAGTGTCCGTGTCTTCTCATTGTTCAATTCCCACCTATGAGTGAGAACATGTGGAGTTTGGTATTTTGTCCTTGCAATAGTTTACTGAGAATGATGATTTCCAGTTTCATCCATGTCCCTACAAAGGACATGAGCTCATCATTTTTTATGGCTGCATAGTATTCCATGGTGTATATGTGCCACCTTTTCTTAATCCAGTCTATCGTTGTTGGACATTTGGGTTGGTTCCAAGTCTCTGCTATTGTGAATAGTGACGCAAGAAACATACCTGTACATGTGTCTTTATAGCAGCATAATTTATAGTCATTTGGGTATATACCCAGTAATGGGAAGGCTGGGTCAAATGGTATTTCTAGTTGTACATCCCTGAGGAATCGCCACAGTGACTTCCACAATGGTTGAACTAGTTTACAGTCCCACCAACAGTGTAAAAGTGTTCCTATTTCTCCACATCCTCTCCAGCAGCTGTTGTTTCCCAACTTTTTAATGACCACCATTCTAACTGGTGTGAGATGATGTCTCATTGTGGTTTTGATTTGCATTTCTCTGATGACCAGTGATGATGAGCATTTTTTCATGTGTTTTTTGGCTATATAAATGTCTTCTTTTGAGTAGTGTCAGTTCATGCCCTTCACCCACTTTTTGATGGGGCTGTTTGTTTTTTTCTTGTAAATTTCTTTGTGTTCATTGTAGACTGTGGATATTAGCCCTTTGTCAGATGAGTAGGTTGGGAAAATTTTCTCCCATTCTGTAGGTTGCCTGTTCACTCTGATGGTAGTTTCTTTTGCTGTGCAGAAGCTCTTTAGTTTAATTCGATCCCATTCATCAATTTTGGCTTTTGTTGCCATTGCTTTTGGTGTTTTAGACATGAAGTCCTTGCCCACGCCTATGTCCTGAATGGTATTGCCTAGGCTTTCTTCTAGGGTTTTTATGGTTTTAGGTCTAACATGTGAATCTTTAATCCATCTTGAATTCATTTTTGTATAAGGTGTAAGGAAGGGATCCAGTTTCAGCTTCCTACATATGGCTAGCCAGTTTTCCCAGTACCACTTATTAAATAGGGAAGCCTTTCCTCATTGCTTGTTTTTGTCAGGTTTGTCAAAGATCAGATAGTTGTAGATATGTAGTGTTATTTCTGAGGGCTCTGTTCTGTTCCATTTATCTATATCTCTCTTTTGGTACCAGTACCATGCTGTTTTGGTTACTGTAGCCTTGTAGTATAGCTTGAAGTCAGGTAGTGTGTTACATCCAGCTTTGTTCTTTTGGCTTAGGATTGACTTGGCGATGTGAGCTCTTTTTTGGTTCCATGTGAACTTTAAAGTAGTTTTTTTCCAATTCTGTGAAGAAAGTAATTGGTAGCTTGATGGGGATGGCATTGAATCTATAAATTACCTTGGGCAGTATGGCCATTTTCACGAAATTGATTTTTCCAACCCATGAGCATGGAATGTTCTTCCACTTGTTTGTATCCTCTTTTATTTCATTGAGCAGTGGTTTGTAGTTCTCTTTGAAGAGGTCCTTCCCATCTCTTGTAAGTTGGATTCCAATGTATTTTATTCTCTTTGAAGCAGTTGTGAATGGTAGTTCACTCATGATTTGGCTCTCTCTTTGTCTGTTTTTGGTGTACAAGAATGCTTGTGATTTTTTTACATTGATTTTGTATCCTGAGACTTTGCTGAAGTTGCTTATCAGCTTAAGGAGATTTTGGGCTGAGACAATGGGGTTTTCCAGATATACACTCATGTCATCTGCAAACAGGGACAATTTGACTTCCTCTTTTCCTAACTGAATACCCTTTATTTCCTCGTCCTGACTGATTGTCCTTGCCAGAACTTCCAACACTATGTTGAATAGGAGCGGTGAGAGAGGGCATCCCTCTCTTGTGCCAGTTTTCAAAGGGAATGCTTCTAGTTTTTGCCCATTCAGTATGATATTGGCTGTGGGTTTGTCAAAGATAGCTCTTATTATTTTGAGATACATCCCATCAATACCTAATTTATTGAGAGTTTTTAGCATGAAGTGCTGTTGAATTTTGTCAAAGGCCTTTTCTGCATCTGTTGAGGTAATCATGTGGTTTTTGTCTTTGGTTCTGTTTATATGCTGGATTACAGTTATTGATTTGTGTATGTTGAACCAGCCTTTCATCCCAGGGATGCAGCCCACTTGATAATGGTGGATAAGCCTTTTGATGTGCTGTGGGATTTGGTTTACCAGTATTTTACTGAGAATTTTTGCATCAATATTCATCAAAGATATTGGTCTAAAATTCCCTTTTTGGGTTATGTCTCTGCCCAGCTTTGGTATCAGGATGATGCTGGCCTCATAAAATGGGTTAGGGAGGATTCCGTCTTTTTCTATGGATTGGAGTAGTTTCAGAAGGAATGGTACCAGCTCCTCCTTGTACCTCTGGTAGAATTCGGCTGTGAATCCCTCAGGTCCCGTACTCTTATTGTTTGGTAAACTATTGATTATTGCCACAATTTCAGAGCCTGTTATTGGTCTATTCAGAGATTAAATTTCTTCCTGGTTTACTCTTGGGAGGGTGTATGTGTCGAGGAATTTATCCATTTCTTTTAGATTTTCTAGTTGAATTGCATAGATGTGTTTGTAATATTCTCTGATGGTAGTTTGTATTTCTGTGAGATCAGTGGTTATATCCCCTTTATCATTTTTTATTGCATCTATTTGATTTTTCTCTCTTTTCTTCTTTGTTAGTCTTGCTAGCAGTCTATCCATTTTGTTGATCTTTTCAAAAAACCAGATCCTCGATTCATTAATTTTTTGAAGGGTTTTTTGTGTCGCTATTTCCTTCAGTTCTGTCCTGATTTTAGTTATTTCTTGCCTTCTGCTAGCTTTTGAATTTGTTTGCTCTTGCTTTTCTAGTTCTTTCAATTGTTATGTTAGGGTGTCAATTTTAGATCTTCCCTGCTTTCTCTTGTAGGCATTTAGTGCTATAAATTTCCCTCTACACACTGCTTTGAATGGGTACCAGAGATTCTGGTATGTTGTGTCTTCGTTCTCATTGGTTTCAAAGAACATCTTTAATTCTGCCTTCATTTCATTATGTAGTCAGTAGTCATTCAGGAGCAGGTTTCTCAGTGTCCATGCAGTTGAGTGGTTTTGAGTGAGTTTCTTAATCTTGAATTCTAGTTTTATTGCACTGTGGTCAGAGAGACAGTTTGTTATAATTTCTGTTCTTTTACATTTGCTGAGGAGAGCTTTACTTCCAACTATGTGCTCAATTTTGGAATAGGTGTGGTGTGGTGCTGAAAAAAATGTATATTCTGCTGATTTGGGGTGGGGAGTTCTGTAGATGTCTGTTAGGTTTGCTTGGTGCAGAGCTGAGTTCAATTCCTGGGTATCCTTGTTAATTTTCTGTTTCATTGATCTGTCTAGTGTTGACAGTGGGGTGTTAAATTCTCCCATTATTATTGTGTGGGAGTCTAAGTCTCTTTGTAGGTCACTCAAGACTTGCTTTATGAATCTGGGTTCTCCTGTATTGGGTTCATATATATTTAGGATAGTTAGATCTTCTTGTTGAATTGATCTCTTTACCATTATGTAATGGCCTTCTTTGTCTCTTTTGATCTTTGTTGGTTTAAAGTCTGTTTTATCAGATACTAAGATTGCAACCCCTGCCTTTTTTTGTTTTCCATTTGCTTGGTAGATCATCCTCCATCCTTTTATTTTGAGCATATGTGTGTGTCTGCCTGTGAGATGGGTTTCCTGAATACAGCACACTGATCGATCTTGACTCTTTATCCAATTTGCCAGTCTGTGTCTTTTAATTGGAGCATTTAGCCCATTTACATTTAAAGTTAATATTGTTATGTGTGAATTTGATCCTGTCATTATGATGTTAGCTGATTATTTTGCTCGTTAGTTGATGCAGTTTCTTCCTAGCCTCCATGGTCTTTACAATTTGGCATGTTTTTGCAGTGGCTGGTACCGGTTGTTCCTTTCCATGTTTAGTGCTTCCTTCAGGAGTTCCTTTAGGGCATGCCTGGAGGTGACAAAACCTCTCAGCATTTGCTTGTCTGTAAAGGATTTTATTTCTCCTTCACTTATAAAGTTTAGTTTGGCTGGATATGAAATTCTGGGTTGAAAATTCTTTTCTTTTAGAATGTTGAATATTGGCCCCCACTCTCTTCTGGCTTGTAGAGTTTCTGCCGAGAGTACAGATGTTAGTCTGATGGGCTTCCCTTTGTGAGTAACCCGACCTTTCTCTCTGGCTGCTCTTAACATTTTTTCCTTCATTTCAACTTTGGTGAATCTGACAATTATGTGTCTTGGAGTTGCTCTTCTCGAGGAGTATCTTTGTGGCATTCTCTGTATTTCCTGAATCTGAATGTTGGCCTGCCTTGCTAGATTGGGGAAGTTCTCCTGCATAATATCCTGCAGTGTTTTCCAACTTGGTTCCACTCTCCCTGTCACTTTCAGATACACCAATAAGACGTAGATTTGGTCTTTTCACATAGTCTCATATTTCTTGGAGGCTTTGTTCATTTCTTTTTATTCTTTTCTCTCTAGACTGCTCTTCTTGCTTCATTTCATTCATTTCATCTTCCATCACTGATACACTTTATTCCAGTTGATCACATCAGCTCCTTAGGCTTCTGTTTTCTTCACATAGTTCTCGAGCCTTGGCTTTCAGCTCCATCAGCTCCTTTAAGCACTTCTCTATATTGGATATTCTAGTTATACATTCATCTAATTTTGTTTCAAAGTTTTTAACTTCTTTGCCTTTGGCTTGAATTTCCTCCTGTAGCTCAGTGTAATTTGATCATCTGAAGCCTTCTTCTCTCAACTCGTCAAAGTCATTTTCCATCCAGCCTTTTTCCGTTGCTGGTGAGGAACTGCATTCCTTTGGAGGAGGAAAGGCACCCTGCTTTTTAGAATTTCCAGTTTTTCCACTGAGTTTTTTCTCCACCTTTGTGGTTTTATCTACTTTTGGTCTTTGATGATGGTGATGTACAGATGGGATTTGGTGTGGATTTCCTTTCTGTTTGTTAGTTTTGCTCCTAACAGACAGGACCCTCAGCTGCAGGTCTGTTGGATTTTGCTAGAGGTCCACTCCAGACCCTGTTTTCCTTGGTTTCA
Source organism: Hylobates pileatus (assembly GCA_021498465.1). Taxonomy (NCBI): domain Eukaryota; kingdom Metazoa; phylum Chordata; class Mammalia; order Primates; family Hylobatidae; genus Hylobates; species Hylobates pileatus. The sequence goes on from CM038523.1 coordinate 137,151,561, forward strand.
GGAGCAGTGGCTGCAGAACGGTGGATTTTCATGAACTGCGAAAGCTGCTGCCTGATCACTCCTCTGGAAGTTTTGTCTCGGAGGAGTACCTGACCATGTGATGCGTCAGTCTGCCCCTACTGGGGGGTGTCTCCAAGTTAGGCTGCTCAGGGGCCAGGGATCCACTTTAGGAGGTAGTCTGCCTGTTCTCAGTTCTCCAGCTGTGTGCTGGGAGAACCACTACTCTCTTCAAATCTGTCAAACAGGGATATTTAAGTCTGAAGAAGTTACTGCTGTCTTTTTGTTTGTCTGTGCCATGCCCCCAGTGGTGGAGCCTACAGAGGCAGGCAGGCCTCCTTGAGCTGTTGTGGGCTCCACCCAGTTTGAGCTTCCCTACTGCTTTGTTTACCTAATCAAGCCTGGGCAATGGCAGGTCCCCCCTCCCCCAACCTGGCTGCTGCCTTGCAGTTTAACCTCAGACTGCTGTGCTAGCAATCAGAGAGACTCTGTGAGCATAGGACCCTCTGAGCCAGATCCATGATATAATCTCCTGGTGTCCCGTTTTTTAAGCCCATTGGAAAAGTGCAGTATTAGAGTGGGAGTGACCCAATTTTCCAGGTGCCGTCTGTCACCCCTTTCTTTGACTAGGAAAGGAAACTCCCTGACCCCTTGCACTTCCTGAGTGAGACAGTGCCTCGCCCTGCTTTGGCTCACACACTGTGTACTGCACCCACTGTCCTGCACCCACTCTCTGGCACTCCCTACTGAGATGAACCCGGTACCTCAGATGCAAATGCAGAAATCACCCATCTTCTGCATCGCTCACACTGGGAGCTGTAGACTGAAGCTGTTCCTATTTGGCCACCTTGGCTCCAGCCCCCCATATATTTCTTTATTCACCACAGGCTTCAATGCACTCCCAAGTATACTTTTGTAGATTCTACAGAAACAGTTGTCAAACAGCTCCTTCAAAAGAAAGGTTTCACTCTGTGAGATAAATGCACCTTTCACAAAGTCGTGTCTCAGAAAGCTTCTTTCTGATTTTTCTCTGAAGATATTTCCTCTTTCACCATAGGCCTGAATGCGCTCAGAAATATACCTCAGCAGATTCTACAAAAACAGTGTTTGAAAACTGCTGAATCAAAATAAAACTTTAACCCTGTGAGGTGAATGGACACATCACAAAGCAGTTTCTTAGAAAGCTTCTTTACAGTTTTTCTCTGAAGACAGTTCTTTTTACACCATAGACCTCAAAGCACTCCCAAATATCCCTTCACAGATTCTACAAAAACAGTGTTTCCACACTCCTGAATGAAAAGAAAGATTTATCTAAGTGAGATGCAAGTGTACATCAAAAAGTATTTTCTCAGAAATCTTTCTTCTATTTTTACTTGGAAGATATTATCTTTTTCACCATAGACCTCAATGTGCTCTCCAATATCCCTTTGCAGTTTCTTCCATAACAGTGTTGCCAAACAGCTCCATCAAAAGAAATGTTTAACTCAGTGAGATGAATGGACACATCTCAAAGAAGTTTCTTAGAAAGGTACTTTCTTGTTTTTCTCTGAAGATATTTCCTTTTTTACCATAGGCCTGAATGCAGTCCCAAATATCCCTTCACACATTCTACAAAAACAGAGCTTCCAACCTGCTCAATCAAAAGTAATGTTTAACACTGTGAGATGAATGCACATATCACAAAGGAGTTTCTCTGAGAGCTTTTTTCTAGCATTTATCTGATGTTTTTCCTTTTTCACCATATGCCTCAATGCACTCTTAGGATCTTTCCTTTCCACAGGTTCTACAAACCCAGTATTTCCAAACTGCTACATCAAGAGAAAGGTTTAACTCTGTGAGTTGACTGCACACATTACAAAGCAGTTTCTCAGAAAGCTTATTTCTAGTTGTTCTCTGAAGTTATTTTTTTATTTGCCATGGGCCTCAATGCCCTCCCAAATTTCCCCTCACAGATTCTACAAAACCATTGTTGTCAAACAGCTCCATAAAGTGAAAGGTTTAACTCTGTGAGATGATTGCACACATCATGAAGCAGTTTCTTAGAAAGCTTCTTTCTAGCTTATCTCTAAAGATATTTCCTTTTTTGCTCCAGGCCTCGAAGCACTCCAAAATATCCCTTCACAGATTCTACAAAAAGAGTGTTTCCAACAGGTCAGTCAAATGGAAGTTTTACTTCAGTGAGATGAATGCACACATCACAAATTATTTTATCAGAAATCTTCTTTTTTTTTTCACTGAAGATATTTCTTTTTTCACCATAGGCCTCAATGTGCTCTGAAATATGTGTTCACAGATCCTACAAAAATAGTGTTTCCAAACTGCTCAATCAAAAGAAATGTTGAACTCTGTGAGCTGAATGCCCACATCACAGTTTCTCAGAAAGCAAATATCCTTTGGCAGATTCGAAAAGAACTGTGTTTCTAAACAGTTCAATCAAAAGAAATGTCTAACTCTGTGAGACAAATGAGCACAACACAAATCAGTTTCTCAGTAACTTTCTTTCTAGTATATCTTGGAACATAGTTCCTTTTTCACCATAGGCCTCAATGCTTTCCCAAATATCCCTTTGCAGATGCTACAAAAGCAGTGTTTCCAAACTGCTCAATCAAAAGAGAGGTTTAACTCTATGAGATGAATGCATATATCACAAAGCAGTTTCTCACAAAGATTCTTTCTTGTTTTTGTCTGAAGATGTTTCCTTTTACATCCTATGCCTCAAAGCACTCACAAATATCCCTTCACAGATTCTGCAAAAACAATGTTTCCAAACTATGGAATGAAAAGAAAGGTTTCACTATGTGAGATGAATGTACTTATCACAAAGTGGTTTCACACATAGATTCCTTTTAGTTTTTATTCCTGACTATTCACTTTTTTGAAATTGGCCTCAATGAGCTCCGGAGTGTCCATTCACAGAATGGACAAGTACAGTGTTACTAAACTGCTGAATCCAAAGTAATGTTTACCTCTGTGAGATGAATGCACACAACACTAAGCAGTTTCTCAGATAGCTTTGTTCTAGTATTTATCCTGAGATTTTCACTTTTTTGCCTTTGGCTTCAACGAGATCCCAAATGTCCATTAATGGACAAAAACAATGTTTCCCAACTGCTGAATACAAAGAAAGGTTTACCTCTATGAGACGAATGCACACATCACAGAGCAGTTTCTCAGAAAGCTTCTTTCTAGTTTTTATCAGATGTCTCCTTTTTCACCAAAGGCCTCAATGCACTCCCAAATATCTCTTCGCAGGTTCCACAAAAACAGTGTTTCCAAGCTGTTGAATGGAAAGAAAGATTGAATTCTGCAAGATGAATGTGCACATCACAATGCAGTTTCTCAGGTAGCTTCCTTGTAATTTTCATCTTAGGATATTTGCTTTTTTGCCAATGACATTAACAAGCACTGAAATGTCCATTCAGAGAGAGGACAAAAACTGTGCTTCCAAACTGTTGAATCCAAAGACAGGTTTAACTCTCTGAAATGAATGTACACATCATGAAGCAGTTTCTCAGGAAGCTTCTTTAGAGTTTTTATCTGAAGATGTTTCCTTTTTCACCATAGACCTCAACGTGCTCCCAAATATCCCTTCAAAGATTCTGCAACAAAAGTGTTTTGAAACTACTGAATGAAAACAAAAGTTTAACTCTATGAGATGAATGCACACATCTCAAAGCAGTTTCTCAGATAGCTTCCTTCTAGTTTTTTATCCTGGGATATACGTTTTTTGCCATTGGCCTCAATGATCTCCCAAATGTCCATCCCAGGAATGGACAAAAACTGTGTTTCCAAACTGCTGAATCAAAAGAAAGGGTTAAATCTGTGAGATGATTGCACAGATCACAAAGTAGTTTCTCAGAAAGCTTTTTTAGATTTTTAGAGATTTTATCTGAAGATGTTTCATTTTTCAACCCAGGCATCAAGGTGTTCCCAAATATCCCTTCCTAGATTATTCAAAAACAGTGTTTCCAAACTGCTGACTCAAAAGAAAAGTTTAATTCTGTGAGATGAATGCACATGTCTCAAAGCAGTTTCTCAGATACCATCCTTCTAGATTTTATCCTGAGATTTTGGCTTTTTCACAATTGGCCTCAATGAGTTCCCAAATGTCCACTCACAGAATGGAAAAAAACAGTATTATCAAGCTGTTGACTGAAAAGAAATGTTTAACTTGTGAGATGAATGCACACATCACAAAACGGTTTCTCAGAGCGCTTCTTTCTTGTTTTTATCTGAAAATGTTTCCTTTTTCACCATAGGCCTCAATGCCCTAGGAAATATCCCGCAACAGATTCCACAAAAACAGTATTTCCAAACTGCTGAATGAAGAGAAACGTTTAAATTAGCGAGATGAATGCACATATCCCAACGTGGTTGCTCTGATTGCTTCTTTCTAGTTTTTATCCTGGGATATTCGCTTTTTCACCATTGATGTCAAAGAGCTCCAAAATGTCCATTTGCAGAATGGACAAAAACAGTGTTTGCAAATTGCTGAATCCACAGAAAGTTTTACCTCTGGGAGATGAATGCACATATCACAAAGAAACTCCTAAGAAAGCTTCTTCCTAGTTTTTACACTGGGATATTCCATTTTTGCATTGACCTGAAAAAGCTCCCAAATGTCCACTTGTAGAATGGACAAAAACAGTGTTTCCAAATTGCTGAATCAAAAGAAAGTTTAAACAATGTGAGATGATTGCACACATCACAAAGCAGTTTCTCAGAATGATTTTTTCTTGTTTTTATCTGAAGATATTTCCCTTTTCTGAAGATATTTCCCTTTCCACCATAGGCCTCAATGTGCCCCCAAATATCCCTTTGCAGCTTCTACAAAAACAGTTTTTACAAACTGCTGAATGAAAGGAAATATTTAGCTCAGTGAGATGAATGCACACATCACAAAGCGGTTTCTAGGATAGCTTCCTTCTTGTTTTTATCTTGGGATATTTCCTCTTTCACTATTGGCCTCAATGAGCTCACAAATTTCCATTTGCAGAATGGACAAAAAGACTATTTCCAACCTGCTGAATCCAAAGGAAGATTTAACTCTTTGAGATGAATGCACACATTACAAAGCAGTTTCTCAGAAAGCTTGTTTCTTGTGTTTATCTGAAGATGTTTCCTTTTTCACCATAGGCCTTATTGTGCTTCAAAATATCCCTTCACAAATTCTAAAAAACAGTGTTTCCAGACTGCTGAAAGAAAAGCATGTTTTATCTTTGTGAGATGAATGCACACATCACAAAGCAGTTTCTCAGAGAGCTTCCTTCTAGTTTTCATCTTGTGATATTTCCTTTTTTGCCATTGGCCTCAATGAGCTCCTAAGTATCCATTGGCAGAATGAAAAAAGTGGTGTTTCCAAAGTGCTGAATCCAAAGAAAGTTTTAACTCTGTGAGATGAATGTAAACATCAAAATTCAGTTTCTTAGAAAGCTTATTTCTGTTTTTATCTGAAGAAGTTTCCTTTTTCACCATAGGCCTCCATGCACTCCCAAATATCCCTTCACAGATTCAACAAAAACAGTGTTTCCAAACTGCTGGAAGGAAAGAAATGATTAAATCTGTGAGATGAACGCACACATCACAAAGCAGTTTCTCACAAAGCTTCTTTCTTGTTTTTATCTGCTGATGTCTCCTTTTTCACTGTGGGCATCAATGTGCTCCCAAACATCCCACTGTAGATTCAAAAAAAGCAGTGTTTCCACACTGCTCAATGAAAAGTAAGGTTAAAGCCTGTGAGATGAATGCACATATGACAAAGGGGTTTCTCTGGTAGCTTCCTTCTAGTTTTTTTCCTGAGATATTCACTCTTTCTCCGTTGGCCTCAATGAACTCTCAAACGTCCATTCACAGAGTCGACAAAAACAGTGTTTCCAAACTACTGAATCAAAAGAAAGTTTTAACTCTTTGAGATGAATGCACAAATCACAAAGCAGTTTCTCAGAGAGTTTTCTTTCAAGTTTTTATCTTTATTTATTTCCTTTTTCACCATAGGCCTCAATGGTCTCCCAAATATCCCTTTGCATAATTTACAAAAACAGTGTTTCCAAACTGCTGAAAGAAAAGCAAATTTTAACCCTGTGAGATGAATGCACACATCACAAAGTAGTTTCTCACAATGCTTCATTCTTGTTTTTATCTGAAGATGCTTCCTTTTTCACCACAGGCCTCCAGGCACTCCAAAATATCCCTTTGCAGTTTCTACAAAAACAGTGTTTCCAAAATGCTGAATGAAAAGAAAGGATTAAATCTGTGAGATGAATGCAGACATCACAAAGCGGTTTCTCAGATAGCTTCCTTCTAGTTTTTATACTGAGTTATTCACTTTTTCACCACTGGCCTCAATGACCTCTAATATGTCCATTCACAGAAAGGACAAAAAGAGTGTTTCCAAACTGCTGAATCCAAAGAATAGTTTAACTCGGGTAGATAAATGCACACATCACAAAGCAGTTTCTGAGAAACCTTCTTTCTAGTTTTTATCTGAAGATATTTTGTTTTTCAGCACAGACCTCAATGTGTTGAGGGATATTTGTGCTCCCAAATATCCCTAAGCAGAATATACGAAAACAGTGTTTCCAAATGGCTGAATGAAAAGAAATCTTTAACTATGTGAGATGAATTCACGCATCGCAAAGCACTCTCTCAGATAGCTTCCTACTATTTTTTATCATGCAATATTCTGTTTCTTGCCATTGGCTTCAATGAGTTCCCAAATATCCATTCACAGAATAGACAAAACATTGTTCCCAAACTGCTGCATCCAAAGAAATGTTTAAGTCTGTGAGATGAATGCAAGCATCATAATACAGTTTCTCAGAAAGATGCTTTCTATTTTTTATCTGAAGATATTCCCTTTTTCACCACGGGCATCAATGCACTCCCAAATATCCCTTTGTAGATTCTACAAAAACACTGTTTCCAAACTGATGAAGGAAAAGAAAGGTTTAACACTGCAAGATGAAAGCATATATTACAAAGCGGTTTCTCAGATAACTTTGTGCAAGATTTTATCCTCATATATTCACTTTTTCACCATTGGCCTCAATGAGTTGCCAAATGTCCATTTGCAGAATGGAAAAAACAGTGATTCCAAAACAGATGAATCCAAAGAAAGGTTTAAATATGTGAGACGGATGCACACATGACAAAGCAGTTTCTCAGAAAACTTCTTTCTAGTTTTTATCTGATATTTCTTTTTTCACTAAAGGCTTCAATGCATTCTGAAATATCCCTTCGGGATTATACCAAAGCAGTGTTTCCAAACTGCTGAATGAAAAGAAAGGTTTGAATCTGTTACATGAATGCACACATCAAAATGCAGTTTCTTAGATTGCTTCCCTCTAGATTTTATCCTGGGATATTCACTTTTTCTCCATAGGCCTCAATGAGCTCCCAAAAGTCCATTTGCAGAATGAATAAAAACAGTGTTTCCAAACTGCTGAATGAAATGAAAGGTTTAACTCGGTTTCTCAGAAAGCTTCTTTCTAGTTTACATCTGAAGATCTTCTCTTTTTCACCATAGGCCTAAATGCACTCCCCAATATCCCTTTACAGATTCTAGAAAAACAGTGTTTCCAAACTGCTGAATCAAAATAAAGGGTTAACTCTGTGAGATGAATGCACACATTACAAAGCAGCTTCACAGAAAGCTTCTTTCTAATTTTTATCTGAAGATATTTTCTTTTTCATCATAGGCCTCAATGTGCTCCCAAATACTCCTTCACATATTCTAGAAAGACAGTGTTTCCAAACTGCTGAATCAAAAGAAATATAGACCTCTGTGAGATGAATGCACACATCACAAAACTGTTTCTCAGATACCTGCTTCTAGTTTCCATCCTGGGATATTCTCTTTTGTGCCCTTGGACTCAATGAGCTCCAAAATGTCCATTCACAGAATGGCCAAATCCATGTTTCCAAACTGCTGAAGTGAAAGAAAGGTTGAATTCTGTGTGGTGAATGCACAAACCACAAAGGAGTTTCTCAGAAAGCTTCTTCCTATAATACATCTGAATGTCTTTTCTTTTTCACATTAGGCTTAAATGTGCTCCCAAATATCCCTTCACAGATTCTAGAAAAACTGTGTTTCTAAACTTCTGGATCACAGGAAAGGTTTAACTCTGTGAGATGAATGAACACATCACAAAGCAACTTCACAGAAGGCTTCTTTCTAATTTTTGTCTGAAGATATTTTATTTTTCGACATAGACCTCAATGCACTCCCAAATATCCCTTTGCATATTCTACAAAAACAATGTTTCTGAACTGCTGAATCAAAAGAAACATTGATCTCTGCGAGATGAATGCACAAACCATAAAACAGTTTCTCATATAGCTTCCTTTAGTTTTTTTTATCCTGGTATATTCTCTTTTCACCATTGGCCTCAATGAGCTCCTAAATGTCCACTCACAGAATGGACAAAAACAGTGTTTCCAAACTGCTCCATCAAAAGAAATGTTTAGCTCAGTCAGATGAATACACACATTATACAGCAGTTTCTCAGCAAGTTTCTTTCCAGTTTTTATAGGAAGATATTTCCTTTTTCACCATAGGCCTCAATGTGTTGCCAAATATACCTTCACAGATTCTACAAAAACAGTGTTTCCAAACTACTGAAACCAAAGAAATGTTTAACTCTATCAGATGAATGCACATATCACAAAATAGTTTCTCAGAAAGCTTCTTTATAGTTTTTATGTGAAAATATTTCCTTTTTCAACACAGACCTGAATATGCTCCCAAATATCTCTTTGCAGATTCTATAAAAACAGTGTTTCCAAACTGCTGAATGAAATGAAAGGTTTGAATCTGTGAGATGAATGCCCACATCACAAAGTGGGCTCTCAGACAGCTTTCTTCTAGTTTTAACCTGGGATATAGGCTCTTTCATCATTGGCCACAATGAGCTCCCAAATGTCCATTCACAGAATGGACAAAAACACTGTTTCCAAACTACTGAATCAAAAGAAAGGTTTAACTCTGGGAGATTAATGCACACATCACAAATAAGTTTCTCAGAAAGCTTCTTTCTAGTTTTTATCTGAGAATATTTTGTTTTTCACCATAAGCCCCAATGTGCTCCCAAATATACCTTTGAAGATTCCTCAAAAACAGTGTTTCCAAACTGCTGAATGAAAAGAAAGGTTTGAATCTGTTACATGAATGCACACATCAAAATGCAGTTTCTCAGATAGCTTCTTTCTAGTTTTTAACCTGGGATATTCTACTTTTCTCCATTGGCCACAGCGAACTCCCAAATGTCCTTTCACAGAATGGCCAAAAACAGCGTTTCCAAACTGCTTAATCAAAAGAAAGGTTTATCTCTGTGAGATGAATGCACACTTCTCATAGCAGTTTATCAGAAAGTTTCTTTCTAGTTTTTAACCAAAGATATTTTGTTTTTCACCATAGGCCTTGTTGCACTCCCAAATATACCTTTACAGATTCTACAAAAACAGTGTTTCCAAACTGCTGAATTCAAAGAAATGTTTAACTCCACAAGATGAATGCACACATCACAAATAGTTTCTCAGAAACCTTCTTTCTAATTTTTATCTGAAGATGTTTCCTTTTTCACCAGAGGCCTCAATGCACTACCAAGTAACACTTCACAGATTCTACAAAACATTGCTTCCAAACTGCTGAATGAAAAGAATTGTTTAACTCTGAGAGACGAATGCAAACATGACACAGCAGTTTCTCAGATAGCTTCCTTCTAGTTTTTTTCTGGGGTACTCAGTTTTTCACCATTGGTCTCAGTAATCTCCCAAATGTCCATTCACAGAAAGGACAGAAACAGTGTTTCCAATCTGGTAAATCAAAAGAAAGGTTTAACTCTGTGAGATGAATGCACACATCACAAAGCAGTTTCTAACAAAACTCCTTTCTAGTTTTATTCTGAAGATATTTTCTTTTTCTCCATAGGCTTAAATGCACTCCCAAATAGACCTTCACAGATTCTACAAAAACAGTGTTTCCAAACTGCTGAATCAATAGAAAAGTTTAACTCTGTGAGATGAATGCATACATCACAAATCAGTTTCTCAGCAAGTTTCTTTCCAGTTTTTATAGGAAGATATTTCCTTTTTCACCATAGGCCTCAATGTGCTCTCAAATGTCCGTTTGCAGATTCTACAAAAAGTGTTTCCAGTCTGCTCAACCAAAAAAAAAAGGTTTGAGTCTGGGAGATGAAGGCACACATCAGAAAGTTGTTTCTCAGATAGCTTCCTTCTAGTTTTTATCCTGCAGTATTTCGTTTTTCACCATTTGCCTCAATGAGCTTCCCAATGTCCATTCGGAGAATGGACAAAAACAGTGTTTCCCAACTGCTGAATACAAAGAAAGGTTTAACTCTGTGAGATGAATGCACACATCACAAATCAGTTTCTCAGAATGCACCTTTCTAATTTTTATCTGAAGATGTTTCTTTTTCAACATAGGCCTCAGTGTGCTCCCAAATATCCCTTCAAAAGAAAGTTTTCACTCTGCGAGATGAATGCACACATTAAAAAGCCATTTCTCAGATAGCTTCCTTCTAGGTTTTCTCTTGGGATATTCACTTTTTCACCATTGGCCTCAATTCGCTCCAAAATGTCCATTCGCAGAATGGAAAAAAACAGTGTTTCCAAACTGCTAAGTCAAAACTAAGGTTTAACTCTGTGAGACAAATGCACACATCACAAAGCAGTTTCTCAGAAAGCTTCTTTCTAGTTTTTATCTGAAGATATTTTCTTTTTCTCCAAAGGCCTGAATGTGCTAGCAAATATCCCTTCACGGATTCTACAAAAACGTGTTTCCAAATGGTTGATTGAAAAGAAAGGTTTAACTCTGTGAGATGAATGCACACCTTAAAATGCGGTTTCTCAGATAGCTTCCTTCTAGTTTTTATGCTGGGATATTCCATTTTTCTCCATTGGCAGTGAGCTCCCATATATCCATTCATAGAATGGAAAAAAACAGTGTTTCCAAACTGCTGAATCAATAGAAAAGTTTAACTCTGTGAGATGAATGCATACATCACAAATCAGTTTCTCAGGAAGCTTCTTTCTAGTTTTTATCTGAAGATTTTTCCTTTTCACCATAGGCCTCAATGTGCTCTCAAATGTCCCTTCACAGATTCTATAAAAAGAGAGTTTCCAAACTGCTGAATCAAAAGAAATCTTTAAATCTGTGAGATGAGTGCCCATATCAGAAAGCAGTTTCTCAGAAAGCTTCTTTCTAGTTTACATGTGAAGATATTACCTTTGTCACCATAGACCTCAATGCGCTCAAACATATCCCTTCACAGATTCTACAAAAAGTGTTTCAAAACTACTGAATCCAAAGAATGGTTTAACTCTTTGAGATGAATGCACACATCAAAAAGCAGTTTTTCAGAAAGTTCATGTCTATTTTTTATCTGAAGATATTTTCCTTTTGAAAATAGGCCTCAATGCACTCCCAAATATCCCTTTGCAGATTCTACTAAATCAGTGTTTCCAAACTTCTGAATGAAAAGAACCATTTAACTCTGCAAGATGAATGCACACATCACAAAGTGGTTTCTCAGATAGCATCCTTCTAGTTTTTATCCTGGGATATTTGCTTTTATGCCATTGGCCTCAATGAGCTCCCAAATGTCCTTTCACAGAAAGGACAAAAACAGTATTTACAAACTGCTGAATAAAAAGAAAGTGTTACCAAACTGCTGAATAAAAAGAATGCTTTAATTTTGTGACGTGAATGCACAAATCACAAAGTGGTTTCTCAGATAGCTTCCTTCTAGTTTTTATCCTGGCATATTCACTTTTTTGCCATAGGCCTCAATGAGCTCCCAAATATCCATTCAGATTCTACAAAACAGTTTCTCAGAAATTCTTTCTAGTTTTTCTGAAGATATTTTTTTCACCATAGCCTCAATGCTCCAAATATCCTTTGCAGATTCTAAAACAGTGTTTCTAAATGCTGAATCAAAAGGAAGGTTTAAATCTTGGAGAGGAATGCCCAATCACAAAAGAGTTTCTCAGAAAGCTTCTTTCTAGTTTTTATCTGAAGATGTTTCCTTTTTCACCATAGGCTTCAATGTGCTAAAAAATATTCCCTCACAGATTCTAAAAAACAGTGTTTCCAAACTGCTGAATCAAAAGAAAGGTTTAATCTGTGAGATGAATGCACATATCACAATGCTGTTTTTCTGAGAGCTCCTTTCTAGTTTATATCTGAAGATATTTCCTTTTTCATCATTGACCTCAATGAACTCCCAAATGTCCATTCACAGAATGGACAAAAACAGTTTTTCCATACTGCTGTATGAAAAGAAATGTTTAACTCTGTGAGATGAATGCAGACAATGCAAAGAAGTTTCACAGAAAGCTTCTTTCTAGTTTTTATCTGAACATACTTTCTTTTTTACTGTAGGCTTCAATGTGATTCCAAATATCCCTTCACAGATTCTACAGAAACACTGTTTCCAAACTGCTGATCAAAAGAAAGTTTTAACACTGGGAGATGAATGCACACATCCCAAAGCTGTTTCCAGAAAGATTCTGTCTAGTTTATATCTGTAGATATTTTCTTTTTCACAATAGGCCTCAATGCACACCCAAATATCCTTTCCCAGATTCCACAAAAACAGTGTTTCCAAACTGCGGAGTCAAAAGAAAGGTTTAACTCTGTTAGATGAATACATCAGAAAGCAGTTTCTCATAATGCTTCTTGCCAGTTTTTATCTGAAGATATTTCCTTGTTCACCATTGGCCTCAATGAGCTCCCAAATGTCCTTCACAGATTCTACAAAACAGTTTCTCAGAAACTTCTTTCTAGTTTTTCTGAAGATATTTCTTTTTCACCATAGGCCTCAATGCACTCCAAATATCCTTCAGATTCTACAAAAAGTGTTTCCAAACTGCTGAATGAAAAGAAAGTTTAACTCTGAGATGAATGCACACATCAAAGCAATTTCTCAGAAAGCTTCTTTCTAGTTCTTCTCTGATGTTATTTTCTTATTCACCATAGGCCTCAATGCACTCCCAAATATCCTTTGTCAGATTCTATGAAAACGGTGTTTTCAAACAACTCCTTCAAGAGAAAGGTTCAACTCTATGAGATGAATGCACACATCACAAAGCAGTTTCTCAGAAAGACTCTTTCTAGTTTTTATCTGAAGTTTTTTCATTTTTCACCATAGGCCTAAATGTGCTCCCAAATATCCCTTTGCAATTTCTACCAAAACAGTGCTTCCAAACTGCTGAATTAAAAGAAAAGTTTTACTCTCTGAGGTGAACTCACACATCACAAAGCAATTTCTCAGAAACTTCTTTCTAGTTTTATCCTGGGATATTCCTTTTTCACCATTGGCCTCAAGGTGCTCCCAAATATCCCTTTGCAGATTCTACAAAACAGTTTCTCAGAAACTTCTTTCTAGTTTTTCTGAAGATATTTTTTTTCACCATAGCCTCAATGCTCCCAAATGTCCATTCAGAATGGACAAAACAGTGTTTCAAACTGCTGAATGAAAAGAAAGTTTAACTCTGTGATGAATGCACACATTTGAAATCAGTTTCTCAAACAACTTTTTTCTGTTTTTTATCTGAGGATAATTTCTTTTTCACCATAGGCCTCAATATGCTCCCAAATATCCCTTTGCAGATTCCACCAAACCAGTGTTTCCAAACAATTGAATGAAAAGAAAGTTTTAACTCTAGGAGATGAATGCACAGACCACAAAGCAGTTTCTCAGATAGCTTCCTTCTTCTTTCTATCTTGGGATATTCATTTTTTCACCATTGGCCTCAATGAGCTCCCAAATGTATGCTCACACAATGGACAAAAACAGTGTTTCCAAACTGCTGAATCCAAAGAAAATTTCATCTCTGTGAGATGAATGCACACAGCACAAAGCAGTTTCTCAGAGAGCTTCTTTCTATTTTTTATCTGAAGATATTCCCTTTTTCACCACGGGCATCAATGCACTCCCAAATATCCCTTTGTAGATTCTGCCAAAACAGTGTTTCAAAACTGCTGAATGAAAAGAAAGGTTTAACTTTAGGAGATGAATGCACACATCAAAAAGCAATTTCTCACAAAGCTTCCTTCTTGTTTTTATCTGAAGATATTTCCTATTTCACCATAGGCCTCAATGTGCTACCAAAGAGTCTCTTCACATATTCTAAGAAAACAGTGTTTCCAAACCGCTGAATGAAAAGAAAGGTTTAACTCTGTGAGATGAATGCACACATCACAAAGAATTTTTTCACAAAGCTTCTTCTTAGTTTTTCTCTGAAGTTATTTCCTTTTTCACCATATTCCTCAATGCACTCAAAAAATCCCTTCACAGATTCTACAAAAAGTGTTTCCAAACTGCTGAATCAAAAGAAAGTTTAACTCTGAGATGAATGCATCAAAAAGCAGTTTCTCAGAAGGCTTCTTTTTAGTTGTTATCTGAAGGTGTTTCCTTTTTCACCATAGGCCTCAATGCACTCCCAAATATCTCTTCACAGATTCTACAAAAATGGTGTTTCTAAACTGCTGAATGCAAAGAAAGTTTAACTCTGTGAGATGAATGCACACATCAGAAAGTAGTTTCTAAGAAAGCTTCTTTCTAGTTTTTTTCTGAAAATGTTTCCTTTTTCACCATAGCCTCAATGCTCCAAATATCCTTCACAGATTCTACAAAACAGTTTCTCAGAAGCTTCTTCTAGTTTTATCCTGGGATATTAACTTTTTCACAATTGGCCTCAAAGAGCTCCCAAATGTCCATTCACAGAATGGCCAAAAACAATGTCTCCAAGCTGCTGAGTTCCAAAAATTGTATAACTCTGTGAGATGAATGCGCACATCACAAAGCTGTTTCACAGAAAGTTTCTTTTGATTTTTTATCTGAAGAAGTTTCCTTTTTCACCATATGCCTCAATGTGATCCCAAATATCCCTTCTCAGTTTCTATGAGAACAGTTTCTCCAAACTGCTGAATGAAAAGAACGATTTAACTCTGTGAGATGAATTTACACATCACAAAAGTTTCTCAGAAGCTTCTTCTAGTTTTATCCTTGGATATTCACTTTTTTGAATGAGCTCCCAAATGTCCTTTCTCAGAATGGACAAAAAGAGTCTTTCCAAAGTTATGAATCAAATGAAAGGTTTACCTCTGTGAGTTGCATGCAGACATCACAAAGCAGTTTCTCAGAAAGCTTCTTTCTAGTTTTTGTCTGAAGATGATTCATTTTTCACCATAGGCCACAATGCACTCCAAAATATCCCTTTGCAGATTCTACACGAACAGTGTTTCCAAACTGCTGAATCAAAAGAAAAGTTTAACTCTCTGAGATGAATGCACATCACAAAGTTTCTCAGAAGCTTCTTCTAGTTTTATCTTGGTTTATTCGCTTTTTCACCATGGTCTCAATGAGCTCCCAAATGTCCATTCGAAAAATGGACAACAACAGTGTTTCCAAACTGCTGAATCCAAATAAATGTTCAAGTCTGTGAGATGAATGCACACATCACAAAGCGATTTCACAGATAGCTTCTTTCTAGTTTCTATCTGATATTTCCTTTTCACCATTGGCCTCAATGCTCCCAAATATCCTTGCAGATTCTACAAAACAGTTTCTCAGAAGCTTCTTTCTAGTTTTTCTGAAGATATTTCCTTTTCACCATTGGCCTCAATGCTCCAAATATCCTTCACAGATTCTACAAAAGAGTGTTTCCAAACTGCTGAATGAAAACAATGTTTTAACTCTGTGAGATGAACACGCCCATCACAAAGCAGTTTCTCAGATGGATTTCTTGTAGTTTTTATCCTGGGGTATTCACTTTTTTGCCATTGGCCTCAATGACCTCTTAAAGGTCCATTCGCAGAAAGGACAAAAAAATTGTTTCCAAACTGCTGAATCCAAAAAAGTTTTAACTCCTGTGAAATGAATGCACACATCACAAAGCAGTTTCTCAGAAATCTTCTTTCTAATTTTGATCTGAAGATACTTAATTTTTCACCATAGACCTCTATGTGCTCCCAAATATCCCTTCACGGATTCTACCAAAACAGTGTTTCCAAACTGCTGAATAAAAAGAAAGGTTTACCTCTTTGAGATAAATGCACACATCACAAATCAGTTTCTCAGAAATCTTCTTTCTAGTTTTTATATGAAGGTATTTCCTTTTTCTCCATAGGCCTCAATGTGCACCCAAATGCCCATTTGCAGAATGAACAAAACAGTGTTTCCAACTGCTGAATCAAAGAAAGTTTAACTCTGAGGTGAATGCACACATCACAAGGAAGTTACTCAGAAAGCTTCTTTCTCGTTTTTATTTGAAGATATTTTCTTTTTTCTGTAGGCCTCAATGTGTTCCAAATATCCCCTTGCCATTTCTACAAAAACGGTGTTTCCAAACTGCTGAATAGAAGAAAGGTTTAAGTCTGTGAGATGAATGCACACACCACAAAGCAGTTTCTCAGATAGCTTCTTTCTAGTTTTATCTGGGATATTCCTTTTTCACCATAGGCCTCAATGAGCTCCCAAATGTCCTTCACAGATTCTACAAAACAGTGTTTCCAAACTGCTCAATCCAAAGAAAGTTTTAACTCTGTGAGATGAATGCACACTTTACAAACAATTTCTCAAATAAATTCCTTCTAGTTTTAATCCTGGGATATTCCTTTTTCACCATAGGCCTCAATGAGCTCCAAATATCCTTTGCAGATTCTACAAAAAGTGTTTCCAAACTGCTGAATCAAAGAAAGGTTTAACTCTGTGAGATGAATGCACAAATTGCAAAACAGTTTCACACATAGTTTCTTTCTAGTTTTATCTGGGATATTTCCTTTTTCACCATAGGCCTCAATGTGCTCTCAAATGTCCGTTTGCAGATTCTACAAAAAGTGTTTCCAGTCTGCTCAACCAAAAAAAAAAGGTTTGAGTCTGTGAGATGAATGCACACATCACAAAGCTGTTTCTCAGATACCTTCCTTCTAGTTTTTCTCTGAAGATATATTCTTTTTCACCATAGGCCTCAATGAGCTCCCAAATGTCCTTCACAGATTCTAAAAACAGTGTTTCAAACTGCTGAATCAAAGAAAGGTTTAACTCTGCAAGATTAATGTACAAATCACAAAGCAGTTTCTCAGATAGCTTAATTCTAGTTTTTATCTGATATTTCCTTTTTCACCATAGGCCTCAATGAGCTCCCAAATGTCCTTCACAGATTCTACAAAACAGTGTTTCCAAACTGCTCAGTCAAAGAAAGTTTAACTCTGTAGATGAATGCACACATCACAAAGCAGTTTCTCAGAAATCTTTGGTCTAGTTTTTATCTGTAGATGTTTCTTATTTCACTATAGGCCTCAATGAGTTGCGAAATGTCCATTCACAGAATGCACAAAAACTGTTTCCAAACTGCTGAATGAAAAGAAAGGTTTAACTCTGAGAGATGAATGCACAGGTCACAAAGCAGTTTCTCAGAGAGCTTCCTTCTAGTTTTTATCTGAAGATATTTCCTTTTTCACCATTGGCCTCAATGATCTCCCAAATGTTATTCATAGAATGGACAAAAAAAGTGATTCCAAAATGCTGAATCCAAAGAAAGTTTAGGTCTGTGAGATGAATGTACCCATCACAAAGCAATTTCTCCTAATGCTTCTTTCTAGTTTTTATCTGAAGATATTTCCTTTTTCACAGTAGGTCTCTAAGCACTCTGAAATATCCCTTTGCAGATGCTACATAAAGAGTGTTTCCAAACTGCTCAATCAAAAACGTGTTTAATTCTGTGAGATGAATGCACATATCCCAAAGCAGTTTCTCAAAAACTTCTTTCTAGTTTTTATCTGATATTCACTTTTTCACCATTGGCCTCAATGAACTCCCACATGTCCTTTCACAGAGTGAATGAAAACAGTGTTTCCAAACTGCTGAATCAAAAGAAAATTTTACCTCTGTAGATGAATGCACACATTACAATGCAGTTTCTCAAAGAGCTTCTTTCTAGATTTTATCTGAAGTTGATTCGTTTTTCACCATAGGCCACAATATGCTCCCAAATATCCCATCACACATTCTACAGAAAAAGAGTTTCCAAACTGCTGAATGAAAAGAAAGGTTTAACTCAGCTAGATAAATGCACACATAACAAAGTTGTTCCTCAGATCACTTCTTTCTAGTTTTTATCCTGGGATATTTGATTTTTCACCACTATTCTCAATGAGCTCCCAAATGTTCATTCACAGAATGACCAGAAACAGTTTCCAAACTGCTGAGTCCAAAGAAAGGTTTAACTCTGTGAGATGAATGCACTTATCAAAAAGCAGTTTCTCATAAAGGTCCTTTCCAGTTTTTATTTGAAGATATTTCCTTTTTCACCACAGGCCTCAATGCCCTCCAAAATATCCCATTGTAGATTCTACAAAAACACTGTTTCCAAACTGATGAAGGAAAAGAAAGGTTAAACTCTGAGTGAAGAATGCACACATAACAAGTTAGTTTGTCAGAATGCTTCTTTGTAGTTTTAATGTGCATATAATTCCTTGTTCACCATAGACCTCAATGAGCTCCAAATGTCCATTTGCACAATGGACTAAAACAGTGTTTCCACACTCCTGAATCCAAAGAAATGAATAACCTTGTGAGATGAATGTACACATCACAAAGCAATTCCTAATAAAGCATCTTTCTAGTTTTTATCTAAAGATATTCCTTTTTTCACTGCAGGCCTCAATGCACTGCAAAGTATCTCTTCACAGATTCTAAGAAAACAGTGTTTCTAAACTGCTGAATGAAAAGAAAGGTTTAACTCTGTGAAATGTATGCAAACATCACAAACCAGTTTCTCAGAAGCTTCTTCTAGTTTTTTTCTGAAGATATTTCCTATTTCACGATAGGCCCCAATGCGGTACCAAATATCTCTTTGCAGATTCTAAGAAAAGAGTGTTTCCAAACTGCTGAATGAAAATAAAGGTTTAACTCTGTGAGATGGATGCACACATCACAACTCATTTTCTCAGAAGCTTCTTCTAGTTTTTATCTGGGATATTCCTTTTTCACCATAGGCCTCAATGCTCCAAATATCCTTCAGATTCTACAAAACAGTGTTTCAAACTGCTGAATCAAAGAAAGTTTAACTCTGTGAGATGAATACACATCACAAAGCAGTTTCTCAGAAAGCTTCTTCTAGTTTTTATCTGAAGATATTTTTTTTCACCATAGGCCTCAATGCTCCAAATATCCTTTGCAGATTCTACAAAACAGTGTTTCCTAACTGCTCCATCAAAAGAAAGGTTTACCTCTGTGAACTGGATGTACACATCACAAAGCAGATTCTCAGAAAGCTTCTTTCTAGTTTTTATCTGAAGATATTACCTTTTTCTCCATAGGCCTCAATTTGCTCCCAAAAATCTCTTAGCAGATTCTATTAAAACAGTGTTTCCAAACTGCTGAAAAGAGAGTTTAGCTCTGTGAGATGAATGCACACATCACAAGCAGTTTCTCAGAAAGCTTCTTCTAGTTTTATCCTGGGATATTCCTTTTTCACCATTGGCCTCAATGAGCTCCCAAATATCCTTCGCATATTATACAAAAACAGTGTTTCCAAACTACTCAGTCAAAGGAAAGTTTAACTCTGTGAGATGAATGCATACATCACAAAGCAGTTCCTCAAAAACCTTCTTTCTAGTTTTTATCTGAAGATATTTCCTTTTTCACTATAGGCATCAGTGTGCTCCTAAATATTCGTTTGCAGATTATACAGAAACGGTGTTTCCAAATTGCTAAATCAAAAGAAATGTTGAACTCTGTGAGAAAATTGCACACATCATAAATCAGTTTCTAGTTTTTATCTGAATTTATTTCCATTTTCACTATAGGCATCATGCACTCCAAAATATCCCTTTGCAGATGCTACATAAAGAGTGTTTCCAAACTGTTGAATCAAAAGTAAGGTTCAACTCTGTGAGATGAATGCACACATCACAGAGGAGTTTGTCAGAAAGCTTCTTCTAGTTTTATCTGAAGATATTTCCTTTTTCACCATAGGCCTCAAATTGCTCCCAAATATCCTTCAGATTCTACAAAACAGTTTCCAAACTGCTGAATCAAAGAAAGGTTTAACTCTGTGAGATGAATGCACACATCACAAGCAGTTTCTCAGAGCTTCTTCTAGTTTTTCTCTGAAGATATTTTTTTTCACCATAGGCCTCAATGCTCCCAAATATCCTTTGCAGATTCTACAAAACAGTGTTTCCAAACTGCTGAATCAAAGAAAGGTTTAACTCTGAGATGAATGCACACATCAAAGCAGTTTCTCAGAGCTTCTTTGTAGTTTTGGTCTGAAGATATTTCCTTTTTCTCCATAGGCCTCAATGTGCTAAAAAATATTCCCTTGCAGATTCTAAAAAAACAGTATTTCCAAAGTGCTGAATCAAAAGAAAGATTTAGTTCTATGAGATGAATGCACACATCACAATGCAGTTTCTCAGATTCTACAAAACAGTTTCTCAGAAGCTTCTTCTAGTTTTATCTGAAGTTATTTCCTTTTTCACCATAGGCCTCAATGTGCTCCTAAATATCCCTTCTGATTCTATGAAAATAGTGTTTCCAAACTCCACAATCAAAAGTAAGGTTCAACTCTGTGAGATGAATGCACACATCACAAAGCCATTTCTCTGATCGCTTCTGTCTAGTTCTTCTCTGAAGATATTTCTTTTTCCACTGTAGGCCTGAATGCACTCCCAAGTATACCTACACAGATTCTATAAATACAGTGTTGCCAAACTGCTCAATCAAGAGAAAGTTTTAACTCTGTGAGATGAATGCACTCATCACAAAGTAGTGTTGCATAAAACTTCTTTCTAGTTTTTATCTGAAGATAATTCCTTTTTAACCATAGGCCTCAATGCACTCCCAAATATCCCTTTGCAGATTACACAAAAACAGTTCTTCCAAGCCACTGAATAAAAAAAAAAGATTTAGCTCTGTGAGATGAATGCACACATCCCAAAGTAGTTTCCCAGAAAGCTTCTCTCTAGTTTTAATCTGAAGATATTTCCTTTTTCACCATAGGCCTGAATGCACTCCTATATATCCCTTTGTAGATTCTACAAAAATGTGTTTCCAGATGGCTGAATCAAAAGGAAGGTTTAACTCTGTGAGTAGAATGCACACATCCAAATTGTTTTCTGAGAAAGCTTCTTTCCAGTATTTATCTGAAAATATTTCCTTTATCACCTTAGGCCTCAATGCACTCCCAAATATCTCTTCACAGATTCTACCAAAACAGTGTATCCAAACTGCTCAACCAAAAGAAAAGTTTTGCTCTGTGAGATGAATGCACACAGCACAAAGCAGTTTCTCAGAAAGCTTCTTTCTAGTTTTTATGTGAAAATATTTCCTTTTTCAACATTGGCCTCAATGTGCTCTGAAATATCCCTTTGCTGATTCTACCAAAACAGTGCTTCCAAACCTCTGAATGTAAAGAAACTTTTAACTCTGTGAGGGGAATGCAGCCATCACAAAGTTGTTTCTCAGATTCCTTCCTTTTAGTTATCTTGGGATATTCTCTTTTTCACCATTGGCCTCAATGAGTTCCCAATAGCCATTCACAAAATGTACAAAAGCAGTGCTTCCAAACTGCTAACTCCAAAGATAGGTTTAACTCTGATGAAAGCACACATCACAAAGCAGCTTCTCAGAAGGCTTCTTTCTAATTTTTATCTGAAGATGTTTCCTTTTTCCCCATTGGCCTCAATGACCTCCCAAATGTCCATTCATATAATGGACAAAAACAGTGTTTTCCAACTTCTGAATACAAAAAAATATTTAACTCTGTGAGATGAATGCACACATCACAAAGCAGTTTCTCAGATAGCTTCCTTCTACTTTTTATTCTAGGATATTCCTTTTTGACAATAGGCCTCAATGCGCTCCCAAATATCCCCTAACAGATTCTACAAAAACAGTGTTTTCAAACTGCTCAATCAAACTATGGCTTTAACTCTGTGACAAGAATGCACACATCACAAAGCAGTTTCTCAGAGCTTCTTTCTAGTTTTATCTGAAGATATTTCCTTTTTCACCATAGCCTCAATGCTCCCAAATATCCTTTGCAGATTCTACAAAACAGTGTTTCAAACTGCTGAATGGAAAGAAAGTTTTAACTGTGAAATGAATGCATACATCACAAAGCAGTTTCTCAGAAAGCTTCTTTCTAGTTTTTGTCTGAAGATGTTTCCTTTTTCACCGTAGGCTTCAATGTGCTCCCAAATATACCTTTGCAGATTCTACAAAAATAGTGTTTCCAAAAGGCTCCATCAAAAGAGAGGTTCAACTCTGTGAGATGAATGCACTGTTCACAAAGCAGTTTCTCAGAAAGCTTCTTTCTAGTTTTTCTCTGAAGATATTTACTTTTTCAACATAGGCCTCAATGACTCCCAAATATCCTTTGCAGATTCTACAAAACAGTGTTTCCAAGCTGCTGTATAAAAAGAAAGATTTAACCCTGTGAGATGAATGCACAGTTCACAAAGCAGTTTCTCAGAAACATCTTTCTAGTTTTTAACTGAAGATAATTTTTTCACTATATGTCTCAATGAGCTCCCAAAAATCCCTTTGCAGATTGTACAAAAGCTGTGTTTCCAAACTGCAAAGAAAGGTTTAACTCCGTGAGATGAATGCACACATCACAAAGCTCTTTCTCAGAGAACTTCCTTCTAGTTTTTATCTGAAGATATTTCTTTTTCACCATAGGCCTCAATGCACTCCAAATATCCTTCACAGATTCTACAAAACAGTGTTTCCAAACTGCTGAATGAAAAGAAAGTTTAACTCTGTGAGATGAATGCACATCAAAGCAGTTTCCCAGATAGCTTTCTTCTAGTTTTTATCCTGTGATATTTGTTTTTTCCCATTGGCCTCAATCAGCACCCAAATGTCCATTCACAGAATGGACAAAAAGAGTATTCCCAAATTGCAGAATCCAAAAAAAGGTTTAACTGTGAGATGAATGTGCATATCACAAAGCAGTTTCTCAGAAAGCTTTTTTATAGTTTTTCTGAAGATGTTTCCTTTTTCACCATAGGCCTCAATGTGCTCCAAATATCCTTCACAGATTCTACAAAACAGTGTTTCCAAACTGAATCAAAGAAAGTTTAACTCTGAGATGAATGCACATCACAAAGTTTCTCAGAAACTTCTTTCTAGTTTTTCTGAAGATATTTTTTCACCATAGGCCTCAATGCACTCCCAAATATCCTTGCAGATTCTACAAAACAGTTTCTCAGAAGCTTCTTCTAGTTTTTATCTGAAGATATTTCCTTTTTCACCATTGGCCTCAATGCTCCCAAATGTCCTTCACAGATTCTAAAAACAGTGTTTCCAAAGTGCTGAAGAAAAAGAAAGATTTAACTCTTTGAGATGAATGCACACATCACAAAGAAATTTCTCATAAAGCTTTTTTCTAGTTTTTATCTGGGATATTCCTTTTTCACCATAGGCCTCAATGAGCTCCCAAATGTCCATTCACAGAATGGACAAAACAGTGTTTCAAACTGCTGAATCAAAGAAAGGTTTAACTCTGTGAGATGAATGCACATCACAAAGCAGTTTCTCAGAAAGTTCTTTCTAGTTTTTATCTGAAGATATTTTTTTTCACCATAGGCCTCAATGTGCTCCCAAATATCCTTCAGATTCTAGAAAAACAGTGTTTCCAAACCGCTGAATGAAAAGGAAAGTTTAACTCTGTGAGATGAATGCACACATCACAAAGCTGTTTCTCAGATACCTTCCTTCTAGTTTTATCCTGGGATATTAGCTTTCAATCCATTGGCCTAAATTAGCTCCCAAATGTCCATTCACAGAATGGACAAAAGCAGGGTTTCCAAACTGCTGAATCAAAACAAAAGTTTAACAATGTGAGATGAGCGCA
This sequence comes from Hylobates pileatus, assembly GCA_021498465.1. Taxonomy (NCBI): domain Eukaryota; kingdom Metazoa; phylum Chordata; class Mammalia; order Primates; family Hylobatidae; genus Hylobates; species Hylobates pileatus. The sequence goes on from CM038523.1 coordinate 137,175,447, forward strand.
CACATCAGAAAGAAGTTTCTCAGAAAGCTTGTTTCTAGATTTATCTGAAGATATTTTCTTTTTCACCATAGGCCTCAATGCACTCCCAAATATCTCTTCAAAGATTCTACAAAACAGTGTTTCTGAAACTCTGAATGAAAGGAAAGTTTTATCTCTGTGAGATGAATGCATACCTCACAAAGCAGTTTCTCAGAAAGTTTTTATCTGAAGATATTTCCTTTTGCACCATAGGCCTCAATGTGATCCCAATATCCTTCAGATTCTACAAAACAGTTTCTCAGATAACTTCCTTCTAGTTTTTATCCTGGGATATTCAGTTTTTCACCATTGGCCTCAATGAGCTCCCAAATGTCCATTTGCAGTTTGGAAAAAAACAGTGTTTTCAAACTACAAAATCCAAAGAAAGGTTTAACTTGGTCAGATGAATGCACACAACACTAGACAGTTTCTCAGAAAGCTTCTTTCTAGTTTCTATCTGAAGATGTCTCCTTTTTCACCATAGGCCTCAATGCACTCCCAAATATCACTTTGCTGAGACTAGGAAAACAGTGTTTTCAAACTGCTCAATCAAACTATGGCTTTAACTCTGTGACAAGAATGCACACATCACAAAGCAGTTTCTCAGAAAGATTGTTAATACTTTTTATCTAAAGATATCTCCTTTTTGACCATAGGCCTCAGTGCCCTCCCAAATATCCCTTTGCAGATTACACAAAAAGTTTTTCCAAATTGCTCAAACAAAAGAAAATTTTAAGTCTGTGAGATGAATGCACACATCACAAAGCAGTTTCTCAGATAGCTTCTGTCTAGTTCTTCTCTGAAGGTATTTCCTTTTTCACCATAGGCCTCAATGTGCTCCCAAATATCCCTTCACGGATTCTATAAAAACAGTGTTTCCAAACTACTCAGTCAAAAGATAGGTTTAACTCTGGGAGTTTAATGCACACATCACTAAGCAGTTTCTCAAAAAGCTTCTTTCTAGTTTTTATCTGAAGATATTTCCTTTACCACCATAGGCTTCAATGTGCTCCCAAATATCCCATCGCAGATTCTACAGTAATGGTGTTTCCAAACTGCTCCATCAGAAAAAATGTTTAACTCTGTGAGTTGAACGCACACATCACAAAGCAGTTTCTCAAAAAGCTTCCTTCTAATTTTTATCCGAAAATATTTCCTTTTTCACCATAGGCCTAAGTGCACGCCCAAATATCCTTCACAGATTCTACAAAACAGTGTTTCCAAACTGAATCAAAGAAAGTTTAACTCTGTGATGAATGCACATCACAAAGTTTCTCAGAAAGCTTTTCTAGTTTTTATCTGGGATATTCCTTTTTCACCATAGGCCTCAATGCACTCCAAATATCCTTCACAGATTCTACAAAACAGTGTTTCCAAACTGAATCAAAGAAAGTTTAACTCTGTGAGATGAATACACATCACAAAGTTTCTCAGATAGCTTCTTCTAGTTTTATCCTGGGACATTCACTTTTTAACCTTTGGCCTCAATGAGCTCCCAAACATCCATTCACAGAATGGAAAGAAAACAGTGTTTCCAAATTGCTCAATCAAAAGAAATGTTTAACTCCATGAGATGAATGCACACATCACAAAGCAGTTTCTCAGAAGCTTCCATCTAGTTCTTTTCTGAAGATATTTCCTTTTCCACCATAGGCCTCAATGAGCTCCCAAATATCCCTTAGCAGATTCTATAAAAGCAGTGTTTCCAAACTGATGAATGAAAAGACACGTGTATCTCTCTGAGGTGAATTCACACATCACAACATGGTTACTCAGATAGCTTCCTTCTAGTTTTATCCTGTGATACTTGCTTTTTCACAATTGGCTTCAATGAGCTCCCAAATATCCCTTCACAAATTCTACAAAAACAGTGTATCCAAACTGCTCAGTCAAAGGAAAGTTTAACTCTGTGAGATGAATGCATACATCACAAAGCTGTTCCTCAAAAACCTTCCTTCTAGTTTTTATCTGAAGATATTTCCTTTTTCACCATAGGCCTAAGTGCACTCCCAAATATATCTTTGCAATTTCTACAAAAACAGTGTTTTCAAATTGCTCAATCAAAAGAAAGGTTTAACTCCATGAGATGAATGCACACTTCACAAAGCAGTTTCTCAGAAGCTTCCGTCTAGTTCTTTTCTGAAGATATTTCCTTTTCCACCATAGGGCTCAATGAGCTCCCAAGTATCCCTTTGCAGATTCTATAAAAGCAGTGTTTCTGAATTGCTGAATCCAAAGAAATGATTAACTCTGTGAGATGGATGCACACATCACAAAGCAGTTTCTCAGCAAGTTTCTTTCCAATTTTTATCTGAAGGTGTTTCCTTTTTCACCATAGGCCTCAATTGGCTCCCAAATGTCCATTCTCAGAATGGACAAAAACAGTGTTTCCAAATTGTCGAATCCAAAGAATTGTTTTACTCTGTGAGATGAATGCACACCTCACAAAGCAGTTTATCAAAATTTTTCTTCCTAGTTTTTATCTGAAGATATTTCCTTTATCACCATAGGCTTCAATGCACTCCCAAATATCCCATTGCAGATTCTACAAAAACAGTGTTTCTAAACTGAATCAAAGAAAGTTTAACTCTGAGATGAATGCACATCACAAAGTTTCTCAGAAACTTCTTTCTAGTTTTTATCTGATATTTCCTTTTTCACCATAGGCCTCAATGCTCCCAAATATCCTTCAGATTCTACAAAAAGTGTTTCCAAACTGAATCAAAGAAAGTTTAACTCTGTGATAAATGCACATGTCACAAAGCAGTTTCTCAGAAAGCTTGTTTCTAGTTTTTATCTGAAGATGTTTCCTTTTTCACCATAGGCCACAAATACCCTTTGCAGATTCTACAAAAACAGTGTTGACTGAAAGAGAGGTTTAACTCTGCTAGATGAATGCACACTTTACAAAGCAGTTTCTCAGGGAAATTCCTTCTAATTTTTATCTGAAGATATTTTTTTTCACCATAGGCCTCAATGTGCTCCAAATATCCCTTTGCAGATTCTACAAAACAGTGTTTCCAAACTGAATCAAAGAAAGTTTAACTCTGTGATGAATGCACATCACAAAGTTTCTCAGAAAGTTCTTTCTAGTTTTTCTCTGAAGATATTTTTTCACCATAGGCCTCAATGCACTCCAAATATCCTTCAGATTCTACAAAAAGTGTTTCCAAACTGCTGAATCAAAGAAAGTTTAACTCTGTGATGAATGCACATCAAAGCAGTTTCTCAGATAGCTTCTTCTAGTTTTTATCGGAAGATATTTCCTTTTTCACAATAGGCCTCAATGCACTACAGAGTATCTGTTCACAGATTCTACAAAAACAGAGTTTCCATACTGCTGAATGAAAAGAAATATTTTACTCTGTGAGATGAATGCACACATCACAAAGCAGTTTCCAAACTGCTGAATCAAAGAAAGTTTAACTCTGTGATGAATGCACATCACAAAGTTTCTCAGAAAGTTCTTTCTAGTTTTTATCTGAAGATATTTCTTTTTCAAAATTGACCTCAATGAACTCTGAAATGTCCACTCACAGAATGGACAAAAGCAGTGTTTCCAAACTGCTGAATCCAAAGAAAGTTATAACTATGAGAGATGAATGCACACATCACACAGCAGTTTCTCAGAAAGCTTCTTTCTAGTTTTTATCTGAAGATGTTTCCTTTCATACTATAGGCTTCAATGCACTCCCAAATATCCCTTCACAGATTCTACAAAAACAGTTTTTCCAAACTGCCAAATGAAAAGAAAGTTTTCACTCTGTGAGATGAATGCACACATCACACAGCAGTTTCTCAGAAAGCTTCTTCTAGTTTTTATCTGGATATTCCTTTTTCACCATTGGCCTCAATGAGCTCCAAATATCCTTCAGATTCTACAAAAAGTGTTTCCAAAATGCTTAATGAAAAGAAAAGTTTAACTCTGTGATGAATGCACATCAAAGCAGTTTCTCAGAAAGTTCTTTCTAGTTTTTATCTGGATATTCCTTTTTCACCATAGGCCTCAATGTGCTCCAAATACCCTTTGCAGATTCTACAAAAACAGTGTTTCAAACTGCTGAATGAAAAGAAAAGTTTAACTCTGAGATGAATGCACACAACAGAAAACAGTTTCTTATAAGGCTTCTTTCCAGTTTTTATCTGAAGGTATTTTTTTTCACCATAGGCCTCAATGTGCTCCAAATATCCCTTTGCAGATTCTACAAAACAGTGTTTCCAAACTGAATCAAAGAAAGTTTAACTCTGAGATGAATGCACATCACAAAGTTTCTCAGAAAGTTCTTTCTAGTTTTTCTCTGAAGATATTTTTTCACCATAGGCCTCAATGCACTCCAAATATCCCTTTGCAGATTCTACAAAAAGTGTTTCCAAACTGCTGAATCAAAGAAAGTTTAACTCTGTGATGAATGCACATCAAAGCACTTTCTCAGAAAGCTTCTTTCTAGTGTTTATCTAAAGATGTTTCCTTTTTCACCATAGGCCTCTAGGCACTCCCAAATATTCCTTCACAGATTCTACAAAAACTGTGTTTCCATACTGCTGAATGAAAAGAAAGTTTAACTCTGTGAGATGAATGCACACATCACAAAACAGTTTCCAAACTGCTGAATCAAAGAAAGTTTAACTCTGTGATGAATGCACATCACAAAGTTTCTCAGAAAGTTCTTTCTAGGTTTTATTTGAAGATGTTTCCTTTTTTAACATAGGCTCCAAAGTGCTCCTAAATATCACTTCACAGATTCTACAAAAAGAGTGTTTACAAACTGCTGAATGAAATGGAACTTGTAACTCCATGAGATGTATGCACACGTCACAAAGCTGTTTCTCAGAGAGCTTCCTTCTAGTTTTTATCCTAGGATATTCACTTTTTCACCATTGGCCTCAATGAACTCCCACATGTCCTTTCACAGAGTGAATGAAAACAGTGTTTCCAAACTGCTGAATCAAGAAAGGTTTAACTGTGAGATGAATGCACATCACAAAGTTTCTCAGAAAGTTCTTTCTAGTTTTTCTCTGAAGATATTTTTTCACCATAGGCCTCAATGCACTCCAAATATCCTTCACAGATTCTACAAAACAGTGTTTCCAAACTGAATCAAAGAAAGTTTAACTCTGTGATGTATGCACACGTCACAAAGCTGTTTCTCAGAGAGCTTCCTTCTAGTTTTTATCCTAGGATATTCACTTTTTTGCCATCGTCCTCAATGAGATCCCAAATGTCCATTTACAGAATGGACAAAAAGTGTGTTTCCAAACTACTGAAAGAAAAGAAGTGTTTAATTTTTCGTGATGAATGTGCACATCACAAAGTGGTTTCTCAGAGAGTTTCCTTCTGTATTTTATCTGAAGATACTTTCTTTTTCACCATTGGCCTCAATATGCTCCCAAATGTCCCTTCGCAGATTCTAGAAAAACAGTGTTTCCAAACTGCTAAACGAAAAGAAAATTTTAACTCATTGAAAGAGGAATGCACACATCACAAAGCAGTATCTCAGATAGCTTCCTTCTAGTTTTATAATGGAATATTCTCTTTTTTGCCATTGGCCTCAATGAACTCCAAAATGTCCATTCACAGAATGGACAAAAACAGTTTTTCCATACTGCTGTATGAAAATAAATGTTTAACTCTGTGAGATGAATGCAGACAACGCAAAGAAGTTTCACAGAAAGCTTCTTTCTAGTTTTTATCTGAACATGCTTTCTTTTTTACTGTAGGCTTCAATGTGATTCCAAATATCCCTTCTCGGATTCTACAAAAAAAAGTTTCCAAACTGCTCCATCTAAAGAAAGATTTAACTCTGTGAGGTAAATGCACACATCACAAACATTTTCTCAGAAGTCTTCTTCATATTTGTGATCTGAAAATATTTCCTTTTTCACCATAGGCCTCAATGGGCTCCCAAATATTCCTTCACAGATTCTGCATAAACAGTGTTTCCAAACTGTTCCTTCAAAAGAAAGGTTTAACACTGTGAGATGAATGTACACATCAGAAATCAGTTTCTCAGAAAGCTGCTTTCTAGTTTTTCTGAAGATATTTTTTTCACCATAGGCCTCAATGAGCTCCAAATGTCCATTCAGAATGGACAAAACAGTGTTTCAAACTGCTGAATCAAAGAAAGTTTAACTCTGAGATGAATGCACATCACAAAGTTTCTCAGAAAGTTCTTTCTAGTTTTTCTGAAGATATTTTTTTCACCATAGGCCTCAATGCTCCAAATATCCTTCAGATTCTACAAAACTGTGTTTACAAACTTCTGAATCAATGAAACGTTTAACTCTGTTAGATGAATGCACACATCACAAAGCAGTTTCTCAGAAAGCTTCTTTCTAATTTTTATCTGAAGATGTCTCATCTTTCACTATAGGCTTCAATGCACTCCCAAATATCGCTTTGCAGATTCTACAAAAACAGCGTATCAAAACTGCTGAATCAAAAGAGAAGTTTATCTCCGTGAGATTAATGCACACATCACAAAGCAATTCCTCAGATAGCTTTCTTCTAGTCTTTATCTGAAGATATTTCCTTTTTCACCATTGGGCTCAATGAGCTCCCAAATGTCCATTTGCAGAATGGACAAAACAGTGTTTCAAACTGCTGAATGAAAAGAAAGTTTAACTCTGTGAGATGAATGCACACATCAAAGCAGTTTCTAAGAAAGCTTCTTTCTAGTTTTTATCTGAAGATATTCCTTTTTCACCATAGGCCTCAATGCACTCCCAAATATCCTTCAGATTCTACAAAACAGTGTTCCCAGACTGCTGAATCCAAGTAAAGGTTTAGCTCTATGAGATGAATGCAGACAACACAAAGCACTTTCTCAGAAAGCTTCTTTCTAGTGTTTATCTAAAGATGTTTCCTTTTTCACCATAGGCCTCTAGGCACTCCCAAATATTCCTTTGAAGATTCTACAAAATAAGTTTCCAAACTGCTTAAGGAAAAGGAAAGTTTAACTCTGTGAGATGAATGCACACGTTACAAATCAGTTTCTAAGAAAGCTTCTTTCTAGTTTTTATCTGAAGGTATTTTCTTTTTCCACAATGGGCCTCAATGCGCTCCAAATTATCCTTCAGATTCTACAAAACAGTGTTTCAAACTGCTGAATCAAAATACAGGTTTAACTGTGTGAGATGAATACATACATCATAAAGCAATTTCTGAGAAAGCTTCTTTCTTATTTTTACTGGGAGATGTTTCCTTTTTCACCATAGGCCTCAATGTGCTCCCAAATTTCACATCACAGATTCTACCAAAACAGTGTTTCTGAACAGCTGATGGAAAAGAAAGGTTTACTTCTGTGAGATGAGTGCACACATCACAAAGCTGTTTCTCAGAAAGTTCTTTCTAGTTTTTATCTGAAGATATTCCTTTTACACCATAGGCCTCAATGCACTCCAAATATCCCTTCACAGATTCTAAAAATACAGTGTTTCCAAACTGCTGAATGAAAAGAAAGGTTTAACTGTGAGATGAATACACATCACAAAGCAGTTTCTCAGAGCTTCTTCTAGTTTTTCTGAAGATATTTTTTTCACCATAGGCCTCAATGTGCTCCAAATATCCTTTGCAGATTCTAAAAACAGTGTTTCAAACTGCTGAATCAAAGAAAGTTTAACTCTGTGATGAATGCACATCACAAAGCAGTTTCTTAGAAAGATTCTTTCTAGTTTTTATGTGAAGATGTTTCTTTTTCACCATAGGCCTCAATGCACTCCAAATATCCTTCACAGATTCTACAAAACAGTGTTTCCATCCTGCTGAATCAAAAGACAGTTTTAACACTGTGACATAAATGCACACATCACAAACAGATTCCCAGAAAACTTCTTTCTAGTTTTTATCTGAAGATATTTCTTTTTTGACCTTAGGCCTCAAAGCGCTCCCAAATATGCCTTTGCAGATTCTACAGAACAGTGCTTCCAAACTGCTGAACGAAAAGAAAGGTTTAACTCTGTGACATGATGCACACTTCATAAATCAGATTCTCGTAAAACTTCTTTCTAGTTTTTATCTGAAGATATTTCCTTTTTCTCAATAGGCCTCAATGAGCTCCCAAATACCCCTTCACAGATTCTACAGAACAGTGCTTCCAAACTGCTGAACGAAAAGAAAGGTTTGACTCTGTGAGATGAATGCACATCACAAAGTTTCTCAGAAAGCTTCTTCTAGTTTTTCTGAAGATATTTTTTTCACCATAGGCCTCAATGCTCAAATATCCTTCAGATTCTACAAAACAGTGTTTCAAACTGCTGAATCAAAGAAAGTTTAACTCTGTGATGAATGCACATCACAAAGCAGTTTCCCAGAAAGCTTTTCTGTAGTTTTTCTCTGAAGATGTTTTTTTCACCATTGGCCTCAATGCTCAAATATCCTTCACAGATTCTAAAAACAGTGTTTCCAAACTGCTGAATCAAAGAAAGGTTTAACTCATGGAGATGAATGCACACATACCAAAGCATTTTCTCACAAAGCTTCTTTCTAGTTTTTATCTGAAGATTTTTCCTTTTTCACCATTGGCCTCAATGAGCTCCAAATATCCTTTGCAGATTCTACAAAACAGTGTTTTCCAACTTCTGAATACAAAAAAATATTTAACTCTGTGAGATGAATGCACACATCACAAAGCAGTTTCTCACCTGGAGATGTTTCCTTTTTCACCATAGGCTTCAATTGGCTCCAAATACCCCTTCTCAGATTCTCCAAAAGTGAGTTACCAAACTGATGAATGAAAAGAAAGGTTTAACTCTGTGAGATGAATGCACACATTACAAAGCTGTTTCTCAGAAAGCTACTTTCTAGTTTTTACCTGAAGATATTTCCTTTTTCACCATTGGCCTCAATGATTACCAAATATCCCTTTGCAGATTCTAAAAAAACAGTGTTTCCAAACCTCTGTTACAAAATAAAGGTTTAACACTGTGAGATGAATACACACATCACAAAGCAGTTTCTCTGAAAGCTTCATTCTTGTTTTAATCTGAAGATATTTTCTTTTTCACCATAGGCCTCAAAGAGCTCCAAATATCCATTCACAGATCCTACAAAAACTGTGTTTCCAAGTTGTGGAATGAAAAGAACTTTTTAACTCTATTAGATGAATGCACACATCACAAAGCCGTTTCTCAGAAGCTTCTTTCTAGTTTTTCTGAAGATATTTTTTTCACCATAGGCCTCAATGCTCCCAAATATCCCTTTTCAGATTCTGGAAGAACAGATTTTCCAAACTGCTAAATGAAAAGAAAGGTTTACCTCTTTGAAATGAATGCACACATCACAAAGCAGTTTCTCAGAAACCTTCTTTATAGTTTTTATGTGAAGATATTTCCTTTTTCACCATAGGCCTCAATGCACTCCCAAGTATCCTTTTGCAGATAGTACAAAAAGAGTGTTTCCAAACTGAATGAAAAGAAAGTTTAACTCTGTGATGAATGCACATCACAAAGTTTCTCAGAAAGTTCTTTCTAGTTTTTCTCTGAAGATATTTTTTTCACCATAGGCCTCAATGCACTCCAAATATCCTTCACAGATTCTACAAAACAGTGTTTCAAACTGCTGAATCAAAAGAAAGTTTAACTCTGAGATGAATGCACATCACAAAACATTTTCTCAGATAGCTTCCTTCTAGTTTTTATCTGATATTTCCTTTTTCACCATAGGCCTCAATGACTCCCAAATATCCCTTCACAGATTCTACAAAACTGTGTTTCCAAACAGCTAAGTTGAAAGAAAAGATTAACTCCATGAGACAATTGCACACATCACAAAGCAGTTTCTCAGAAATCTTCTTTCTAGCTTTTGTCTGAAGATGTTTCCTGTTTCACCATAGGCCTCAGTGCACTCCAAAATATCCCTTGCATTTCTGCAATCACAGTGTTTACAAACTGCTAAATAAAAAGAAACCTTTAACTCTGTGTGATGAATGCATATATCACAAAACGGTTTCTCAGAAAGCATCTTTCTCGTTTTTATCTGAAGATATTTTCTTTTTCAACATAGGCCTCAATGCACTCCAAAATAACCCTTCTCAGATTTTACAAAACCAGTGTTTCAAACTGCTGAATAAAAAGAAAGGTTTAACTCCATGAGATGAATACAGCCATCACAAAGCAGTTTCTCAGAAAGCTTCTTTCTAGTTTTTATATGATGATATTTTCTTTGTCACCATTGTCCTCAATGAGCTCCAAAGGTTTATTTGCAAAATGCACAAAAACAGGGTTTCCAAACTGCTGGATCAAAAGAAATGTTTAACTCTGTGAGGTGAATGCACAACATCACATAACAGTTTCTCAGAAAGTTTCTTTCTTCTTTTAATCTGAAGATGTTTCCTTTATCACCATAGGCCTCAATGAGTTGCGAAATGTCCATTCACAGAATGCACAAAAACTGTTTCCAAACTGCTGAATGAAAAGAAAGGTTTAACTCTGAGAGATGAATGCACACATCACAAACAGTTTCTCAGAAAGCTTCTTTCTAGTTTTTATCTGAAGATATTTCTTTTTTCGCCATAGGCCTCAATGTGCTCCCAAATATCCCATCGTATTTCTATGAAAACGGTGTTTCCAAACTGCAGAATGAAATAGAGGTTTAACTCTGTGAGATCAATGCACATACCACAAACCGTTTTCTCAGATATCTTCCTTCTAGCTACTTTTTATCTGAAGATATTTCCTTTTTCACCATACGCCTTAATGTGCTCCCAAATATTCCTTCACACATTCTATGAAAACAGTGTTTCCAAACTGCTGAATGAAAAGAAAGGTTTAACTCTGAGATGAATGCACATCACAAAGTTTCTCAGAAAGCTTCTTCTAGTTTTTATCTGAAGATATTTTTTCACCATAGGCCTCAATGCTCCAAATATCCTTCAGATTCTACAAAACAGTGTTTCCAAACTGCTGAATGAAAAGAAAGTTTAACTCTGTGATGAATGCACACATCAAAGCAGTTTCTCAGATAGCTTCCTTCTAGTTTTTATCTGAAGATATTCCTTTTTCACCATAGGCCTCAATGCTCCAAATATCCTTCACAGATTCTACAAAACAGTGCTTCCAAACTGCTCATTCAAAAGATAAGTTTAACTCTGTGACAATGAATACACACAACACAAGTCAGTTTCCCAGAAAGCTTCTTTCTAGTTTTTACCTAAAGATATTTCCTTTTTGACCACAGACCCCAATGCACTCCCAAGTATCCCCTTGCAGATTCTACAAAACAGTGTTTCTAAACTGCTGAATGAAAGGAAATGTTTAACTCTGTGAGATGAATGCACACATCACAGCACAGTTTCTCAGTAAGTTTCTTTCCAGTTTTTATCAAAAAACATTTCCTTTTTCACCATAGGTCTCAAAGTACTCCCAAATATCCCTTTGAAAATTCTACAAAAACAGTGTTTCCAAACTGCTGAATGAAAAGAAAGGCTTAAGTCTGTGAGATGAAGGCATACATCAAAGCAGTTTCTCAGAGCTTCTTTCTAGTTTTTCTCTGAAGATATTTTTTCACCATAGGCCTCAATGCACTCCAAATATCCCTTCTTAGATTCTACAAAAACACTGTTTCCAAACTTCTCAATCAAAAGAATAGTTTAACTCTGTGAGATGAATACACACATCACAAAGCTGTTTCTCCAAAAGATTCTTTCTGGTTTTTATCTGAAGGTGTTTCCTTTTCCACAATAGGCCTCAAAGCGCTCCAAAAGTCCACTTGCAGATTCCACAGAAAGAGTGTTTCCAAACTGCTCAATAGAAAGATAGTTTCAACTCTGTGAGATGAATGTACACAACACAAATAAGTTTCTCAAAATGCTTCTGTCTTGTTTTTATGGGAAGATATTTCCTTTTCACCATTGGCCTCATTGAGCTTGCAAACGTCCATTTGCAGAATACAGAAAAACAGTGTTTGCAAACTCCTGAATCCAAACAAAGGTTTATCTCTGTGAGGTGAATGCACACATCACAAAGCAGTTTCCCAGAAAGATTCTTTCTAATTTTTATACGAAATTATTTCTCTTTTCACCATAGACCTCAATGTCTTTTCAAATATCCCTTCACAGATTCTACAAAAACAGTGTTTCCAAACTGCTGAATTAAAAAAAGTTTTAACTCTGTGAGATGAATGTGCGCATCACAAATCGGTTTCTCAGATAGGTTATTTCTAGTTTTTATATGAAAATGATTCCTTTTTCACCATAGGCCTCAATGCAATACCAAATGTCTCTTCACAGATTCTAAGAAAACAGTGTTTCCAAACTGCTGAATCCAAAGAAAGCTTTAACTCTGTGAGATGAATGCACACATCAAAAAGCAGTTTCTCAGAATGCTTCTTTCTAGTTTTTATCTGAAGATATTTGCCCTTTTCACCATAGGCCTCAATGTGCTCCCAAATATCCTTGCAGATTCTACAAAACAGTGTTTCAAACTGCTGAATCAAAAGAAAGTTTAACTCTGTGATGAATGCACACATCAAAGCAGTTTCTCAGAGCTTCTTCTAGTTTTTCTCTGAAGATATTTCCTTTTTCACCATAGGCCTCAGGGTGCTCCCACATATCCCTTCTCGGATTCTACAAAAATGGTGTTTCCAAATTGCTCCATTGAAAGAAAGATTTAACTCTGTGAGACGAATGCACACATCACAAAGCAGTTTCTCAAAAAAGCTTCCTTCTAGTTTTTATCCGAAGATATTTCCTTTTTTACCATAGGCCTCAGTGTGCTCCAAAATATACCTTTGCAGATTCTACAAAACCATTGTTTCCAAACTGCTCAAACAAAAGGAAGGTTTAAGTCTGTGTGATGAATGTCCACATCAAAGCAGTTTCTCAGAAAGTTCTTACTAGTTTTTCTCTGAAGATATTTTTTCACCATAGGCCTCAATGCACTCCAAATATCCTTTGCAGATTCTACAAAAAGTGTTTCCAAACTGCTGAATCAAATGAAAGGTTTACCTCTGTGAGTTGCATGCAGACATCACAAAGCAGTTTCTCAGAAAGCTTCTTTCTAGTTTTTGTCTGAAGATGATTCATTTTTCACCATAGGCCACAATGCACTCCAAAATATCCCTTTGCAGATTCTACAAAAACATTTTTTCAAAACTGCTGAATTAAAAAAGATTTAACTCTGTGAGATGAATGCACACATCACAAAGCAGTTTCTCAGAAAGCTTCTTTCCAGATTTTCTCTGAAGATGTTTCCCTTTTCACAATAGGCCTCAATTTGCTCCCAAATGCCCCATCGCACATTCAACAAATCAGTGTTTCAAAACTGATGTATTCAAAAGAACATTTAACTGTGAGATGAATGCACACATCACAAAGTAGTTTCTCAGAAAGATTCTTTCTAATTTTTATCTGATATTTCCTTTTTCACCATTGGCCTCAATGCTCCCAAATGTCCATTCAGAATGGACAAAACAGTGTTCCAAACTGCTGAATCAAAAGAAAGTTGAACTCTGTGAGATGAATGCATACATCACAAAGCTGATTTGCATAAAGATTCTTTCTGGTTTTTCTCTTAAAATATCTCCTTTCTCACCATAGGCCTAAATGTGCACCAAACTATCCCTTGGCAGATTCTTCAAAAATAGTATTTTCAAACTGCTGCATCAAATGAAAGCTTTAACTCTGTGAGGCGAATGCACACATCACAAGCAGTTTCTCAGAAAGCTTCTTTCTAGTTTTAGTCTGAAGATATTTCCTTTTTCACCATAGGCCTCAATGCGCTCGCAAATATCCCCTAAGAGATTCTACAAAAACAGTTTCCAAACTGCTGAATGAAAAGAAATATTTAACTCTGTGAGATGAATGCACACATCACAAAGCAGTTTCTCAGAAAGCTTCTTTTTTGTTTTTATCTAAAGATATTTCCTTTGTCACCATAGGCCTTGATGTGCTCCCAAATATCCATTTGCACATTCTAAGAAAATGGTTTTTCCAAACTGCTGAATGAAAAGAAAGGTTTAAATCTGCAAGATAAATGCACACATCACAAAGCAGTTTCTCAGATAACTTCCTTCTAGTTTTTATCCGAAGATATTTCCTTTTTTACCACAGGCCTCAGTGTGCTCCAAAATATACCTTTGCAGATTCTACAAAACAGTGTTTCAAACTGCTGAATCCAAAGAAAGTTTAACTCTGAGATGAATGCACATCACAAAGTTTCTCAGAAACTTCTTTCTAGTTTTTATCTGAAGATATTTTTTCACCATAGGCCTCAATGCACTCCAAATATCCTTCACAGATTCTACAAAACAGTGTTTCAAACTGCTGAATCAAAAGAAAGTTTAACTCTGTGAGATGAATACACATCACAAAGTTTCTCAGAAAGTTCTTTCTAGTTTTTATCCTGGGATATTCCTTTTTCACCATAGGCCTAAATTCGATCCCAAATATCCTTTTGCGATTTCTACAAAAACAGTGATTCCAAATTGCTGAATGAAAAGAAATGTTTAACTTTGTGAGATGAATGCAAGCATCACAAAGCAGTTTCTCAGAAAGCTTCTTTCTAGTTTTTCTGAAGATATTTTTTCACCATAGGCCTCAATGCTCCAAATATCCTTCAGATTCTACAAAACAGTGTTTCAAACTGCTGAATCCAAAGAAAGTTTAACTCTGAGATGAATGCACATCACAAAGCAGTTTCTCAGATAGCTTCCTTCTAGTTTTTATCTGAAGATATTTCTTTTTCACCATAGGCCTCAATGTGCTCCAAATATCCTTTGCAGATTCTAAAAACAGTGTTTCAAACTGCTGAATGAAAAGAAAAGTTTAACTCTGAGATGAATGCACACATCACAAAGCAGTCTCTCAGAAATCTTCTTTCCCATTTTTCTCTGAAGACATTTCCTTTTTCACCATTGGCCTCAATTCCCTCACAAATATCCCTTCGTAGATTCTACAAAAACTGTGTTTCCAAACTGCTGAATCCGAAGAAAGTTTAACTGTGTGAGATGAATGCAAACATCACAAAGCAGTTTGTCAGAAGGCTTCTTTGTAGTTTTTAATCTGTAGATATTTCCTTTTTGATCATAGGTCTCAATGCATTGCAAAATATCACTTCACAGAATCTACAACAACAGTGTTTCCAAACTACTGAATGCAAAGAAAGTTTTAACTCAGTGAGATGAATGCACACATCACAAAGCAGTTTCTCAGAATGATTCTTTCTAGTTTTTCTTTGAAGATATTTCCTTTTTCACCATAAGCATCAATGCACTCCCAAATATCACTTTGCATATTCTACAAAAACAGTGTTTCCAAACTGCTCCATCAGTAGAAAGGTTTAACTCTGTGAGATGAATGCACACATCACCAAGTAGTTTTTCAGAATGCTTCTTTCTAGTTTTTCTCTGAAGATAATTCCTTTTTCACTGCAGCCCTCAATGCACTCCCAAATATCCCTTCAAAGATTCTACAAAACAGTGTTTCTGAAACTCTGAATGAAAGGAAAGTTTTATCTCTGTGAGATGAATGCAAACATCACAAAGTAATTTCCCAGAAAGCTCCTATTTTTATCTGAAGATATTTCTTTTTTCACTATAGGCCTCAATGGGCTACAAAATATCCATTAGCAATTTCTGTGAAAACAGTGTTTCCAAACTACTGAATGCAAAGAAATGTTTAACTCTGTGAGATGAATGCACACTTCACAAAATGGTTTCTCAGATATCTTCCTTCTAGTTTTTATCTGAAGATATTTTCTATTTTACCATGAGCCAAAATGCATTCCCAAATATGCCATCGCAGATTGTACAAAAACAGTGTTAGCAAACTGCTCCACCAAAAGGAAATTTTATCTCGGTGAGATGAACGCACACATCACAAAACAGTTTCTCAGAAACCTTCTTTCTAGTTTTTATGTGAAGATATTTCCTTTTTCACCATAGGCCTCATTCCACTCCAAAATATCCCTTCACATATTCTACAACAATAGGGTTTCCAAACTAGTAAATGAAAAGAAAAGTTTAACTCTGAGATGAATGCACACATCAAAGCAGTTTCTCAGAAATTCCTTTCTAGTTTTTCTCTGAAGATATTTTTTCACCATAGGCCTCAATGCACTCCAAATATCCTTCACAGATTCTACAAAACAGTGTTTCAAACTGCTGAATGAAAAGAAATGTTTAACTCTGTGAGATGAATGCACATCACAAAGTTTCTCAGAAAGTTCTTTCTAGTTTTTATCCTGAAGATATTTCCTTTCTCACCATAGGCCCCAATGCGTTCCCAAATATCCTTTCACAGATCCTACAAAAACAGTGTTTCAAAACTGCTTAATCAAAAGAATGCTTACACTCTGTGAGACAAATGCAGACATAACAAAGCAGTTTCTCAGAAAGCATATTTCTAGGTTTTATGTGAAGATATTTTCTTTTTCACCATAGGCCTCAATGAGCTCCCAAATATCCCTTCACAGATTTTACAAAAACAGTCTTTCCACACTGTTCCATCCAAAGAAACCTTTAACTCTGTGATATAAATGCACGCATCACAAAGCAGTTTCTCAGAAATCTTCTTTCTAGTTTTTATCTGAATATACTTAGTTTTTCACCATAGGCCTCAGTGCACTCCTAAATATAACTTTGCAGATTCTACAAAAACAGTGTTTCCAAACTGCTCTATTAAAAGTAAGGTTTAACTCTGTGAAATGAATGCACACATCAAAAAGCAATTTCTCAGATAGCTTCTGTCTAGTTCTTCTCTGAAGA
Organism: Hylobates pileatus; assembly: GCA_021498465.1. Lineage (NCBI taxonomy): Eukaryota > Metazoa > Chordata > Mammalia > Primates > Hylobatidae > Hylobates > Hylobates pileatus. Next base: position 137,192,164 of record CM038523.1, read on the forward strand.
TATTTCCTTTTCCACCATAGGCCTCATGTGCTCCAAAATGTCCCATCGCAGATTCTACAAAAACAGTGTTTCCAAACTGATCAACCAAAGGAAAGGTTTCACTAATTCACACATCACAAAGCAGTTTCTCAAAAAGCTTCTTTCTAGTTTTTAATCTGAAAATATTTTTTTTCACCAGAGGCCTCAATGCACTCACAAATATCCCTTCTCAGATTCTACAACAATAGGGTTTCCAAACTAGTAAATGAAAAGAAAAGTTTAACTCTGAGATGAATGCACACATCACAAAGCATTTTCTCAGACATCTTCTTTCTATCTGTTATGTGAAGATATTTCCTTTTTCACCATTGGCCTCAATGCTCAAATATCCTTCAGATTCTACAAAACAGTGTTTCAAACTGCTGAATCAAAAGAAAGTTTAACTCTGTGAGATGAATGCACATCACAAAGTTTCTCAGAAAGTTCTTTCTAGTTTTTATCCTGGGATATTCCTTTTTCACCATTGGCCTCAATGCTCCAAATATCCCTTCACAGATTCTTCAAACAGTGTGTTTCCAAACAGCTGAATCCAAAGAAAGTTTAAACACTGTAGGATGAATGCACACATCCCAAAGGTGTTTCTCAGAACGCTTCTTTCTTATTTTTATCTGAAGATGTTTCCTATTTCACCATTGACCTCTATGCACTCCCAAATATCCCTTCACAGATTATACAAAAACAGTGTTTCTAAACTGCTGAATCTAAAGAAAGATTTAACTCTGTGAGTTGAATTTACATATCACAAAGTTTCTCAGAAAGTTCTTTCTAGTTTTTCTGAAGATATTTTTTCACCATAGGCCTCAATGCACTCCAAATATCCTTCACAGATTCTACAAAACAGTGTTTCAAACTGCTGAATCAAAAGAAAGTTTAACTCTGTGAGATGAATGCACATCACAAAGTTTCTCAGAAAGTTCTTTCTAGTTTTTATCCTGGGATATTCCTTTTTCACCATAGGCCTCAAAGCACTCCCAAATATCCCTTCATAGATTCTACAAAAACAGTGTTTCCAAACTGTGGAATGCAAAGAAAGGTTTAACTCTGTCAGATGAATGCACACATCACAAAGCAGTTTGTCAGAAAGATTCTTTCTAGATTTATCTGAACATATTTACTTTTTCACTATAGGCCTCAATGCACTCCCAAATATCCCTGCACAGATTCTACCAAAACAATGTTTCCAAACTGCTCAATGAAGAAAGGTGTAATTCTGAGATGAATGCACACATCACAAAGCAAATTCTCAGAAACTCTCTTTCTAGTTTGTATCAGAAGATATTTCCTTTTTCATCACTGGCTTCAACGCACTCCCAAATATCTGTTTGCATTTTCTAGATGAATAGAGATTCCAAACTGCTCAATGAAAAGAAACGTTTAACTCTGTGAGATGAATGCACACGTCACAAAGCAGTCTCTCAGAAACCTTCTGTCTAGTTTCTATCAGAAGGTATTTCTCTTTTCACCACAGGCCTCCATGCTCAAATATCCTTCAGATTCTAAAAACAGTGTTTCAAACTGCTGAATCAAAAGAAAGTTTAACTCTGTGATGAATGCACACATCAAAGCAGTTTCTCAGATAGCTTCTTCTAGTTTTTATCCTGAAGATATTTCCTTTTTCACCAAAGGCCTCAATGCTCAAATATCCTTCAGATTCTAGATGAATAGAGATTCCAAACTGCTCAATGAAAAGAAACGTTTAACTCTGTGAGATGAATGCACACATCACAAAGCAGTCTCTCAGAAACCTTCTGTCTAGTTTCTATCAGAAGATAATTCCTTTTTCCCCGTAGGCCTCAAGGCGAATCCAAATATCCCTTTGCAGATACTTCAAACACTATGTTTCCAAACTGCTCAATCAAAAGAATGGTTTAACTCTGTGAGATGAATGCACAGATCACAAAGAAGTGTCTAAGAAAGCTCCTTTCTATATTCTATGTGAGGATATTTCCTTTTTCACAATAGGCCTCAAAGTGCTGACAAATATCACTTTGCAGATTCTACAAAAACAGTGTTTCCAAACTGTTCAATCAAAAGAAAGTTTTACCTTTGTGAGAAGAATGCACACATCACAAAGCAGTTTCTCTGAAAGCTTCTTTCTAGTTTTTATCCGAAGGTGTTTCCTTTTTCACCATACGCTTCAATGCTCAAATATCCTTCAGATTCTACAAAACAGTGTTTCAAACTGCTGAATCAAAAGAAAGTTTAACTCTGTGATGAATGCACACATCAAAGCAGTTTCTCAGAAACTTCTTTCTAGTTTTTATCTGAAGATATTTTTTCACCATAGGCCTCAATGAGCTCCAAATGTCCATTCAGAATGGACAAAACAGTGTTTCAAACTGCTGAATCAAAAGAAAGTTTAACTCTGAGATGAATGCACACATCAAAGCAGTTTCTCAGATAGCTTCTTCTAGTTTTTATCTGAAGATATTTTTTTCACCATAGGCCTCAATGTGCTCCAAATATCCTTTGCAGATTCTAAAAACAGTGTTTCCAAACTGCTGAATCAAAAGAAAGTTTAACTCTGTGAGATGAATGCACATCACAAAGCAGTTTCTCAGAAAGTTCTTTCTAGTTTTTATCTGAAGATATTTCCTTTTTCACCATAGGCCTCAATGCTCCCAAATATCCTTCAGATTCTACAAAACAGTGTTTCCAAACTGCTGAATCAAAAGAAAGTTTAACTCTGAGATGAATGCACATCACAAAGTTTCTCAGAAACTTCTTTCTAGTTTTTCTGAAGATATTTTTTCACCATAGGCCTCAATGACTCCCAAATATCCTTGCAGATTCTACAAAAAGTGTTTCCAAACTGCTGAATCAAAAGAAAGTTTAACTCTGTGATGAATGCACACATCAAAGCAGTTTCTCAGATAGCTTCCTTCTTGTTTTTATCCTGGGATATTCCTTTTTCACCATTGGCCTCAATGCTCAAATATCCTTCACAGATTCTACAAAACAGTGTTTCCAAACTGCTGAATCAAAAGAAAGTTTAACTCTGAGATGAATGCACATCACAAAGTTTCTCAGAAACTTCTTTCTAGTTTTTCTGAAGATATTTTTTCACCATAGGCCTCAATGACTCCCAAATATCCTTGCAGATTCTACAAAAAGTGTTTCCAAACTGCTCAATCAAAAGAAAGTTTAACTCTGTGATGAATGCACACATCAAAGCAGTTTCTCAGATAGCTTCCTTCTAGTTTTTATCCTGAGATATTCCTTTTTCACCATTGGCCTCAATGCTCAAATATCCTTCACAGATTCTACAAAACAGTGTTTCCAAACTGCTGAATCAAAGAAAGTTTAACTCTGTGAGATGAATGCACACATCAAAGCAGTTTCTCAGATAGCTTCTTTCTAGATTTTCCCTGAAGATATTCACTTTTTCACCATTGGCCTCAATGAGTTCCAAAATGTCCTGGACAAAAACAGTGTTTCCATACTGCTGAATCCAAAGAAAGCTTAACAACTCTTTGAGATCAATAGACACATCACACAGTAGTTTCTCAGAAAGCTTCTTTCTAGTTTTTTTCTGAAGCTATTTCATTTTTCAACATAGGACTCAATGCAATCCAAAACATACCTTCATAGATTCTACAAAAACAGTGTTTCCACTGCTGAATCCAAAGAAAGGTTTAACTCTGTGAGATAAATGCGCACATCACAAAGCAGTTTCTCAGAGAGCTTCTGATGTGTTTTTATCCTGTGATATTCGTTTTTTCACCTTTGGACTCAATAAGTAACCAAATGTCCATTTGCAGAATGGACAAAAGTAGTTTCCAAACTGCTGAAACCAAAGAAACATTAACTCTGTGAGATGAATGCACACATCAAAAAGCAATTTCTCAGAAAGCTTCTTTGTAGCTTTTATCTGAAGAAATTTCCTTTTTCACCATAGGCCTCAATGTGCTCCCAAATATCCCTTTGCAGAGTCTACAAAAACAGTGTTGCCAAACAGGTAGATCAAAAGAAAGGTTTATCTCAGTGAGATGAATGCACACATCACAAAGCAGTTTCTCAGAGAGCTTCTGTCTAGTTTTAATCTGAAAATGTTTCCTTTTTCACCATGGGTCTTAATGCACTCCCAAATATCCCTTCACAAATTCTACAAAAACATTGTTTCCAAACTGGTGAATGCAAAGAAAGATTTTACTTTGTGAGAAGAATGCACATATCACAAAGCAGTTTCTCAGAAAGCTTCTTTCTAGTTTTTATGTGAAGATGTTTCCTGTTTCACCATAAGCCTCAAAGGGCTCAAAAATATGCCTTCACAGATTCTACAAAAATAGCATTTCCAAATTGCTGAATGAAAAGAAAGTATAACACTTTGAGATGAGTGCACCAATCACAAAGCAGTTTCTTAGAAATCTTCTCCCTAGTTTTTCTCGGAAGATATTTTCTTTTTCATCACTGGCCTCAATGAGCTCCCAAATGTCCTTTTGCAGAATGGACTAAAATTATGTTTCCAAACTGGTGAATGCAAAGAAAGATTTTACTTTGTGAGAAGAATGCACATATCACAAAGCAGTTTCTCAAAAACCTTATTTGTAGTTGTTATCTGAAGACATTTTCTTTTTCACCCTAGGCCTCAGTGCACTCCCAAATATCTCTTCTCAGACAGTACAAAAACAGTGTTTCCAAACTGTTGAATGAAAATATAATTTTAACTTGGTTAGATGAATGCACACATCCCAAAGTGGTTTCTTAGTTATCTTCCTTCTAGTTATTACCCTGGGATAAACACTTTTTCGACACTGGCTTCAGTGAGCTCCCAAATGTCCATTCGCAGAATGGACAAAAACAGTGTTTCCAAACTGCTAAATCAAAAGAAATGTTGAACTCTGTGAGAAATTTGCCCACATCATAAAGAAATTTCTAAGAAAGCTTTCTAGTTTTTATCTGAAGTTATTTCCATTTTCACCATAGGCATCATGCACTCCAAAATATCCCTTTGCAGATTCTACATAAAGAGTGTTTCCAAACTGATCAATCAAAAAACAGGTTTAATTCTGTGAGATGAATGCACATATCACAAAGCAGTTTCTCAGATAGCTTCCTTCTAGTTTTTCTCCTGGGATATTCTCTTTTTCACCACTGGCCTCAAGGAGTTCCCAAATGTACATTTGTGGAATGGACAAAAACAGTGTTTCCAAACTGCTCAATCAAAAAACAGGTTTAATTCTGTGAGATGAATGCACATATCCCAAAGCAGTTTCTCAAAAACTTCTTTCTAGTTTTTATCCAAACATATTTCCCTTTTCATCCTGGGCTTCAGTGCTCTCCAAAATATCCCTTCACAGATGCTCCAAAAGCAGTGTTTAAAAACTGTTGAATCAAAAGAAAGGTTCAACTCTGTGAGATGAATGCACACATCACAAAGCCATTTCTCTGATAGTTTCTGTCTAGTTCTTCTCTGAAGATATTTCTTTTTCACCATAGGCCTCAATGCTCCAAATATCCTTCAGATTCTACAAAACATTGTTTCAAAACTGCTGAATCCAAAGGAAGTTTTAACTCTTTGAGATGAATGCACACATCAGAAAGCAGTTTCTCATATTGCTTCCTTCCAGTTTTTATCTGAAGATATTTCCTTGTTCACCATAGGCCTTAATGAGCCCCAAAATTTCCATTCACAGGATGGACAAAAACAGTGTTTCCAAACTGCTGAATCAAAAGAAAGTTGAACTCCATGAGATCTATGGACACATCTCATAACAGTTTCTCAGAAAGCTTCTTTTTAGTTTTATCTGAAGACGTTTGGTTTTTCACTATAGGCCTCATGGTACTCCAAAATATACCTTTACAGATTCTACAAAAACAGTGTTTCCAAACTGCTGAATTCAAATAAAGGATTAATGCCATGAGACAAATGCACACATCACAAAGTCTTTTCTCAGAAAGCTTCTTTCTGGTTTTTATCCTGGGATGTTTCCTTTTTCACCATTGGCCTCAATGAACGCCCACATGTCCATTCACAGAATGAATGAAAACAGCATTTCCAAACTGCAGAATCAAAAGAAACTTTTAACTCTGTGAGATGAATACACATATCACAAAGTTTCTCAGAAAGCTTCTTTCTAGTTTTTCTGAAGATATTCACTTTTTCACCATTGGCCTCAATGATCCCCCAAATGTCCATTCACAGAATGGAGAAAAACAGCATTTCCAAACTGCCAAATCAAAAGAAAGGTTTAACTCTGTGAGATGAATAGACACATCACAAAGCAGTTTCTCAGAAGCTTCTTCTAGTTTTTATCTGAAGATATTCCTTTTTCACCATAGGCCTCAATGCTCCAAATATCCTTCACAGATTCTACAAAACAGTGTTTCAAACTGCTGAATCAAAAGAAAGGTTTAACTCTGAGATGAATGCACATCACAAAGCAGTTTCTCAGAAGCTTCTTCTAGTTTTTATATGAAGATGTTTCCTTTTTCACCATAGGCCTCAATGAACTCCAAACTATCCCTTCATAGATTCTACAAAAACAGTGTTTCCAAACTGCTGAATGAAAAGACAGGTTTAACTCTGCAAAGTGAATGCGTACATCACAAAGCAGTTTCCCAGATAGCTTCCTTCTAGTTTTTATCGTGGGATATTCACTTTTTTGCCTTTGGCCTCAATCAGCTCCCAAATGTCCATTCTCAGTGTGGACAAAAACAGTGTTACTGCTGAATCCAAAGAGAAGTATAACCCTTTGAGATGAATGCACTGATCACACAGCAGTTTCTCTTCTCAGAAGGCTTCCTTCTAGTTTTTATCACAAGATGTTCCTTTTTCACATAGGCCTCGATGCATGCTCTAATATCCCTTCACAGATTCTAAAAAGCAGTGTTTCCAAACTGCTGAATGAAAAGAATGGTTTACCTCTGTGAGATTAATGCACATATCACAAAACAGTTTCCCAGAAAGCTTCTTTCTAGTTTTTATGTGAAGATATTTCCTTTTAGACCATAGACTTCAAAGTGCTCTCAATATCCCTTTGCAGATTCTACACAAACAGTGTTGCCAAACAGATCCATCAAAAGAAACGTTTATCTCAGAGAGATGACTGTGCACGTCACAAAGAAGTTTCTCAGAAAGCTAATTTCTAGTTTTTCTGAAGATGTTTCCTTTTTCACCATAGGCCTAAATTCGATCCCAAATATCCTTTTGCGATTTCTACAAAAACAGTGATTCCAAATTGCTGAATGAAAAGAAATGTTTAACTTTGTGAGATGAATGCAAGCATCACAAAGCAGTTTCTCAGAAAGCTTCTTTCTAGTTTTTCTCTAAAGGTGTTTCCTTTTTCACAACAGGCCTCAATGAGTTCCCAAATATCCTTCAGATTCTACAAAACAGTGTTTCTAAACTGCTCCATCAAAAGGAAGGTTTAACTCTGGGAGATGAACACACAGATCACAAAGCAGTTTCTCTGAAAGCTTCTTTCTAGTTTTAATCTGAAGATATTTCCTTTTTCACCATAGGCCTCAAAGCACTAACAAATATCCCTTTGCAGATTCTCCAAGAACAGAGTTTCCAAACTGCTCAATGAAAAGAAAAGTTTACCTCTGTGAGATGAATGCACATGTCACAAAGAAGTTTCTCAGAAAGCTTCTTTCTAGTTTTTATGTGAAGGTATTTCCTTTTTCACCATAGGCCTCAATGTGCTCCTAAATATCCCTTTGCAGATGCTACAAAAATGGTGCTTCCAAACTGCTGAATGAGAAGAAGCGTTTAACACTTCTAGATGAATTCATACATCACAAAGCCATTTCTGAGAGCGTTTCCTTCTAGTTTTTATCTGAAGAGGTTTCCTTTTTCACCGTAGGCTTCAATGAGCTCCCAAATGTCCATTTGCAGAATGGACAAAACAGTGTTTCCAAACTGCTGCATGAAAAGAAAAGTTTGACTCTGTGAGATGAATGCACACATCACAAAGTTGTGTCTCAGATAACTTCCTTCTTGTTTTTATCCTGGAATATTTGCTTTTTCACCTTCGGCCTCAATGAGTTCCCAAATATCCATACACAGAATGGACAACGATAGTGTTTCCAAAGTGCTGAATAAAAAGGAAGTTTTAACACTGTGATGTGAATGCACATGTCACAAAGCAGTTTCTCAGAGAGCTTCCTTCTAGTTTTTATCTGAAGATATTTCCTTTTTCACCATAGGCCTCAATTGGCTCCCAAATATCCCTTTGCAATTTCTACAAAAACAGTCTTTCCAAACTGCTGAATGAAAACAAATGTTTATCTCTGCAAGATGAGTGCACACATCACAAAACAGTTTCTCAGATCGCATCTTTGTAGTTTTTATTCTGGGATATTCTCCTTTTCTCCATTGGCCTCAATGAGCTCCCAAATATCCTTTGCAGATTCTACAAAAACAGTGTTTCAAACTGCTGAATGAAAAGAAAATTTTAACTCTGAGATGAATGCACACATCAAAGCAGTTTCTCAGAAGCTTCTTCTAGTTTTTATCTGAAGATATTCCTTTTTCACCATAGGCCTCAATGCTCCAAATATCCCTTGCAGATTCTACAAAACAGTGTTTCAAACTGCTGAATCAAAAGAAAGTTTAACTCTGTGAGATGAATGCACATCACAAAGCAGTTTCTCAGAAAGCTTCTTCTAGTTTTTATGTGAAGATATTTCCTTTTTCTCCATTGGCCTCAATGAGCTCCCAAATGTCCATTCTCAGAATGGACAAAAACAGTGTTTCCAAATTGTCGAATCCAAAGAATTGTTTTACTCTGTAAGATGAATGCACATATCACAAAGCAGTTTCTCAGAAAGCTTCTTCTAGTTTTTATCTGAAGATGTTTCCTTTTTCACCATAGGCCTCAATGCTCCAAATATCCTTCAGATTCTACAAAAACAGTGTTTCAAACTGCTGAATCCAAATAGGCATTCCTCACCAGAAATTTCAGAGTTCCCTTTCCTAGTCAAAGAAAAGACTTAAATGTCCCTGTCTGACTGACAGCTTTGAAGAGAGTAGTGGTTCTCCCAGCACGCAGCTGGAGATCTGAGAACAGACAGACTGCCTCCTAAAGTGGGTCCCTGACCCCCGAGCAGCCTAACTGGGAGGCATCCCCCAGTAGGGACAGACTGACACCTCACTTGGCTGGGTACTCCTCTGAGACAAAACTTCCAGAGGAACTATCAGACAGCTGAATTTGCGGTCTCACGAATATCCGCTGTTCTGCAGCCACCGCTGCTGACACCCAGCCAAACAGGGTCTGGAGTGGACCTCTAGTAAACTCCAACAGACCTGCAGCTGAGGGTCCTGTCTGGTAGAAGGAAAACTAACAAACAGAAAGGACATCCACAACAAAAACCCATCTGTACATCACCATCATCAAAGACCAAAAGTAGATAAAACCACAAAGATGGGGAAAAAACAGAGCAGAAAAACTGGAAACTCTAAAAAGCAGAGCACCTCTCCTCCTCCAAAGGAACGCAGTTCCTCACCAGCAATGGAACAAAGCTGGATGGAGAATGACTTTGATGAGTTGAGAGAAGAAGGCTTCAGACGATCAAACTACTCTGAGCTACGAGAGGAAATTCAACACAATAGCAAAGAAGTTAAAAACTTTGAAAAAATATTAGAAGAATGGATAACTAGAATAACCAATGGAGAGAAGGGCTTAAAGGAGCTGATGGAGCTGAAAGCCAAGTTTCGAGAACCATGCAAAAATTGCAGAAGCCTCAGTAGCCGATGCGATCAACTGGAAGAAAGGGTATCAGTGATGGAAGATGAAATGAATGAAATGAAGTGAGAAGGGAAGTTTAGAGAAAAAAGAATAAAAAGAAACGAACAAAGCCTCCAAGAAATTTGGGACTATGTGAAAAGACCAAACCTACGTCTGATTGGTGTACCTGAAAATGACAGGGAGAATGGAACCAAGTTGGAAAACACTCTGCAAGATATTATCCAGGAGAACTTCCCCAATCTAGCAAGGCAGGCCAACATTCAGATTCAGGAAATACAGAGAATGCCACAAAGATACTCCTCGAGAAGAGCAACTCCAAGACACATAATTGTCAGATTCACCAAAGTTGAAATGAAGGAAAAAATGTTAAGGGCAGCCAGAGAGAAAGGTCGGGTTACCCACAAAGGGAAGCCCATCAGACTAACAGCTGATCTCTTGGCAGAAACTCTACAAGCCAGAAAAGAGTGGGGGCCGATATTCAACATTCTTAAAGAAAAGAATTTTCAACCCAGAATTTCATATCCAGCCAAACTAAGCTTCATAAGTGAAGGAGAAATAAAATACTTTACAGACAAGCAAATGCTGAGTGATTTTGTCACCACCAGGCCTGCCCTAAAAGAGCTCCTGAAGGAGGCAGTAAACATGGAAAGGAACAACCGGTACCAGCCACTGCAAAAACATGCCAAATTGTAAAGATCATCGAGGCTAGGAAGAAACTGCATCAACTAATGAGCAAAATTACCAACTAACATCATAATGACAGGATCAAATTCACACATAACAATATTAACTTTAAATGTAAATGGGCTAAATGCTCCAATTAAAAGACACAGACTGGCAAATTGGATAAGGAGTCAAGACCCATCAGTGTGCTGTATTCAGGAAACCCATCTCACGTGCAGAGACACACATAGACTCAAAATAAAGGGATGGAGGAAGATCTATCAAGCAAATGGAAAACAAAAAAAGGCAGGGGTTGCAATCCTAGTCTCTGATAAAATAGACTTTAAACCAACAAAGATCAAAAGAGACAAGGAAGGCCATTACATAATGGTAAAGGGATCAATTCAACAAGAAGAGCTAACTATCCTAAATATATATGCACCCAACACAGGAGCACCCAGATTCATAAAGCAAGTCCTGAGTGACCTACAAAGGGACTTAAACTCCCACACAATAATAATGGGAGATTTTAACACCCCACTGTCAACATTAGACAGATCAACGAGACAGAAAGTTAACAAGGATATCCAGGAATTGAACTCAGCTCTGCACAAAGTGGACCTAATAGACATCTACAGAACTCTCCACCCCAAATCAACAGAATATACATTTTTTTCAGCACCACACCACACCTATTCCAAAATTGACCACATAGTTGGAAGTAAAGCTCTCCTCAGCAAATGTAAAAGAACAGAAATTATAACAAACTGTCTCTCAGACCACAGTGCAATCAAACTAGAACTCAGGATTAAGAAACTCACTCAAAACTTCTCAACTACATGGAAACTGAACAACCTGCTCCTGAATGACTATTGGGTACATAATGAAATGAAGGCAGAAATAAAGATGTTCTTTGAAACCAACGAGAACAAAGACACAACATACCAGAATCTCTGGGACACATTCAAAGCAGTGTGTAGAGGGAAATTTATAGTACTAAATGCCCACAAGAGAAAGCAGGAAAGATCCAAAATTGACACCCTAACATCACAATTAAAAGAACTAGAAAAGCAAGAGCAAACACATTCAAAAGCTAGCAGAAGGCTAGAAATAACTAAAATCAGAGCAGAACTGAAGGAAATAGAGACACAAAAAACCCTTCAAAAAATTAATGAATCCAGGAGCTGGTTTTTTGAAAAGATCAACAAAATTGATAGACCGCTAGCAAGACTAATAAAGAAGAAAAGAGAGAAGAATCAAATAGATGCAATAAAAAATGAAAAAGGGATCTACCATCAGAGAATACTACAAACACCTCTATGCAAATAAACTAGAAAATCTAGAAGAAATGGATAAATTCCTCGACAAATACTCCCTCCCAAGACTAAACCAGGAAGAAGTTGAATCTCTGAATAGACCAATAACAGGTTCTGAAATTGTGGCAATAATCAATAGCTTACCAACCAAAAAGAGTCCAGGACCTGATGGATTCACAGCCGAATTCTACCAGAGGTACAAGGAGGAAAGAATCCTCCCTAACACATTTTATGAAGCCATCATCTTCCTGATACCAAAACCTTGCAGAGACACAACCAAAAAGAATTTCAGACCAATATCCTTGATGAACATTGATGCAAAAATCCTCAATAAAATACTGGCAAACCGAATCCAGCAGCACATCAAAAAGCTTATCCACCATGATCAAGTGGGCTTCATCCCTGGGATGCAAGGCTGGTTCAACATACAAATCAATAAATGTAATCCAGCATATAAACAGAACCAAAGACAAAAACCACATGATTATCTCAATAGATGCAGAAAAGGCCTTTGACAAAATTCAACAACCCTTCATGCTAAAAACTCTCAATAAATTAGGTATTGATGGGATGTATCTCAAAATAATAAGAGCTATCTATGACAAACCCACAGCCAATATCATACTGAATGGGCAAAAACTGGAAGCATTCCCTTTGAAAACTGGCACAAGACAGGGATGCCCTCTCTCACCACTCCTATTCAACATAGTGCTGGAAGTTCTGGCCAGGGCAATCAGGCAGGAGAAGGAAATAAAAGGTATTCAATTAGGAAAAGAGGAAGTCAAATTGTCCCTGTTTGCAGATGACATGATTGTATATCTAGAAAACCCCATTGTCTCAGCCTAAAATCTCCTTAAGCTGATAAGCAACTTCAGCAAAGTCTCAGGATACAAAATCAATGTACAAAAATCACAAGCATTCTTGTACACCAATCACAGACAAACAGAGCCAAATCATGAGTGAACTCCCATTCACAATTGCTTCAAAGAGAATAAAATACCTAGGAATCCAACTTACAAGGGATGTGAAGGACCTCTTCAAGGAGAACTACAAACCACTGCTCAATGAAATAAAAGAGGATACAAACAACTGGAAGAACATTCCATGCTCATGGGTTGGAAGAATCAATATCGTGAAAATGGCCATACTGCCCAAGGTAATTTATAGATTCAATGCCATCCCCATCAAGCTACCAATGACTTTCTTCACAGAATTGGAAAAAAACTACTTTAAAGTTCATATGGAACCAAAAAAGAGCCACATGAAGTCAATCTAAAAGAACAAAGCTGGAAAACTATACTACAAGGCTACAGTAACCAAAACAGCATGGTACTGGTACCACAACAGAGACATAGATCAATGGAACAGAACAGAGCCCTCAGAAAAAATGCCGCATAGCTACAACTATCTGATCTTTGACAAACCTGACAAAAACAAGCAATGGGGAAAGGATTTCCTATTTAATAAATGGTGCTGGGAAAACTGGCTAGCCATATGTAGAAAGCTGAAACTGGATCCCTTCCTTACATCTTATACAAAAATTAATTCAAGATGGATTAAAGACTTACATGTTAGACCTAAAACCATAAAAACCCTAGAAGAAAACCTAAGCAATACCATTCAGGACATAGGCATGGGCAAGGACTTCATGTCTAAAACACCAAAAGCAATGGCAACAAAAGCCAAAATTGACAAATGGGATCTAATTAAACTAAAGAGCTTCTGCACAGCAAAAGAAACTACCATCAGAGTGAATAGGCAACCTACAGAATGGGAGAAAATTTTTGCAACCTATTCATCTGACAAGGGCTAATATCCAGAATCTACAATGAACTCAAACAAATTTACAAGAAAAAAAACAAACAACCCCATCAAAAAGTGGGCAAAGGACATGAACAGACACTTCTCAAAAGAAGACATTTATGCAGCCAAAAAACACATGAAGAAATGCTCATCATCACTGGCCATCAGAGAAATGCAAATCAAAACCACAATGAGATACCATCTCACACCAGTTAGAATGGCCATCATTAAAAAATCAGGAAACAACAGGTGCTGGGGAGGATGTGGAGAAATAGGAACACTTTTACACTGTTGGTGGGACTGTAAACTAGTTCAACCATTGTGGAAGTCAGTGTGGCGATTCCTCAGGGATCTAGAACTAGAAATACCATTTGACCCAGCCATCCCATTACTGGGTATATACCCAAAGGACTATAAATCATGCTGCTATAAAGACACATGCACACGTATGTTTATTGTGGCACTATTCACAATAGCAAAGAGTTGGAACCAACCCAAATGTTTAAGAAAATGTGGCACATATACACCATGACTATACTCATAAAAGTGAGTTCATTTTATTAGACATGGATGAATTGCCATCATTCTCCAAATATCTCAACAAACTACAAAAACAGTGTTCCAAACTCATGAATGGGAAAGAAAATGAACACATGGACAGGAATGAACATCACACAGCAGTTTTGAGGAAGAGGTTCATCTAGTTTTATCCTGAAGTGACGAGTTTTTTTACCATCCTCACATGTGCTCCCATAAACCTGCATTGTGCACATTCTACAAAACAGTGTTTCCAAACTGCTGAATAAAAAGAAAGTTTAACTCTGTGAGATGTGAACATCACAAAGCAGTTTCAGAAAGCTTCTTTCAAGTTTTTATCTGAAGATATGTCCTTTTCACCATAGGCCTCAATGTGCTCCCAAATATGCCTTTGCAGATTTTACCAAAACAGTGTTTCCAAACTGCTTAATCAAAAAAGTTTTAACTCTGATGAGATGAATGTACACATAAACAGTTTCTCAGAAAGCTTCTTTCTAGTTTTTATCTGAAGATATTTACTTTTTCACCATAGGCCTCAACGCACTCCCAAATGTCTCTTTGCAGATTATACAACAGCAGTGTTTCCAAACTGGTCATTCAAAAGAAAGTTTTAACTCTATCAGATGAATGCACATATCACAAAATAGTTTCTCAGAAAGTTTCTTTCTGTTTTTTATCTGAGGATAATTTCTTTTTCACCATAGGCCTCAATATGCTCCCAAATATCCCTTTGCAGATTCCACCAAACCAGTGTTTCCAAACTGCTTAATCAAGAATGTTTAAATCTGTGAGATGAATGCACTCATCACAAAGCAGTTTCTCCGAAAGCTTCTTTCTCGTTTTCCTCTGAAGATATTTCCTTTTTTTCATCGCCTCAATGCTCTCCAAAATATCCCTTCACCGATTCTACAAAAAGAGTGTTTCCAAACTGCTCCATCCAAACAAAGGTTAAACTCTCTGAGATGAAGGCACTCATCAAAAAGCACTTTCACAGAAATCTTCTTTATACTTTTTCTCTGAAGATATTTCCTTTTTCACCATACGCCTCAATACCTTCACAAATATCCCTTTGCAGATTCTACAAAACCAGTGTTTCCAAACTGCTCCATCAAAAGAAAGATTTCACTACAGGAGATGAATGCACACATCACAAAGCAGTTTCTCAGAAAGATTCTTTCTAGTTTTTATCTTAAGATATTTCCTTTTTCACCCTAGGTTTCAATGCTGTGCAAATATCTTGTCGCAGTTTCTACAAAAACAGAGTTTCCAAACAGCTGAATTAAAAGAAAGTTTAACTCTGGAGATGAATGCACATCACAAAGCAGTTTCTCAGAAAGCTTCTTTCTTGTTTTATCTGAAGATGTTTTCTTTTACCATAGGCTTCAATGTACTCGCAAAGATCCCTTCGCACATTCTAAAAAAAACAGTGTTTCCGAACTGCTGAATGAAAAGAGAAGTTTATCTCCGTGAGATTAATGCACACATCACAAAGCAATTCCTCAGAATCTTCTTCTAGTTTTTATCTGAAGATATATCCTTTTTGACAATAGGCCTCAATGCGCTCCCAAATATCCCCTAACAGATTCTACAAAAACAGTGTTTTCAAACTGCTCAATCAAAAAAATGGTTTACCTGTGAGATGAATGCACACATCACAAAGCAGTTTTTCAGAAATATTCTTTGATTTTTACCTGAGGATATTTAATTATTCACCATAGGCCTGAATGCACTCCAAAATATTGCTTTGAATATCTACATAACAGTATTTTCAAACTGCTCAATCAAAGAAAGGTTTAACTCTGTCAGATGAATGCACTCATCACAAAGCAGTTTCTCAGCAAATTTTTGTGGTTTTATCTGAAGAGTTTCCTTTTTCAAAATGGCCTCAATGAGTTCAAATATCCCTTCAGATTATACAAAGCAGTGTTTCCAAACTGCTGTAAAATGAAAAGGTTTACATCTGGGTGATGAATGCACACTTCACAAAGCAATTCTCACAAACCTTCTTTCTAGTTTTTATCTGAAGATATTTCATTTTGAGAATAGGCCTCAATGTGCTGCCAAATATCCCTTCGTTGATTCTACAAAACAGTGTTTCCAAAGTTGCTCAATGCAAAATGTTTAAATCTGTGAGATGAATGCACACGTCACAAAGCAGTTTCTAAGAAAGTTTCTTTCTAGTTTTTCTCTGAAGATGTTTTCTTTTTCACCATAGGTCTCAATTCACTCCCAGATATCCCTTCGCAGATTCTACAAAAAGAGTGTTTCCAAACTGCTCAATCAAAAGAAAGGTTTAAGTCTGTGATATGAATGCACACATCCAAAGCAATTTCTCAGAAATCTTCTTTCTTGTTTTCCTCTGAAGATATTTCCTTTTTCACCATAGGTCTTGATGTGCTCCCAAACATGCCTTCACCAATTCTACAAAAACAGTGTTTCCAAAGTGCTCATTCAAACAAAATGTTTAACTCTGTGAGATGAATTCACACATCACAACGAATTTTTTCGTTAAACTGCTTTCAATTTTTTATCTGAAGATATTTTCTTTTTCCCCATAATACTCAATTTGCTCCCAAATATCCCTTTGCAGAGTCTATAAAAACCATATTTCCAAACTACTCCATAGAAAGAAAAGTTTAATTCTGTCAAATGTATGCAAACATCACAAAGCAGTTTCTCAGAAGGCTTCTTTCCATATTTTCTCCTAAGATATTTCCTTTTTGACCATAGGCTTCAATGTGCTCCAAATATCCCATTGCAGATTCTAGAAAAACAGTGTTTCCAAACAGCTCCATCAAAAGAAAGGTTTAACTCTGTGAGATGAATGCATGAAACACAAAATAGTTTCTCAGAAAGATTCTTTGTAGTTTTAATCTGAAGGTATTTATTTTTCAACACAAGCCTCACAGCGCTCCAAAATATCCATTTGCAGATTCTATGAAAACACTGTTTCCAAAGAGCTCCATCAGAAGAAATGTATAACTCTGAGAGATGAATGCCCACATCACAAATCAGTTTCTCAGAAAGCTTCTTTCTGGTTTTTATGTAAAATATTTCGTTTTGACAATTGGCCTCAATTCATTCCCAAATATCCCATTGCAAATTTTACAAAAACAGCATTTCCAAACTCCTACATCAAAAGAAACGTTTACCTACATGAGAAAAATGCATATATCACAAAGCAGATTCCCAGAAAGCTTCTTTCTAGGTTTTTATCTGAAGATATTTCCTTTTTCACCAGAGGCCTCAATGGGCTCACAAATATCCATTCACAGATTCTATTAAAACAGTTTTTCCTAAACTGCTCAATAAAAAGAAAGATTTAACTCTGTGAGATGAAGGCACACATCACAAAGAAGTTTCTCAGGAAGCTTCTTTCTAGTTTTTCTGTGAAGATATTTCTTTTTGCACCATAGGCCTCACTGTGCTCCCAAATATCCCTTCACATATTCTACAAAAACGTTGTTTCCAAACTGCTCAATCAAAAAAATGGTTTACCTCAGGGAGATGAATGCACATATCACAAAACAGTTTCTCAGAAATATTCTTTTTGATTTTTACCTGAGGATATTTAATTATTCACCATAGGTCTGAATGCACTCCAAAATATTGCTTTGAATATTCTACATAAGCAGTATTTTCAAACTGCTCAACCAAAGGAAGCGTTTAACTCTGTGAGTTGAATGCAAACATCACAATGCATTGTCTCAGAAAACTTCATTCTAGTTTTTCTCTGAAGATATTTTCTTTTTAACCATTGGCCTCAAAGCACTCCCAAATATCCATTTGCAAAGTTTACAAAACTGTTTCCAAACTGCTCCATTAAAGGAAAGGACTCTGTGAGATGACTGCCCAAGTCACAAAGCACTTTCTCAGAAAACTTCTCTCTAGTCTTTATGTGAAGATATTTCCTTTTTCACTGTAGGCCTCAATGCACTCCTAAATATCCCTTCACAGTTTACATAAAAGGAGTGTTTACAAACTGCACAATCAATAGAAAGTTTTAACTCTGTGAGGTGAATGCAACACATTACATATCAGTTTCTCAGAAAGCTTCTCTTTGTTTTTATCTGATTGTTTACTTTTACACTGAAGACATTAATGTGCTCCCAAATATCCTTTCACAGATTCTACAAAAAGAGTCTTTCGAAACTACTGAATGAAAAGAAAGGTAAAACTGTACTAGGTGGATGCACACATCACAGAGAGTTTCTCAGAGAGCTTCCTTCTAGTTTTCATCCTGGGATATTCACTTTTTTGCCATTGGCCTCAAAGAGCTCCCAAATGTCCATTTGCAGAATGGACAAAAAAAATGTTTTCAAGCTTCTGAATCAAAAGAAAGTTTTAACTCTGTGAAATGAGAGCCCATTTGGAATATGCCTATTTGGATTAGCAGTTTCTCAGAAAGGTTCTTTCTAGTTTTTATCTGAAGATGTTTTCTTTTTCAACATAGGCCTGAATGCACTCCCAAATATCCCTTTACAGTTTCTACATAAACACTGTTTCCAAACTGCTGAAAGAAAAGAAAGGTTTAACTCTGTGAGATGAATGCACACATCAGAAACCAGTTTCTCAGATAGCTTCCTTCTAGTTTTTATCTAAGATATTTTTTTCACCATAGCCTCAAAGCCCAAATATCCCTTCACAGTTTCTACAAAAACAGTGTTTCCAAACTGCTGAATCAAAAGACAGATTTAACTCTGTGGGATAAATGCACTTATCAGAAAAAAAATGTCTGAGAGAGCTTCTTTCATGATTTTATTTGAAGACGGTTTCTTTTTCACAATAGGACTCAAGGCACTCCCAAATATCCTTTTGCAGTTTCTACAAAAACAGTTTTTCCAAATCGCTCAATCTAAAGAAAAGTTTATCTTTGTGAGATGATTGCACACTTCACAAAGCAGTTTCTCTGAAAGCTTCTTTCTAGTTTTTATCTGAAGATGTTTCCTTTTTCACCATAGGACCCAATGCCATCTGAAGTATCTCTTCACAGATTCTACAAAATCGGTGTTGCCAAGCTGCTCAATCAAAAGATAGCTTTAACTCTGTGAGACAAATGCACACATCACAAAGCATTTTCTTAGAAAGCTTCTTTCTAGTTTTTATCTGGAGATATTTCCTTTTTCAGCATAGGCCTAAATGCACTCCCAAATATCACTTCACAGATTCAACAAAAATAGTGCTTCAAAACTGCTCAAACAAGAAAAAATTTAACTCTGTAAGATGAATGCACACATCACAAAACAGTTTATCAGCAAGCTTCTTTCTAGTTATTATCTATAGATATTTCCTTTTTCACCATAGTCTTCAATGTGCTCCCAAATATCCCTTCCCAGATTAGACAAAAACAGTGTTTCCAAACTGCTAAATCAAAAGATAGGTTTATTTCTGTAAGATGAATGCACAAACCACAAAGTAGTTTCTTAGAAAATTTCTTTATAGTTTTTCTCTGAAGAAATTTCCTTATTTTACACTGGGCCTCAATGCACTCCCAAATATCCCTCGCAGATTATAGAAAACCGTGTTTCCAAACTATTCAATCAAAAGAAGGGATTATCTCTCTCGGTTGAATGCACACATCACAAAGCAGTTTCACAGAAAGCTTCTTTCTAGTTTCTATTTGAAAATACATCCTTTTTTACCATAGGCCTTAATGAGCTCCCAAACATTCCTTCGCAGATTTCAGAAAAACAGTGATTCCAGACTGCTCAGCAAAAAGAAAGGTTTAACTCTGTGAGATGAATGCACATATCACAAAGTAGTTTTTCAGAAAACTTCTTTCTAGTATTAATCTGAAGGTTTCCTTTTTCACCATAGGTGTCAATCTTCTCCCAGATACCCCTTCACAATATATAAAAAAAAATTGTTTCCAAACTATTTAATGAAAAGAGAGGTTTAACTCTGGGAGATGAAGTGCACACATCACAAAGCTCTTTCTCAGAAAGCTTCTTTCTAGTTTTTAACTGAAGATATTTCCTTTTTCAAGATAGGCCTCAATATGCTCCCAAATATCCCTTTGCAAATTCTCCAAAAAGAGTGTTTCCAAACTACTCAATCAAAATAAAGGTTTAACTCTGTGAGATTAATGCACACATCACAAAGCAGTTTCTCAGATAGCTTCCTTCAATTTTTTTTCTTAAGATGTTTCCTTTTTCAGCATTGCCTCAAGGTGCTCCCAAATACCCCTCGCAGATTCTACAAAAACAATGTTTCCAAACTGCTTAATCAAAAAAATGGTTTAACTCTGTGAGATGAATGCACACATCACAAAGCAGTTTCTCAGAAAGCTGCTTCCTAGTTTTTCTCTGAAGATATTTCCTTTTTCACCATAGGCCTCAATGTTCTCCCAATTATTCCTTCACAGATTCTACAAAAACAGTGTTTCCAAACTGTTCCATCAAAGGAATGTTTTAACTCTGTGAGTTGAATGCACATATCAAAAATCAATTTCTCAGAAAGCATCCTTCTTGTTTTTCTCTGATTATATTTTCTTTTTCACCATAGGCCACAATGTGCTCCAAATATCCCTTTGCAGATTCTCCAAAAACAGTGTTTGCAAACTTCTCAACAGAAAGAAATATTTACCTCTGTGAGATGAATGCACATATCACAAAGTAGTTTCCTAGAAAGGTTCTTTCTAGTTTTCCTCTGACTATATTTATTTTTTCACCATACACCTAAATGCTCTCCCAAATATTCCTTCATAGATTCTACAAGAACAGTGCTTCCAAACTGCTCCATCAAAAGAAATGTATAACTCTATGAGATGAATGCACACATCATAAAGCAGTTTCTCAGAATGTTTCTTTCTAGTTTTTATCTGAAGATTATTCTTGTTTCACCGTAGGCTTCAATGCACTCCCAAATATCCCTTCACAGATTCTACAAAAACAGTATTTCTAAACTACTGCATGAAAAGAAAGTTTTAACTCTGTGAGATGAATGCACACATCACAAAGCCATTTATCAGAGAGATTCTCTCAAGTTTTTATCCTGGAATATTCTCTTTTTCAGCATTGTCTTAAATGAGCTCCTGAATTTTCATTGCACAAAAAGAGGGTTTCCAAACTGATACATCAAAAGAAAGATTTAAAACTGTGAGAAGAATGTGCAAATCACAAAGCAGTTTCTCAGAAAGCTTTTTTCTAGTTTTTAGATGAAGATGTTTCCTTTTTCACCATAGGTCTCAATGCGCTCCCAAATATCCTTTCACAGATACTACAAAAGCACTGTTCCCAAACTGCTGATTGAAAGAAAAGGTTTAATGCGGGGTGATGAATGCCCACATCAGAAGGTGTTTTCTCAGAGAGCTTCCTTCTAGTTTATATCCTGATATATTCATTTTTTCACTTTGGCCTCAATGAGCTCTCAAATATCCATTCTCAGAATGAACAAAAACATTGTTTCCAAACTGCCGAATCCAAAGAAATGTTCAACACTTTGAGCTTAATGCATACTTCAAAAAGCAGTTCCCCTGAAAGCTTCTTTCTAGTTTTATCTGAAGATGTTTCCTTTTTCATCATAGGCCTAAATGTGCTGCCAAATATATGTACAAAAACAGTGTTTCCAAAGTGCTGAATCCAAAGAAAGGTTTAAATCTGTGAGATGAAAGTGAATATCACAAAGGAGTTTCTCAGGGGGCTTCTTCCTAGTTTTTATCTGAGGGTGTTTCTTTTCCACCATAGGATTCAATGCGCTGCCAGATATCCCTTTGCTGATTCCACAAAATAGGTGTTTCCAAACTGCTGAATAAAAATAGGGTTTAACTCTGAGTGTTGAATTAACACAACACAAAGCAGTGACTCAGATACCTTCCTTCTATTTTTTTATCCTTGGATATTCACATTTTTGCCATTGGCCTCAATGAACTCCCAAATATACTTTCACAGAATGGAGAAAAACTGTGTTTTCAAACTGCTGAATCCAATGAAAAGTTCAACTTTTGAGATGAATGCACACATCACAAAGCAGTTTCTGAGAAAGCTTCTTTCTAGTTTTTATTCTGGGATATTCACATTTTTGAATTTGGCCTCAATGAACCCCCAAAGTCCATTTCACAGAATGGACAAAATACAGTGTTTCCAAACTGCTGAACCCAAAGAATGGTTTAATTCTATGAGGTGATTGCACACATCACAAATCGGTTTCTCAGAAAGCTTCCTTCTTGTTTTTATCTAAAGAAGATTCCTTTTTCAGCATAGGACCCAATGCACTCCCAAATATATCTTCGCAGAATCTACTGAAACAATGCTTCAAAACTGCTGATGCAAAGAATAGGATAACTCTGCGATATGAAGGCATATATCCCAAAGCAGTTTCTCATAGAGCTTCCTTCTAGTTTTTATCCTGGTATATTCACTTTTATGGCATTGGCATCAATGAACTCCCAAAAGTCCATTTGTCGAATGGACAAAAACAGTGTTTACAAACTGCCGAATCCAAAGAAACGTTTCTCTCTATGAGATGAATGCACAAATCACAAAGCAGTTTCTCAGAAATCTTCTTTCTAGTTTTTATCTGAAGATGTTTCCTTTTTCACCATAAGTGTCAATGTGCTCCCAAATATCCATTCACAGATTGTACAAAACAGTGTTTTCAAACTGCTGAATGAAAAGAAATGTTTAACTCTGTGAGATGAATGGACACATCAAAGAGTGGTTTCTCAGACAGCTTCCTTCTAGATTTTACCCAGGGATATTTGCTTTTTCACCATTGGCCTCAATAAGTTCTCAAATGTCCATTCACCGAATGGACAAAAACAGTGTTTCCAAATTGCTGAATCCTAAAAAAAGATTTAATTCTGTCAGATGAATGCACACATCATAAAGCAGTTTCTCAGAAAGCTTCTTTCCAGTTTTATATAAAGACGTTTCTTTTTTCACCATAATCCTCAAAGTGCTACCAAATATTCCTTCACAGATTCTATAAAAACAGTGTTTCCAAAGTGCTGAATGAAAAGAAAGGTTTAGGAGGGTGGAGCCAAGATGGCTGAACAGGAGCAGCTCTGGTCTACAGCTCCCAGAGTGGGCGACACAGAAGATGGGTGATTTCTGCATTTCCATTTGAGGTACCAGGTTCATCTCACAAGGGAGTGCCAAACAGTGGGTGCAGGACAGTCGGTGCAGTGCACTGTGTGTGAGCCAAAGCAGGGCGAGGCATTGCCTCACTCAGAAAGTGCAAGGGGTCAGGGAGTTCCCTTTCCTAGTCAAAGAAAGGGGTAACAGAAGGCATGTGGAAAATACTGCTCAGTCCCACCCTAATACTGCACTTTTGCAATGGGCTTGGAAAATGGCACACCAGGAGATTGTGTCCCACACCTGGCTTGAAGGGTCCTATGCCCATGGAGTCTTTCTGATTGCTAGCACAGCAGTCTGAGATCAAACTGCAAGGTGGCAGCGAGGCTGGGGGAGGGGCACCCACCATTGCCCAGGATTGCTTAGGTAAACAAAGCAGCCAAGAAGTTTGAAATGAGTGGAGCCCACAACAGCTCAAGGAGGCCTGCCTGCCTCTGTAGGCTCCACCTCTGGGGGCAGGGCACAAAAAAACAAAAAGTCAGCAGGAATCTCTGCAGACTTAAACGTCCCTGTCTGACAGCTTTGAAGAGAGTAGGGGTTCTCCTAGCATGCAGCTGGAGATCTGAGAATGGGCAGACTGCATCCTAAAGTGGGTCCCTGAACCCTGAGCAGCCTAACTGGGAGGTACCCCTCAGTAGGGACAGACTGACACCTCACTTGGCCAGGAATTCCTCTGAGACAAAACTTCCAGAGGAACTATCAGACAGCTGAATTTGTGTTCTCACGAAAATCCGCTGTTCTGCAGCCACTGCTGCTGACACCCAGCCAAACAGGGTCTGGAGTGGACCTCTAGCAAACTCCAACAGACCTGCAGCTGAGGGTCCTGTCTGGTAGAAGGAAAACTAACAAACAGAAATTACATCCACAACAAAAACCCATCTGTACATCACCATCATCAAAGACCAAAAGTAGGTAAAACCACATAGATGGGGAAAAAACAGAGCAGGAAAACTGGAAAATCTAAAAAGCAGAGCACCTCTCCTCCTCCAAAGGAATGCAGTTCCTCACCAGCAATGGAACGAAGCTGGATGGAGAATGACTTTGACGAGATGAGAGAAGAAGGCTTCAGATGATCAACCTACTCTGACCTACGGGAGGAAATTCAAAACAATAGCAAAGAAGTTAAAAACTTTGAAAAAAATTAGATGAATGGATAACTAGAATAAAAAATGCAGAGAAGGGCTTAAAGGAGCTGATGGAGCTGAAAGCCAAGTTTTGAGAACTACACAAAGATTGCAGAAGCCTCAGTGGCCAATGCGATCAACTGGAAGAAAGGGTATCAGTGATGGAAGATGAAATGAATGAAATGAAGTGAGAAGGGAAGTTTAGAGAAAAAAGCATAAAAAGAAACGAACAAAGCCTCCAAGTAATATGGGACTATGTGAAAAGACCAAATCTAAGTCTGATTGGTGAAACTGAAAGTGACGGGGAGAACGGAACCAAGTTGGAAAACACTCTGCATGATATTATCCAGGAGAACTTCCCCAATCTAGAAAGGCAGGCCAACATTCAGATTCAGGAAATACAGAGAATGTCACAAAGACACTCCTCGAGAAGAGCAACTCCAAGACACAAAATTGTCAGATTCACCAAAGTTGAAATGAAGGAAAAAATGTTAAGGGCAGCCAGAGAGAAAGGTCGGGTTATCCACAAAGGGAAGCCCATCAGACTAACAGCTGATCTCTCAGCAGAAACTCTACAAACCAGAAGAGAGTGGGGGCCAATATTCAACATTCTTAAAGAAAAGAATTTTCAAACCAGAATTTCATATCCAGCCAAACTAAGCTTCATAAGTGAAGGAGAAATAACATCCTTTACAGACAAGCAAATGCTGAGTGACTTTGTCACCTCCAGACCTGCCCTAAAAGAGCTCCTGAAGGAAGCAATAAGCATGGAAAGGAAAAACCAGTACAAGCCACTGCAAAAACATGCAAAATTGTAAAGACCATTGAGGCTAGGAAGAAATCCCATCAACTAACGAGCAAAATTACCAACTAACATCATAATGACAGGATCAAATTCACACATAACAAAATTAACTTTAAATGTAAATGGGCTAAATGCTCCAATTAAAAGACACAGACTGGCAAATTGGATAAGGAGTCAGGAACCATCAGTGTGCTGTATTCAGGAATCCCATCTCATGTACAGAGACACACATAGACTCAAAATAAAGGGATGGAGGAAGATCTATCAAGCAAATGGAAAACAAAAAAAGGCAGGGGTTGCAATCCTAGTCTCTGATAAAACAGACTTTAAACCAACAAAGATCAAAAGAGACAAAGAAGGCTATTACATAATGGTAAAGGGATCAATTCAACAAGAAGAGCTAACTATCCTAAATATATATGCACCCAACACAGGAGCACCCAGATTCATATAGCAAGTCCTGAGTGACCTACAAAGGGACTTAAACTCCCACACAATAATAATGGGAGATTTTAATACCACACTGTCAAAATTAGACAGATCAATGAGACAGAAAGTTAACAAGGATATCCAGGAATTGAACTCAGCTCTACACAAAGTGGACCTAATAGACATCTACAGAACTCTCCACCCCAAATCAACAGAATATACATTTTTTTCAGCACCACACCACACCTATTCCAAAATTGACCACATAGTTGGAAGTAAAGCTCTCCTCAGCAAATGTAAAAGAACAGAAATTATAACAAACTGTCTCTCAGACCACAGTGCAATCAAACTAGAACTCAGGATTAAGAAACACTCAAAACCACTCAACTACAAGGAAACTGAACAACCTGCTCCTGAATGACTACTGGGTCCATAGAGAAATGAAGGCGGAAATAAAGATGTTCTTTGAAACCAACTAGAACAAAGACACAACATACCAGAATTTCTGGGACACATTCAAAGCAGTGTGTAGAGGGAAATTTATAGCACTAAATGCCCACAAGAGAAAGCAGGAAAGATCCAAAATTGACACCCTAACATCACAATTAAAAGAACTAGAAAAGCAAGAGCAAACACATTCAAAAGCTAGCAGAAGGCTAGAAATAACTAAAATCAGAGCAGAACTGAAGGAAATAGAGACACAAAAAAGCCTTCAAAAAATTAATGAATCCAGGAGCTGGTTTTTTGAAAAGATCAACAAAATTGATAGACCGCTAGCAAGACTAATGAAGAAGAAAAGACAGAAGAATCAAATAGATGCAGTAAAAAAGGAAAAAGGGAATATCACCACCGATCCCCCAGAAATACAATCTACCATCAGCAAATACTACAAACACCTCTTCGCAAATAAACTAGAAAATCTAGGAGAAATGGATGAATTCCTCGACAAATACACCCTCCCAAGACTAAACCAGGAAGAAGTTGAATCTCTGAATAGACCAATAACAGACTCTGAAATTGTGGCAATAATCAATAGCTTACCAATCAAAAAGAGTCCAGGACCTGATGGATTCAAAGCCGAATTCTACCAGAGGTACAAGGAGAAACTGGTACCATTCCTTCTGAAACTATTCCAATTGATAGAACAAGAGAGAATCCTCACTAACACATTTTATGAGGACATCGTCTTCCTGATACCAAAGCTGGCCTCAGAGACACAACCAAAAAAGGGAATTTCAGACAAATATCCTTGATGAACATTGATGCAAAAATCCTCAATAAAATACTGGCAAACCGAATCCAGCAGCACATCAAAAAGCTTATCCACCATGATCAAGTGGGCTTCATTCCTGGGATGTAAGGCTGCTTCAACATACGCAAATCAATAAATGTAATCCAGCATATAAACAGAACCAAAGACAAAAACCACATGATTATCTCAATAGATGCAGAGAAGGCCTTTGACAAAATTCAAGAAACCTTCATGCTAAAAACTCTCAATAAATTAGGTATAGATGGGATGTATCTCAAAATAATAAGAGCTATCTATGACAAACCCAGAGCCAATATAATACTGATTGGGCAAAAACTGGAAGCATTCCCTTTGAAAACTGGCACAAGACTGGGATGCCCTCTTTCACCACTCCAATTCAACGTAGTGCTGGAAGTTCTGGCCAGGGCAATCAGGCAGGAGAAAGAAATAAAGGGTATTCGATTAGGAAAAGAGGAAGTCAAATTGTCCCTGTTTGCAGATGACATGGTGGTATATCTAGAAAACCCCATTGTCTCAGGCCAAAATCTCCTTAAGCTGATTAGCAACTTCAGCAAAGTCTCAGGATACAAAATCAATGTACAAAAATCACAAGCATTCTTGTACAGCAATCACAGACAAACAGAGAGCCAAATCATTAGTGAACTCCCATTCACAATTGCTTCAAAGAGAACCAAATACCTAGGAATCCAACTTACAAGGGATGTGAAGGACGTCTTCAAGGAGGACTACAAACTACTGCTCAATGAAATAAAAGAGGATACAAACAAATGGAAGAACATTCCAAGCTCCTGGTTCGGAAGAATCAATATCGTGAAAATGGCCATACTGCCCAAGGTAATTTATGGATTCAATGTCATCCCATCAAGCTACCAATGACTTTCTTCACAGAATTGGAAAAAAGTACTTTAAAGTTCATATGGAACCAAAAAAGAGCCCGCATCACCAAGTCAATCCTTAGCCAAAAGAACAAAGCTGGAGGTATCACGCTACCTGACTTTAAACTATACTACAAGGCTACAGAAACCAAAACAGCATGGTACTGGTACCACAACAGAGACATAGATCAATGGAACAGAACAGAGCCTTCAGAAATAATGTCGCATATCTACAACTATCTGATCTTTGAAAAACCTGACAAAAACAAGAAATGAGGAAAGGATTTCCTATTTAATAAATGGTGCTGGGAAAACTGGCTAGCCATATGTAGAAAGTTGAAACTGGATCCCTTCCTTACACCTTATACAAAAATTAATTCAAGATGCGTTAAAGACTTACATGTTAGACCTAAAACCATAAAAACCCTAGAAGAAAACCTAGGCAATACCATTCAGGACATAGGCATGGGCAAGGAGTTCATATCTAAAACACAAAAGCTATGGCAACAACAGCCAAAATTGACAAATGGGATCTAATTAAACTAATGAGCTTCTGCACAGCAAAAGAAACTACCATCAGACTGAACAGGCAACCTACAAAATGGGAGAAAATTTTCGCTACCTACTCATCTGACGAAGGGCTAATATCCAGAATCTACTATGATATCAAGCAAATTTACAAGAAAAAAAAAACAACCCTATAAAAAAGTGGACGAAGGATATGAACAGACACTTCTCAAAAGAAGATATTTATGCAGCCAAAAAACACATGAAAAAATTCTCATCATCACTGGCCATCAGAGAAATGCAGATCAAATCTACAATGAGATACCATCTCACACCAGTTAGAATGGCCATCATTAAAAAGTCTGGAAACAACAGGTGCTGGAGAGGTTGTGGAGAAATAGGAACACTTTTACACTGTTGGTGTGACGGTAAACTAGTTCAACCATTGTGGAAGTCAGTGTGGCCATTCCTCAGGGATCTAGAACTAGAAATACCATTTGACCCAGCCATCCCATTACTGGGTATATACCTAAAGGACTATAAATCATGCTGCTATAAAGACACATGGACACGTATGTTTATTGTGGCACTATTCACAATAGCAAAGACTTGGAACCAACGCAAATGTCCAACAACGATACACTGGATTAAGAATATGTGGCACATATACACCATGGAATACTATACTGCCATAAAAGTGATGAGTTCGTGTCCTTTGTAAGGACATGGATGAAGGTGGAAACCATCATTCTCAGCAAACTATCTCAAGGACAAAAAACCACACACTGCATGTTCCAACTCATAGGTGGGAATTGAACAATGAGAGCACATGGACACAGGAAGGGGAACATCACACACCAGGGCCTGTTGTGTGGTGGGGGGAGTGAGGAGGGTTAGCATTAGGAGACATACCTAGTGCTAAGTGACGAGTTAATGGGTGCAGCACACCAACATGACACATGGATACACATGTAACAAACCTGCACATTGTGCACATGTACCCTAAAACTTAAAATATAATAATAAAAAAAGAAAGCTTTAACTCTGTGAGATGTATGCACACATCACAAAGCAATTCCTCACAAAGCATCTTTCAACTTTTTATCTGAAGATATGTCCTTTTTGACAATAGGCCTCAATGTGCTCCCAAATATCCCTTTGCAGATTCTACAAAAACAGTGTTTCCAAACTGCTCAATCAAACTAAAGTTTTAACAGTGATAGATGAATGTACACATGGCAAAACAGTTTCTTAGAAGCTTCTTTCAAGTTTTTCTGTGTAGATATTTCCTTTTCACCATAGGCCACAATGGGCTCACAAATAACCGTTCACGGATTCTACAA
Source organism: Hylobates pileatus (assembly GCA_021498465.1). Lineage (NCBI taxonomy): Eukaryota > Metazoa > Chordata > Mammalia > Primates > Hylobatidae > Hylobates > Hylobates pileatus. Next base: position 137,221,644 of record CM038523.1, read on the forward strand.
AAACTGTGTTTCCAAACAGTTCCATCAACAGAAAGTTTTAACTCTGTGAGATGAATGCACACACCACAAAGTCGTGTCTCAGAGAGCTTCTTTTAAGTTTTTAAATGAAGATATTTCGTTTTTCACCATAGGCCACAATATGCTCCCAATGATCCCTTTGCAGATTCTATGAAAACAGTGTTTCCAAATTCCTCCATCAAAAGAGATGTTTAAATCTGTGAGATGAGTGCACTCATCACATAGCATTTTCTCTGAAAGTTTCTTTCTAGTTTTTCTCTGAAGATATTTACTTTTTTAACATCGGCATCATTGCACTCCAAAATATCCCTCCAGAAATTCTCCAAAAACAGTGATTCTTAACTGCTCAATCAAGAGAAGGGTTTGAGTCTGTGAGAAGAATGCACTCACCACAAAGCAGATTTTCACAATGCTTCTTTCCCATTTTACCCTCTAGATATTTCCTTTTTTACCACAGGCATCTATGCCCTTCAAAATATCCCTTGGCTGACCCTACAAAAACAGTGTTTCCAAACTATTCCATCAAAGAAAGGTTTATCACTGTGAGATGAATGCACGAATCACAAAGCAGTTTCTGAAAAGCTTCTTCCTAGTTTTTAGCTGAAGATATTTTCTTTTTCACCATAGACCTCAATGCGATCCCAAATATGACTTTGCAGATCGTACAGAAACAGTGTTTCCAAAGAACTCCATCAAAAGAAAGATTTAACTCTGTGAGATGAGTGCACTCATCACAAACCAGTTTCTCAGCAAATTTCTTTCTAGTTTTTTTCTGAAGATGTTTCCTTCTTCAAAATGGTCCTCAATGTGCTCCCAAATATCCATTCGCAGATTCTACAAAAGCACTGTTTCCAACCTGTAGAATGAAAAGAAATGTTTAAGTCTGTGGGATGAATGCACACATCACAAGGCAATTCCTCACAAATCTTCTTCTAGTTTTTACCTGAAGATATATCCTTTTTGACAATAGGCTTCAATGTGTTCCCAAATATCCCTTTGCTGATTCTACAAAAACAGTGTTTACAAACTGCTCAATCAAACTAAGGATTTAACTCTGTGAGATGAATGCACACATCACAAAGCAGTTTCTCAGAAAGCTTCTTTCTAGTTCTTATCTGTGTATATTTTCTTTCCACAACAGGCCTCAATGCGCTCCCAAATGACACTTTGCAGATTCTACAGAAGCAGGGTTTCTAAACAGTTCCCTCAAAAGGAAGTTTTAACTCTGTGAGATGAATGCACACATCACAAAGCCATTTCTCAGAAAGCTTCTTTTTAATTTTCATCTAAAGATATTTCCTTTTTGAACATAGGCCACAATACACTCCCAAATATCCCTTGACATATTCTACAAAAACAGTGTTCCCAAACTGCGCAATCAAAGGAAGGTTTAACTCTGTCAGATGAGTGCACTCATCACAAAGCAGTTTCTCAGCAAATTTTTTGTGGTTTTTATCTGAAGAGGTTTCCTTTTTCAAAATGGTCCTCAATGAGTTCCGAAATATCCCCTTCCAGATTATACAAAAGCACTGCTTTCAACCTGTAAAATGAAAAGAAAAGTTTACATCTGGGTGATGAATGCACTCTTCACAAAGCAATTCCTCACAAACCTTCTTTCTAGTTTTTATCTGAAGATATGTCATTTTTGAGAATAGGCCTCAATGTGCTGCCAAATATCCCTTCGTTGATTCTACAAAAACAGTGTTTACAAGTTGCTCAATCAACCTAATGTTTTAACTCTGTGAGATGAATGCACACATCACAAAACACTTCCTTAGAAAGCTTCTTTCTAGTTTTTATCTGTAGATATTTTCTTTTCACAATAGACCTCAATGCACTCCCAAATAACACTTAGCAGATTCTACAAAAGCAGAGTTTCAAAACAGTTCCATCAAAAGGAAGTTTTAACTCTATGAGATAAATGCACACTTCACAAAGCCATTTCTCAGAAAGCTTCTTTTTAGTTTTTATCTAAAGGTATTTCCATTTTGAACATGGGCCACAATACACTCCCAAATATCCCTTTGCATGTTCTACAAAAACAGTGTTTCCAAACTGCACAATTGAAAGAAAGGTTTAACTCTGAGAAGAATGCTCACATCACAAAGAAGTTTCTCAGAAAGGTTCTTTCTAGTTTTTGTCTGAAGATATTTCGTTTTTTGCCACAGGCCTCAATGTAATCCCAAATATGCCTTCGCAGTTTCCACAAAAACAGTGTCTCCTGGCTCCTCCATCAAAATAAAGGCTTAATTCTGTGGGGTAAATGCACACATAGCAAATCGGTTCCTCAGAAATCTTCTTTCTAGTTTTACTCTGAAGATACTTCCTTTTTCAACAAAGGCCTCAGTGTGCTCCCAACTATCCCTTCACAGATTCTATGAAAAACAGTGTTTCCAAACTGCTTCATCATAAGAAAGTTATACTCTGTGAGATGAATGCATAGATCTCAAATCAGGTTCTCAGAAAGCTTATTTCTTTTTTTCTTTTTTTAAAATTTTATTATTATTATACTTTAAGTTTTAGGGTACATGTGCACAATGTGCAAGTTTGTTACATATGTATACATGTGCCTTGTTGGTGTGCTGCACCCATTAACTCATCATTTAACATTAGGTATATCTCATAATGCTATCCCTCCCCCCTCCCCCACCCCACAATCGTCCCCAAAGTGTGATGTTCCCCTTCGAAGCTTATTTCTATTTTTTCTATCAAGATAATTCCTCTTTCACCATCGAACACAATGTGTTCCCAAATATGCTTTCACAGATTCTACAAAATAGTGTTTCCAAACTGCACCATCAAAAGAAAGGTTTATCTTTGTGAGATGAATGCCCACATCACAAATCAGTTTCTCAGAAAACTTCTTTCTAATTTTATTCTGACGATATTTCCTTTTTCACCATAGTCCTCAATGCATTCCCAAATATGACTTCGCAGATCATACAAAAACAGTGTTTCCAATCTGCTCAATTGAAAGAAAGGTTTCAGTCTTTGAGATGAGTGGACTCATTATAAAGCAGTAGCTCAGAAAGTTTATTTCTAGTTTTTCTCTGAAGATGTTTCCATTTTCATCGTAGGCCTCAATGCGCTCCAAAATATCCCTTCACAAATTCTGCAAAAATAGTGTTTCCAAACTGCTCCATCAATAGAAAAGTTTAATCTCGTGAAATGAATGCACATATAACAACGCAGTCTCTCAGAAATCTTCTATGGTGTTTTTATCTAAAGATACTTCCTTTCTAACCATTGGCTTCAATGTGCTCCCAAATATCCCTTCGCATGCAGATCATTCAAAAACAGTGTTTCCAAATTGCTCCATCAAGAGAAATGTTTAACTCTGTGAGATGAATCCATACATCACAAAGCAGTTTCTCACAAAGCTTCTTTCTAGTTTTTCTCTGAAGATATTTCCTTTTTCACCATAGGCATCAAAGTGCTCTGAAATATCCCTTCGTAGGTTCTACAAAAACATTGTTTCCTAACTGCTCCATAAAAAGAAACGTTTAATTCTTGAGAGAGATGAACACATCACAAAGCAGTTTCTCACAAAGCTTTTTTCTAGTTTTTCTCTGAAGATATTTGCTCTCTCAAAATAGGCCTCAATGGGCTCACAAATATCCTTTAGCATGTTCTACAAAAACAGTGTTTCCAAACTGATCTTTCAAAAGAAACTTTAACTCTGGGAGAAGAACAGACTCATCACAAAGCCATTTCTCAGAAAGCTTCCTTCTGGGTTTTTTCTGAAGATGTATCCTTTTTCAGCATAGGCCTCAATGCACCCACAAATATCTCCTCATAGATTCTACAAAAACAGTTTCAAAACTGCTCAATCAAAAGAAAGTTTTCACGCTGTCAGATGAATGCACACATCATGAAGCAGTTTCTCAGAAAACTTTATTCTAGTTTTTTGCTGAAGGTATTTCCTTTTTCACCATAGGCCTCATTGTGCTCCTAAATATCCCTTCACAGAATCTACAAAAACCGTGTTTCCAAAGAGCTTCATCAAAAGAATTAACTGTATGAGACGAATGCACACATCACAAAGAATTTTATCAGACTGATTCTGTCTAGTTTTTATGTGAATATATTTCCTTTTCCACCAAAGGCCTCAGTGCACTCCAAATATCCAGTTGCAGGTTCTACAAAAAAAGAGTTTCCAAACTGCCAAGTCAAAAGAAAGTTTTCACTCTGTGAGATGAATGCACACATCACAAACAAGTTTCTCAGATTACTTCTGTCTAGATTTTATGTGAAGATATTTCCTTTTCCAACGTAGGCCTCAAAGCACTCCTAATATCCACTTGCAGATTCTACAAAAAGAGAGTTTCAAAACTGCTCAATCAAAAGAAATATTTCACATGTGAGATGAACACACACATCACAAAGAAGTTTCTCGGATTGCCTCTGTCTAGATTTTATGTGAAGATATTTCCTCTTCCACCATAGGCTACAAAACGCTTCAAATGTCCACTAGCAGATTCTACAAAAAGAGTGTTTCCAAACTGCTACATAAGCAGAAGGGTTCAACTCTGTGAGATGATGCACAAATCACAAAGAAGTTTCTCAGAATTCTTCTTTCTAGATTTTTATGAAGATATTTCCTTTCCACCACAGGCCTCAGAGCACTCCAAATGTCCACCAGCAGATTCTACAAAAAGAGAGTTTCAAAACTGGTTGATCAAAAGAATGATTTAACTCTGCAAGATGAATGCACACATCATGAAGTAGTTTCTCAGATTGCTTCTGTCTAGATTTTAAGTGAGGATATTTTCATTTCTACCATAGGCCAGAAAGCACTCCAAATGTCCACATGCAGATTCTACAAAAAGTGTATTTCCTAACTTCTAATTCAAAAGAAAAATTCAACTCTGTAAGATGCATGCACACTACAGAAACAAGCTTCTCAGAATTCTTCTGTCTAGTTTTCTTTTTTTTTTTTTTTTTTATTATACTTTAGGTTTTAGGGTACATGTGCACAATGTGCAGGTTTGTTACATATGTATCCATGTGCCATGTTGATTTCCTGCACCCATTAACTCGTCATTTAGCATTAGGTATATCTTCTAATGCCAGTACCTGGAATGTGATGTTCCCTTCCTGTGTCCATGAGTTCTCATTGTTCAATTCCCACCTATGAGTGAGAACATGCGGTGTTTGGTTTTTGTCCTTGCGATAGTTTACTGAGAATGATGTTTCCAGTTTCATCCATGTCCTACAAGGACACGAACTCATCATTTTTATGGCTGCATAGTATTCCATGGTGTATATGTACCACATTTTCTTAATCAGTCTATTGTTGTTGGACATTTGGGTTGGTTCAAGTCTTTGCTATTGTGAATAGTGCATAATAAACATACGTGTGCATGTGTCTTTATAGCAGCATGATTTATAGTCCTTTGGGTATATACCCAGTAATGGGATGGCTGGGTCAAATGGTATTTCTAGTTCTAGATCCCTGAGGAATCACCACACTGACTTCCACAATGGTTGAACTAGTTTACAGTCCCACCAACAGTGTAAAAGTGTTCCTATTTCTCCACATCCTCTCCAGCACCTGTTGTTTCCTGATTTTTTAATGATGGCCATTCTAACTGGTGTGAGATGGTATCTCACTGTGGTTTTGATTTGCATTTCTCTGATGGCCAGTGATGATGAGCATTTCTTCATGTGTTTTCTGGCTGCATAAATGTCTTCTTTTGAGAAGTGTCTGTTCATGTCCTTTGCCCACTTTTTGATGGGGTTGTTTGTTTTTTTCTTGTAAATTTGTTTGAGTTCATTGTAGATTCTGGATATTAGCCCTTTGTCAGATGAGTAGGTTCCAAAAATTTTCTCCCATTCTGTAGGTTGCCTGTTCACTCTGATGGTAGTTTCTTTTGCTGTGCAGAAGCTCTTTAGTTTAATGAGATCCCATTTGTCAATTTTGGCTTTTTTTGCCATTGCTTTTGGTGTTTTAGACATGAAGTCCTTGCCCACGCCTATGTCCTGAATGGTATTGCCTAGGTTTTCTTGTAGGATTTTAATGGTTTTAGGTCTAACATTTAAGTCTTTAATCCATCTTGAATTAATTTTTGTATAAGGTGTAAGGAAGGGATCCAGTTTCAGCTTTCTACATATGGCTAGCCAGTTTCCCCAGCACCATTTATTAAATAGGGAATCCTTTCCCCATTTCTTGTTTTTGTCAGGTTTGTCAAAGATCAAATAGTTGTAGATATGCGGCATCATTTCTGAGGGCTCTGTTCTGTTCCATTGATCTATATCTCTGTTGTGGTACCAGTACCATGCTGTTTTGGTTACTGTAGCCTTGTAGTATAGTTTGAAGTCAGGTAGCGTGATGCCTCCAGCTTTGTTCTTTTGGCTTAGGATTGACTTGGCAATGCGGGCTCTTTTTTGGTTCCATATGAACTTTAAAGTAGTTTTTTCCAATTCTGTGAAGAAAGTCATTGGTAGCTTGATGGGGATGGCATTGAATCTATAAATTACTTTGGGCAGTATGGCCATTTTCACGATATTGATTCTTCCAACCCATGAGCATGGAATGTTCTTCCATTTGTTTGTATCCTCTTTGATTTCATTGAGCAGTGGTTTGTAGTTCTCCTTGAAGAGGTCCTTCACATCCCTTGTAAGTTGGATTCCTAGGTATTTTATTCTCTTTGAAGCAATTGTGAATGGGAGTTCACTCATGATTTGGCTCTCTGTTTGTCTGTGATTGGTGTACAAGAATGCTTGTGATTTTTGTACATTGATTTTGTATCCTGAGACTTTGCTGAAGTTGCTAATCAGCTTAAGGAGATTTTGGGCTGAGACAATAGGGTTTTCTAGATATACAATCATGTCATCTGCAAACAGGGACAATTTGACTTCCTCTTTTCCTAATTGAATACCCTTTATTTCCTTCTCCTGCCTGATTGCTCTGGCCAGAACTTCCAGCACTATGTTGAATAGGAGCGGTGAGAGAGGGCATCCCTGTCTTGTGCCAGTTTTCAGAGGGAATGCTTCCAGTTTTTGCCCATTCAGTATGATATTGGCTGTGGGTTTGTCGTATATAGCTCTTATTATTTTGAGATACGTCCCATCAATACCTAATTTATTGAGAGTTTTTAGCATGAAGGGTTGTTGAATTTTGTCAAAAGCCTTTTCTGCATCTATTGAGATAATCATGTGGTTTTTGTCTTTGGTTCTGTTTATATGCTGGATTACATTTATTGATTTGCGTATGTTGAACCAGCCTTGCATCCCAGGGATGAAGCCCACTCAATTTGATGATATTTCCTTTACTACCATAGGCCACAAAGAGCTCCAAATGTCCACTTGCAGATTCTACAAAAAGAGAGTTTCAAAACTGCTCCATCAAAAGAAAATTTTACCTCTGTGAGATGAATGCACACATCGCAAAGAAGTTTCTCAGATTGCTTCTCTCTACATTTTATGTGAAGATATTTCCTTTTCTACTATAGGCTGCAAAGCACTCCAATGTCCACATGCAGATTCTACAAAAAGAGTGTTTCCAAACTCATCAAAAGAAAGGTTTAACTCTGTGAGATGAATGCACACATCACAAAGAAGTTTCTCAGATTGCTTCTGTCTAGATTTTATTTGAAGATATTTCCTTTTCTACCATGGGCCGCAAAGCGCTCGAAATGTCCACTTGCAGATTCTACAAAAAGAGTGTTTCCAAAGTGCTGCATAAACAGAATGGTTCAATTCTGTGAGATGAATACTCAAACCACAAAGATGATTCTAGAATCCTTCTGTCTAGATTTTTATGAAGAGATTTCCTTTTCCACCCTAGGCCTCAGAGCGCTCCAAATGTCCACTTGCAGATTCTACAAAAAGAGAGTTTCAAAACTCGTCCATCAAAAGAATGTTTTAACTCTGCAAGATGAATGCACACATCACAAATTTGTTTCACAGATTGCTTTTGTCTAGATTTTATGTGAGGATATTTCCCTTTCTACCATAGGCCACAAAGTGCTCCAAATGTCCACATACGGATTCTACAAAAAGTGTGTTTCCAAACTTCTCAATCAAAAGAAAAGTACAACTCTGTAAGATGAATGCACACATCAGAAACAAGTTTCTCAGAATTCTTCTGTCTAGTTTTTATGTGAAGATATTTCCTTTTCTACCATAGGCTGCAAATCGCTCTAAATGTCCACCTGCAGATTCTGCAAAAAGAGTGTTTCCAAACTGTTCAGCCAAAAGAAAGGTTCAAATCTGTGTGATGAACGCACTCATCTCAAAAAAGTTTCTCAGAATTCTTCTGTCTAGTTTTAATGTGAAGATATTTCCATTTCCACCAAAGGCCACAAAGCACTCCAAATGTCCACTTGCACATTATACAAAAAGAGTTTCAAAAGTGCTCAACCAAGGGATAGGTTTCACTCTGTGAGATGAATGCACACATCACAAAGGTGCTTCTCAGATGGCTTCTGTCTAGATTTTATGTGAAGATATTTCCTTTTCTACAAAAGGCTGCAAAATGCTCCAGATGTCCACTTCCAGATTCTACAAAAAGAGTTTTTCCAAACTACTCAATCAAAAGAAGGTTCAACTATGTGAGGTGAATGCACACATCACAAAGAAGTTTCCCAGCATTATTCTATCTAGTTTTTATGTGGAGATATTTTCTTTTCCACAATAGTCCTTAAAGTGCTCCAAATATCCACTTGCAGATTCTACAAAAATAGTGTTTCCAAACTGCTCAATCTAAAGAAAGTTTCAAAGGTGTCAGATGAACACACACATCACAAAGAAGTTTCTCAGAATTCTTCTGTCTAGTTTTTATTTAAAGATATTTCCTTTTCCACCCTAGGCCTTAAAGTGCTCAAAATGTCCACATGCAGATTTTTCAAAAAAAGAGTTTCCAAACTGCTAAATCAAAAGAAAAGTTTCACTCTGTGAGAAGAATACACGCATCACAAAGAAGTTTCTCCAATTGCTTCTGTCTGGAATTTATGTGAAGATATTTCCTTTTCTACCAGAGCCCAAAAAGTGCACCAAATACCAACTTGCAGATTCTACAAAAAGTGTGTTTCCAAACTTCTCAATCAAAACAAAGATTCAACTCTGTAAGATGAATGCACACATCCCAAAGAAGTTACTCAGAATTTTTCTGTCTAATTTTAGTCTGAATATATTTTCTTTTCCACAGTAGGCCTCAAATGCTCCAAATGTGCACTTGCGGATTCTCCAAAAAGAGTGTTTCAAACTGCTCAATCAACAGAAAGCTTCAGGTCTATGAGATGAATGTACACATCACCAAAAAGTTTCTCAGAATACTTCTCTGTATTTTATGTGAAGATATTTTCTTTTCTGCCATAGGCTACAAAGTGCTCCAATTGCTCACTTGCAGATTCTACAAAAACAGAGTTTCAAATTGCTCAATCAAAAGCAATGTTTCACTCTGAGAGATGAATGCACATATCACAAAGGTGTTTCTCAGATTGCTTCTGTCTAGATTTTATGTGAAGATATTTCTTTTTCCACCATAGGCTGCAAAGTGCTCCAAATGTCCACTTACAGATTCTACAAAAAGAGTTTTTCCAAACTGCTCAATCAAAAGAAAAGTTGAACTCTGAGATGAACGCACACATCACAAAGAATTTTCTCAGAATTATTCTCTCTAGTTTTTATGTGGAGATATTTTCTTTTCCACAATAGTCCTTAAAGTGCTCCAAATATCCACTTGCAGATTCTACAAAAAGAGTGTTTCCAATCTCCTCAACCAAAAGAAAGGTTCAAATCTGTGAGATGAACGCATGTATCACAAGGAATTTTCTCAGAAATTTTGTCTCTAGTTTTTATTTGAAGATATTTCCTTTTCCATCATAGGCCTCAAAGGGCTCCAAATGTCCACTTGCAGATTCTACAAAAAGAGAGTTTCCAAATTGCTCAATCAAAAGAAAGGTTTCACTCTGTGAGATGAATGTACACATCATAAAAAGTTTCTCAGATTTCTTCTGTCTAGATTTTATGTGAAGATACTTCCTTTTCTACCATAGACAGCAAAGTGCTCCAAATGTCCACTTTCAGATTCTACAAAAAGAGTGTGTCCAAACTGATCAACCAAAAGAAAAGTTCAACTCTGTGAGATGAACGCCCTCATCACAAAGTAGTTTCTCAGAATTCTTCTTTCTAGTTTTTATGTGAAGATATTTCCTATTTCATCATAGGCCTTAAATTGCTCCAAATGTCCACTTTCAGATTTTACAAAATGAGAGTTTCCAAACTGCTCAATCAAAAGAAAGGTATCAATCTGTGAGATGAATGAACACAAAACAAAGGAGTTTTTCATATTGCTTCTGTCTAGATTTTATGTGACGATATTTCCTTTTCTATCATAGGCCGCAAAGTGCTCCAAATGTCCACTTGCAGACTCTACAAAAAGAGTGCCTCCAAACAGCTCAATCAAAGGAAAGTTTCAACTCTGTGAGAAAAACTCACACGTCACAAAGGAGTTTCTCAGAATTTTTCTGTCTAGTTTTTATGCAAAGATATTTCCTCATCCACCATAGGCCTCAAAGCACTCCAAATGTCCACTTGCAGATTCTACAAAAAGAGAGTTTTCAAACTGCTCAATCAAAAGAAAGATTTCACTCTGTGAAATGACTGCACACATCACAAAGAAGTTTTTCAGAAGTCTTCTGTCTAGTTTTTATGTGAAGATATTTCCTTTCAAACCATAGGGCTCATAGCACTCCAAATGTCCACTTGCAGATTCTACAAAAAGAGTTTCAAAACTGTTCCATCATAAGAAAGGTTTAACTCCATCAGTTGAATGCACACATGAGAAAGAAGTTTCTCAGTTTGCTTCTGTCTAGATTTTATGTGTAGATATTTCCTTTTCCACCATAGGCCTCAAAGCACTCCAAATGTCCACTTGCAGATTCTACAAAAATAGAGTTTCAAATGTGCTCCATAAAAGAAAAGTGTAACTCTGTGAGATGAATGCACACATGACAAAGAGGTGTCTCAGATAGCTTCTGTCTAGATTTTATGAGAAGATATTTTCTTTTCTACCATTGGCCGCAATGCCCTCCAAGTGTCCACTTGCAGATACTACAAAAAGAGTGTTCCCAAACTGCTCTATCAAAGGAAAGTTTTAACTCTGTAAAATGAATGCACACATCACAAATAAGGTTCTCAGAATTCTTCTGTCTAGTTTTTATGTGAAGATATTTCCTTTTTCACCATAGGCCACAAAGGGCTCCAAATGTCCATTTGCAGATTCTACAAAAAGAGAATTTCAAAACTGCTCAATCAAAAGAAAGGTTTAACTCTGTGAGATGAATGCACACATCAAAAAGATGTTTCTCAGATTGTTTCTGTCTAGTTTTTATGTGAAGATATTTCCTTTTCTACCATAAGCCTCAAAGTGATCCAAAAGTCCACTTGCAGTTTCTACAAAAAGAGTGTTTCTAAACTGCTCCATCAAAAGAAAGATTCAATTCCATGAAATGAATGTGCACATCACAAAATATTTCTGAGAATTCTTCTGTCTAGTTTTTATGTGAAGATATTTCCTTTTCTACCATAAGCCTCAAAGTGATCCAAAAGTCCACTTGCAGTTTCTACAAAAAGAGTGTTTCTAAACTGCTCCATCAAAAGAAAGATTCAATTCCATGAAATGAATGTGCACATCACAAAATATTTCTCTGAATTCTTCTGTCTAGTTTTCATGTGAAGATATTTCCTTTTCTACCATAGGCCTCAATGCACTCCAAATGTCCACTTGCAGATTCTACAAAACGAGTGTTTCCACATTGCTCAATCAAAATAAAGGTTTTACTCTGTGAGGTGAATGCACACATCACAAAGAAGTTTCTCAGATTGCTTCTGTCTAGATTTTATGTGAAGATATTTCCTTTTCTACCATAGGCCGCAAAGCTCTCAAAATGTCCACTTGCAGATTCTACAAAAAGAGTGTTTCCAAACTGCTCAATCAATAGAAAGTTTCAACTCTGTGAGATGAACAGACACATCACAAGGAAGTTTCTCAGAATGTTTCTGTCTAGTTTTTATGTGAAGACATTTGCTTTTCCACAATAGACATCAATGTGCTCCAAATGTCCACTTGCAGATTCTACAAAAAGAGTGTTTCAAAACTGCTCAATGACAAGAAAGTTTTACCTCTGTGAGATGAATTTACACATCACAAATAACTTTCTCAGATTGCTTCTGTCTAGATTTTATGTGAAGATATTTTCTTTTCGACCATAGGCCGCAAAGTGCTCCAAATGTCCACTTGCAGATTCTACAAAAAGAGGATTTCCAAACTGATCCATCAAAAGAAATGTTCAACTCTGTGCAATGAATGCACACATCATGAAGAAGTTTCTCAGAATTCTTCTGTCTAGTTTTTATGTGAAGATATTACCTTTCAAACCATAGGGCTCATAGTGCTCCAAAAGTCCACTTGCAGATTCTACAAAAAGAGAGTTTCAAACCTGCTCCATCATAAGAAAGGTTTAATTCCATCAGTTGAATGCACACATGAGAAAGAAGTTTCTCAGGTTGCTTCTGTCTAGATTTCATGTGTAGGTATTTCCTTTTCCACCATAGGCCTCAAAGCACTCCAAATGTCCACTTGCAGATTCTACAAAAAGAGAGTTTCAAAACTGCTCCACAAAAGAAAAGTGTAACTGTGTGAGATGAATGCACACATCACAAAGAGGTGTCTCAGATAGCTTCTGTCTAGGTTTTATGAGAGGATATTTTCTTTTCTACCATTGGCCACAATGCCCTCAAAATATCCACTTGCAGATACTACAAAAAGAGTGTTTCCAAACTGCTCTATCAAAATAAAGTTTAACTCTGTGAGATGAATGCACACATCAGATAAGAGTTTCTCAGAATGCTTCTGTCTAATTTTATGTGAAGATATTTCCTTTTTCACCATAGGCCACAAAGGGCTCCAAATGTCCATTTGCAGATTGTACAAAAAGAGACTTTCAAAACTGCTCAATCAAAAGAAAGGTTTACCTGTGTGAGATGAATGCACACATCACAAAGAAGTTTCTCAGATTGCTTCTGTCTAGATTTTACATGAAGATATTTCCTTTTCTACCATAGGCCGCAAAGCTCTCAAAATGTCCACTTGCAGTTTCTACAAAAAGAGTGTTTCCAAACTGCTCAATCAATAGAAAGTTTCAACTTTGTGAGATGAATGCACACGTCTTAAAGTAATTTGTCAGAATGCTTCTCACTAGTTTTTATCTGAAGATATTTCCTTTTCCACCGAAGGCCTCAAAGCGCTCCAAAAGTCCACTTGCAGATTCTACAAAACGAGTGTTTCAAAAATGCTCAATCAAAAGTGAGTTTCAACTCTGTGAGATGAATGCACACATCACAAAGAAGTTTTTCAGAGTGCTTCTGTCTAGTTTTTATGTGAAGCTATTTCCTTTTCTACCATAGGCCTCAAAGCTCTACAAATGTGCACTTGCAGATTCTGCAATAAGAGTGTTTCCCAACTGCACAACTAAAAGAAAGTTACAGCCTTGGGAGATGAATGAACTCATCACAAAGAAGTTTCTCAGAATGTTTCTGTCTACTTTTTATATGAAGATAATTCCTTTTCCTCCATTGGACCCAAAGCTCTGCAAATGTGCACTTACAGATTCTACAAAAAGAGAGTTCAAAACTGCTCAATGTAAAGAAAATTTTACCCCTGTGAGATGAATGCACACATCACAAATAAGTTTCTCAGAGTGCTTCTGTCTGATTTTAGGTGAAGATATTTCCTTTTCGACCATAGGCCCCAAAGTGCTCCAAATGTCCACTTGCAGATTCTACAAAAAGAGTGTTTCCAAACTGCCCCATCAAAAGAAAGGTTCAACTCCATAAGATGAACGTACACATCACAAAACATTTCTCTGAATTCTTCTGTCTAGTTTTTATGTGAAGATATTACCTTTCAAACCATAGGCCTCAATGTGCTCCAAATGTCCACTTGCAGATTCTACAAAGAGAGAGTTTCAAAACTGCTCCATCATAAGAAAAGTTTAACTCCATCAGTTGAATGCACCCATGAGAAAGAAGTTTCTTAGGTTGCTTCTGCCTAGATTTTATGTGTAGATATTTCCTTTTCCACCATAGGCCTCAAAGCACTCCAAATGTCCACTTGCAGATTCTACAAAAAGAGAGTTTCAAAACTGCTCAATCAAAAGAAAGGTTTCACTCTGTGAGATGAATGCACACATCACAAAGAAGTTTCTCAGATTGCTTCTGTCTAGATTTTATGTGAAGATATTTCCTTTTCTACCATAGGCCACAAACCGCTCCAAGTGTCCACTTGCAGATTCTACAAAAAGGGAGTTTCCAAGCTGCTCAATAAAAAGAAAGGTATCAATCTGTGTGATGAATGCACACATCACAAAGAAGTTTCTCAGAATTCTTCTGTCTAGTTTTTATGTGAAGATATTTCCTTTTCCACCATAGGCCTCAAAGCACTCCAAATGTCCACTTGCAGATTCTACAAAAAGAGAGTTTCCAAACTGCTCAATCAAAAGAAAGGTTTCACTCTGTGAGATGAATGCACACATCACAAAGAAGTTTCTCAGATTGCTTCTGTCTAGATTTTATGTGAAGATATTTCCTTTTCTACCATAGGCCAGAAAGCGCTCCAAATATCCACTTGCAGATTCTACAAAAAGAGTGTTTCCAAACTGCTCAATCAAAAGAAATTTTCAAATCTATGAGATGAACGCACGTTTCACAAAGAAGTTTCTCAGAATTCTTCTGTCTAGTTTTTCCTTGAAGATATTTCCTTTTCCACCATAAGTCTCAAAGGGCTCCAAATGTCCAGTTGCAGATTCTAAAAAAGGGAGTTTCAAAACTCCTTAATCAAAAGAAAGGATTCACTCTGTGAGATAAATTCACACATGACAAAGAAGTTTCTCAGATTACTTTCATCTAGATTTTATGTGAACATATTTCTTTTCTACCATAGGCCTCAAAGCGCTCCAAATGTCCACTTGCAGATTCTACAAAAAGAGAGTTTCCAAAATGCTCAATCAAAAGAAAGGTTTCACTGTGTGAGATTAATGCACACATCTCAAAGAAGTTTCTCAGATTGCTTCTGTCTAGATTTTATGTGAAGATATTTTCTTTTCTACCATAGTCTCCAAAGCACCCCAAATGTCCACTCGCAGATTCTAAAAAAGAGTTTTTCCAAACTGCTCAATCAAAACAAAGTTTCAACTCTGTGAGATGAATGCACACACAACAAAGTATTTTCTCAGAATTCTTCTGTCTAGTTTTGGTGTGATGATATTTCCTTGTCCACCAAAGGCCTCAAAGCACTCCAAATGTCCACTTGCAGAATCTACAAAATAGAATTTCCAAACTTCTCAATCAAATGTAAGGTTTCACTCTGTAAGATGAACACACACATCGCTAAGAAGTTTCTCAGATTGCTTCTTTCTAGATTTTATATGAAGATATTCTCTTATCTACCATAGGCCACAAAGCGCTGCAAATGTCCACTTGCAGATTCTACAAAAAGAGTGTTTCCAAACTTCTCAAAGAATGGTTCAACTCTGTGAGACGAACACACACATCACAAAGAAGATTCTCAGAAGTCTTCTGTCCAGTTTTTGGGTGAAAATATTTTTTTCCTCTTTAGGCCTGAAAGCGCTACAAATGTCCAAATGTGGATTCTACAAAAAGAGAGTTTCCAAACTGCTCAATCAAAAGAAAGGTTTCACTTTGTGAGATGAATGCACTCATCACAAAGAAGTTTCTCTGAGTGTTTCTGTCTAGATTTTATGTGAAGATATTTCCTTTTCTACCAGAGGCCACAAAGCGCTCCAAATGTCCAATTGCAGATTCTACAAAAAAAGTGCTTTGAAACTGCTCAATCAATTGAAATGTTCAGTTCTGAAAGATGGACAGACACATCACATAGTAGTTTCTCAGAATTCTTCTGTCTAGTTTTTGTGTGAAGATATTTCATTTTCCACAATAGGCCAAAAAGCGCTAAAATTGTCCATTGCCGATTCTAGAAAAAAAGAGTTTCCAAACTGCTCAATCAAAAGAAAGTTTTTACTCTGTGAGATGAATGCACCCTTCACAAAAAAGTTTCTCGTATTGCTTCTGTCTCGATTTTATGTGAAGATATTTCATTTCCTACCATAGGCCCAAAGCGCTCTGAATGTCCACTTGCAGATTCTACAAAAAGAGTGTTTCCAAACTGCTCAACCAAGAGAAAGGTTCACCTCTGTGAGATAAATGCACACATCACAAAGAAGTTTCTCAGAATTCTTCTGTTTAGTTTTTGCGTGAAGATATTTACTTTTCCACCATTGGTTTCAAAGAGCTCCAAATGTCCACTTGCAGATTCTACATAAAGAGACTTTCAAAAGTGCACAATCAAAAGTAAGGTCTCCCTCTGTGAGATGAATACACACATCACAAAGTAGTTTCTCTGATTGCTTCTGTCTGGTTTCTTTGTGAGGATATTTCCTTTTCTACCATAGGCCGACAAGCCTTCCATATGTCCACTTCCAGATTCTAGAAAAAGAGTGTTTCCAAACTACACAATCAAAATAAAGTTTAAACTGTGTGAGATGAATGTTCAGCTCTGTGAGATGAACACACACATCAATAGTAGTTTCTCATAGTTCTTCTGTCTAGTTTTTGAATGAAGATATTTCCTTTTCTGCCATAGGCCTCAAAGCATTCCAAATGTCCACTTGCAGATTCTAGAAAAAGAGTTTCAAAACTGCTCAATCTAAAGAAATTTTTAACTCTGTTATATGGATGCATACATCACAAATAAGTTTCTCAGATTTCTTCTGTCTAGATTTTATGTGAAGATATTTTTTTTCCCACCATAGGCCACAAAGTGTTTCAAATGTCCACTTGCAGATTCTATAAAAACAGTATTTCCAAACTGCTCCATTAAAAGAAAGGTTCAACTCTGTGAGATGAATGCACACATCACAAAGTAGTTTCTCAGAATTCTTCTGTCTAGTTTTTGTGTGAAGATATTTCGTTTTCCACCATAGGCCTCAAAGCGCTCAAAATGTCCGCTTGCAGATTCTATGAAGAGGGTTTCCAAACTTCTCAATCAAGAGAAAGTTCAAGTCCATGAGATGAATGAACATATTACAAAGAAGTTTCTCAGAATTCTTCTGTCTAGTTTTTGTGTCAAGATATTTCCTTTTCCATCATAGGACTCGAAGCAATCCACATGTCCACTTGCAGATTCTACAAAAAGAGAGGTTTCAAACTGCTCAGTCAGTAGAAAGGTTTCACTCTGTGAGATGAACAAACATGTCACAAAGAAGTTTCTCTGATTGCTTCTAATTTTTATGTGAAGATATTCCCTTTTCTACCATAAGCCACAAAGTGCTCCAGATGTCCACTTGCAGATTCTAAACAAACAGTGTTTCCAAACTGCTGAATAAAAAGAAAGTTTCAACTCTCTGGGATGAACTCACACATCACAAAGAAGTTTCTAAGAATTCTTCTGTTTAGCGTTTGTGTGAAGATATTTCCTTTTCCACCACAGGCCTCAATGCACTCCAAATGTCTGCTTGCAGATTCTACAAAAAGAGAGTTTCCAAACTGCTCCATCAAAGGAAAGGTTTCACTCTGTGAGATGAATGCACATATCACAAAGAAGTTTCTTTTTTTTTTTTTTTTGAGATGGAGTCTTGCTCTGTCACCCAGGCTGGAATGCAGAGGCGCAGTCTCGGCTCACTGCAAGCTCCACCTCCCAGGTTCATGCCATTCTCCTGCCTCAGCCTCCTGAGTAGCTGGGACTACAGGCACCCGCCACCATGCTCAGCTAATTTTTTGTATTTTTCGTAGAGACAGGATTTCACTGTGGTCTTGATCTCCTGACCTCATGATCCACCCGCCTCAGCCTCCCAAAGTGCTGGGATTACAAGCATGAGCCACCGCACCCAGCCTTCCACAAAGAAGTTTCTCAGATTGATTCTGTCTAGATTTTATGTGAAGATATTTCCTTTTTTGTCATAGGCCTCAAAGCGCTCCAAGTGTCCCCTTGTAGATTATACAAAAAGAGAGTTTCCAAACTGCTCAATCAAAAGAATGTCTCAACACTGTGAGATGAATGCACACATCACAAATAAGTTTCTCAGATTACTTCTGTCTAGATTTTATGTGAAGATATTTTCTTTTCTGCCATTGGCCGCAATGCCCTCTAAATGTCCACTTGCAGATTCTTCAAAAAGAGTGTTTCCAAACTGCTCTATCAAAAGAAAGTTTTAACTCTGTGAGATAAATGCACACATCACAAAGAAGTTTCTCAGAATTCTTCTGTCTAGTTTTTATGTGAAGATATTTCCTTTTCCACACTAAGCCTCAAAGCACTCCAAATGTCCACTTGCAGATTCTACAAAAAGAGAGTTTCCAAACTGCCCAATCAAAAGAAAGGTTTCACTCTGTGAGATGAATGCAGACATCACAAAACAGTTTCTCAGATTGTTTCTATCTAGATTTTATGTGATATTTCCTTTTCTACCTTGGGCGACAAAATGCTCCAAATGTCCACTTGCAGATTCTACAAAAAGAGTGTTTCCAAACTGCTCAATCAAAAGAAAGTTTCAACTCTGTGAGATGAATGCACACATCACAAAGAAGTTTCTCAGAATTCTTCTGTCTAGTTTTTATGTGAAGATATTTCCTTTTCCACCATAGGCCTCAAAGCACTCCAAATGTCCACTTGCAGATTCTACAAAAAGACCGTTTCAAAACTGCTCAATCAAAAGGAAGGTTTACCTCTGTGAGATGAATGCACACATTAGAAAGAAGTTTCTCAGATTGCTTCAGTCTAGATTTTATGTGAAGATATTTCCTTTTCTACCATATGCCTCCAAGTGCTCCAAATGTCCTCTCACTGATTCTACAAAAATAGTGTTTCAAAACTGCTCAATCAAAAGAGAAGTTCAACTCTGTGAGATGAACACACGCATCACAAAGAAGTTTCCCAGAATTCTTCTGTCTAGTTTTTATGTGAAGATATTTCCTTTTCTACCATAGACCTCAAAGCACTCCAAATGTCCACTGGCAGATTCTACAAAAAGAGAGTTTCAAAACTGCTGAATCAAAAGAAAGGTTTACTTGTGTGAGATGAATGCACACATCAGAAATAAGTTTCTCAGATTGCTTCAGTCTAGATTTTATGTGAAGATATTTCCTTTTCTACCATATGCTGCCAAGTGCTCCAAACGTCCTCTTGCTGATTATACAAAAAGAGTGTTTCAAAACTGCTCAATGAAAAGAAATGTTCAACTCTGTGAGATGAAAGCACACATCACAAAGAAGTTTCTCAGAATTCTTTTGTCTAGTTTTTATGTGAAGATATTTCCTTTTCCACCATAGGCCTCAAAGTGCTCCAAATGTCCACTTGCAGAATCTACAAAAAGAGAGTTTCCAAAATGTTCAATCAAAAGAAAGGTTTAACTCTGTGAGATGAATGCACAAATCACAAAGAAGTTTCTCATATTGTTTCTCATTAGATTTTATGTGAAGATATTTCCTTTTCTACCATACGCCGCAAAGTGCTCCAAATGTACATTGGCAGACTCTTCAAAAAGAGTGTTTCCAAACTTCCCAGTCAAAAGAAAAGTTCAACTTTGTGAGATGAACGCACACATCACAAAGTAGTTTCTCAGAATTCTTCGGTCTACATTTTATGTGAAGATAATTCCTTTTCTACCATAGGCATCAAAGCACTCCAAATGTCCACTTGCAGATTCTCAAAATAGTGTTTCAAAACAGTTCCATCACAGGAAATGTTTAACTCCATCAGATGAATGCACACATGAGAAAGAAGACTCTCAGATTGCTTCAGTCTAGATTTTATGTGAAGATATTTCTTTTTCCACCAAAGGCCTCAAAGTGCTCCAAATGTCCACTTGAAGATTCTACAAAAAGAGTGTCTCAAAACTGCTCAATCAAAAGAAAGGTATAAATCTTTGAGATGAATAAAATGCACACATCACAAAGAAGTTTCTCAGATTGCTTCTGTCTAGATTTTATGTGAAGATATTTACTTTTCTACCAGAGGCCATAAAGCGCTCAAATGTCCAATTGAAGATTCTACAGAAAGATTGTTTCCGTACTGCTCAATCAGAAGGAAAAATTCAACTCTGTGAGATGAACACACACATCACAAAAAGTTTCTCAGAATACTTCTGTCTAGATTTTATGTGAAAACATTTCCTCTTCCACCATAGACCTCAAAGCACTCCAAATGTCCACTTGCAAATTCTCAAAATAGTGTTTCAAAACAGTTCCATCACAGGAAATGTTTAACTCCATCAGATGAATGCACACATGAGAAAGAAGACTCTCAGATTGCTTCAGTCTAGATTTTATGTGAAAATATTTCCTTTTCCACCATAGGCCACAAAGGGCTCCAAATGTCCAGTTGCAGATTCTACAAAAAGAGTGTTTCCAAACTGCTCCATCAAAAGAAAAGTGTAACTCTGTGAGATGAATGCACCCATCACAAAGTGGTTTCTCAGATTGCTTCTGTCTAGATTTTATGAGAAGATATTTTCTTTTCTATCATTGGCGGCAATGCCCTCAAAATATCCACTTGCAGATTCTAAAAAAAGAGTGTTTCCAAACTGCTCTATCAAAAGAAAGTTTTAACTCTGTGAGATGAACACACACATCACAAAGAAGTTTCTCAGAATGCTTCTGTCTAGTTTTTCTGTGAAAATATTTCCTTTTTCACCATAGGCCACAAAGGGCTCCAAATTGTTCATTTGCAGATTCTACAAAAAGAGAGTTTCAAAACTGCTCAATCAAAAGAAAGTTTAACTCTGTGAGATGAGTGCACACATCACAAAGAAGATTCTCAGATTACTTCTGTCTAGTTTTTATGTGAATATATTTCCTTTTCTACCAGTTGATTTTCCTTTTCTACACTCCACTCCACTCCTCTCCACTCCACTCCTCTCCACTGCACTCCATTCCACTCCACACCAGTCCATTCCACTCCACTCCATTCCACTCCTCTAAACTCCACTCCATTCTATTCCATACCATTCCATTCCTCTCCATTCCAGCACACTCCACTCCACTCAACTCCATACCACTCCATCAATTCTACTCCACTGCACTCCACTCCACAACACTCCACTGCACTCGACTCCACTCTACTCCACTCCACTCCATTCCATTCCATTCCATTCCAATCCATTCCATTCCACTTCAGTCCACTCCACTCCATGGAAGTACTCTCCACTCCACTACTCTCCTTAACACTCTTCTCCACTGCACTCCACTCCACTCCATTCCATTTCTATCCCATTCTATTTGACACCATTCCACTCCACTATACAACACTGCACTCCACTCGACTACACTGCACTCCACTGCACTCCACTCCATTCCATTCCACTCCATTCCATTCTGTTAATTTCTTCGAAAGGATCACACTCTGGCACCTAGTCTAGAGTGCAGTGGCATAATCCCAGTTCACACTTCCTTTCACCATTCCATTCCATTCCACTTCACTCCACTCCACTCCACGGAAGTACTCTCCACTCCACTAGTCTCCTTAACACTCTTCTCCACTGCACTCCACTCCACTCCATTCCATTTCTATCCCATTCTATTTGACACCATTCCATTCCACTCCACTCCACTACACTACACAACACTGCACTCCACTCGACTACACTGCACTCCACTCCACTCCATTCCATTCCAATCCATTCCATTCCATTCCATTCCATTCCATTCCATTCCATTCCATTCCATTCCACTTCACTCCACTCCACTCCATGGAAGTACTCTCCACTCCACTACTCTCCTTAACTCTCTTCTGCACTCCACTCCACTGCACTCCATTCCATTTCTATCCCATTCTATTTGACACCATTCCATTCCACTCCACTCCACTACACAACACTGCACTCCACTGGACTACACTGCACTCCACTGCACTCCACTCCACTCCATTCCATTCCACTCCATTCCATTCCATTCGTTTCTTCGACAGGATCTCACTCTGTCACCTAGTCTAGAGTGCAGTGGCATAATCTCAGTTCACATTTCCTTTCACCATTCCATTCCATTCCATTCCATTCCATTCCATTGCACTCCACTCCTATCCACTCCACTCCCTCCCATTCCAATCTATTCCATTCCATTCCATTCCACTCCATTCCAGTCCACTCCACTCCATTACATCTCATCCCTTTCAACTCCATTTTACTGCACTCCACTCGAGTCCACTCCACTCCATTCAATTCCACTCCGTCCCATTTGATTCCAATCCTTTCCACTTTAATCCACTCCACTCCTCTCCACTCCATTCCATTCCAGTCCATTCCATTCCATTCCATTCCATTTCACTCCACTCCACTCCATTCCACTCCACTCCACTGCACTCCACTCCACTCCACTGCACCACTCCACTCCACTCCACTCCACTCCACTGCACTCCACTCCACTCCACTCCACTGCACTCCACTCCACTCCATTCCATTCCACTCCATTCCATTCCATTCCTTTCTTTTGACAGGATCTCACTCTGTCACCCAGGCTGGAGTGCAGTGGCACAATCTCAGCTCACATTTCATTTCACCATTCCATTCCATTCCATTCCATTCCATTCCATTCCACTCCACTCCTCTCCACTCCATTCCATTCCACTCCATTCCAGTCCACTCCACTCCATTACATCTCATCCCTTTCAACTCCATTTTACTGCACTCCACTCGAGTCCACTCCACTCCATTCAATTCCACTCCAACCCATTTGATTTCAATCCTTTCCACTTTAATCCACTCCACTCCACTCCATTCCATTCCATTCCACTCCATTCCATTCCATTCCTTTCCACTCCACTGCACTCCACTCCATTCCACTCAACTGTATCCCATTACAGCGCATTCTTTTCCACTCCATTCCACCCCACTGCACTCCACTCCTCTCCAATCCACTCTATTCTATTCCATCCCATTCCATTCCATTACACTACATTCCACTCCATTCTATTCCATTCCATTCAATTCCACTCCATTCCACTCCATTCCTTTCTTTCTACAGGTTCTCACTCTGTCACCCAGCCTGGAGTTGAGTTGCACAATCCCAGCTCAAATTTCATTTCACCATTACATACCATTGCGTTCCATTCCGTTCCATTCCATTCCACTCCATTCCATTCAGTTGCATTCCATTCCACTCCATTCCACTCCTCTCCATTTCATTCCATCCCATTCCATTGCACTCCAATCCACTCCACTCCTGTGCGCTCCAATCCCCTCCATTCCATTACATCCCATTCCATCGCATGCCACCCCATTCCATTCCACACCATTCCAATCCCCTCCAGTCCACTCCTCTCCAGTCCACTCCACGCCACTCCTATCCATTCCATACCATTCCATCACATTTCATTCCACTCCACTCCACTCCACTGCACTCCATTCCATACCATTAAATTCCACTCCATCCCATTCAATTCCACTGTATTCCATTCCACTCCACTCCAATAAACTCCATTCCACTACAACCCATTTCATTTCACTCCATTCCATTTCCTTCCATTCCACTCTTCTCCACTCCACTCCACTCCAGTCCATTCCATTCCATTCCATTCCATTCCATTCCATTCCATTCCATTCCATTCCAAATTCCACACCATTCCACTCCATTCCTTTCTTTCGACAGTTTCTCACTCTGTCACCCTGTCTGGAGTGTAGTTGCACAATCTCAGCTAGCATTTCATTTCACCATACCATACCATTCCATTCCATTCCATTGCATTCCATAGCATTCCATTCCATTCCATTGCATTCCATAGCATTCCATTCTATTCCATTCCATTTCATTCCATTCCACTCCACTCCACTCCACTTAATTCCATTCTATTCCATTGCAGTCCATTCCATTCCATTCTGTTCCACTCCATTCCATTCCATTCGTTTCTTGACAGGATCTCACTCTGTCACCCAGGCTGGAGTGCAGTGGCACAATCTCAGCTCAGATTTCATTTCACCATTCCATTCCATTCCATTCCACTTCAATCCACTCAATTCCTTTCCACTCCACTCCCTCCTTTTCCCATCCATTCCACTCCACTCCACTCCATTCCACTCCTCTCCACTCCAATCCATTCAACTCCAATCCATTCCATTCCTTTCCATCCAAATCCATTCCACTCCATTCCACTCCACTCCACTCCATTCTGTTCCATTCCATTCTACTCCATTCCATTCCATTACTTTCTTTTGACCAGATCTCACTCTGTCACACAGGCTGGAGTGCAGTGGCAGAATCTCACCTCATATTTCATTTCACCAATTCCATTCCAT
>CM038523.1:137246066-137261471 GCA_021498465.1 Hylobates pileatus
TTTTTTGTTTTCCAGTTGCTTGATAGATCTTCCTCCATCCCTTTATTTTGAGTCTATGTGTGTCTCTGCACGTGAGATGGGTTTCCTGAATACAGCACACTGATGGGTCCTGACTCCTTATCCAGTTTGCCAGTCTGTGTCTTTTGATTGGAGCATTTAGCCCATTTACATTTAACGTTAATATTGTTATGTGTGAATCTGATCCTGTCATTATGATGTTAGTTGGTTATTTTGCTCGTTAGTTGCTATAGTTTCTTCCTAGCCTCGATGGTCTTTACAATTTGGCATGTTTTTGCAGTGGCTGGTACCCGTTGTTCCTTTCCATGTTTAGTGCTTCCTTCAGGAGCTCTTTTAGGGCAGGCCTGGTGGTGACAAAATCACTCAGCGTTTGCTTGTCTGTAAAGTATTTTATTTCTCCTTCACTTATGAAGCTTAGTTTGGCGGGATAGCAAATTCTGGGTTGAAAATTCTTTTCTTTAAGAATGTTGAATATCGGCCCCCACTCTCTTCTGGCTTGTAGAGTTTCTGCTGAGAGATCAGCTGTTAGTCTGATGGGCTTCCCTTTGTGGGTAACCCGACCTTTCTCTCTGGCTGCCCTTAACATTTTTTCCTTCATTTCAACTTTGGTGAATCTGACAATTATGTGTCTTGGAGTTGCTCTTCTCGAGGAGTATCTTTGTGGCGTTCTCTGTATTTCCTGAATCTGAATGCTGGCCTGCCTTGCTAGATTGGGGAAGTTCTCCTGGATAATATCTTGCAGAGTGTTTTCCAACTTGGTTCCATTCTCCCCATCATTTTCAGGTACACCAATCAGACGTAGGTTTGGTCTTTTCACATAGTCCCAAATTTCTTGGAGGCTTTGTTCATTTCTTTTTATTCTTTTTTCTCTAAACTTCCCTTCTCTCTTCATTTCATTCATTTCATCTTCCATCAGCGATACCCTTTCTTCCAGTAGATCGCATCTGCTACTGAGGCTTCTGCAATCTTCGCGTAGTTCTCGAAACTTGGCTTTCAGCTCCATCAGCTCCTTTAAGCCCTTCTCTCCATTGGTTATTCTAGTTATCCATTCTTCTAATATTTTTTCAAAGTTTTTAACTTCTTTGCTATTGTTTTGAATTTCCTCTCGTAGCTCAGAGTAGTTTGATCGTCTGAAGCCTTCTTCTCTCAACTCATCAAAGTCATCCTCCATCCAGCTTTGTTCCGTTGCTGGTGAGGAACTGCGTTCCTTTGGAGGAGGAGAGGTGCTCTGTTTTTTAGAGTTTCCAGTTTTTCTGCTCTGTTTTTTCCTCATCTTTGTGGTTTTATCTACTTTTTGTCTTTGATGATGGTGATGTACAGATGGGTTTTTGTGTTGATGTCCTTTCTGTTTGTTAGTTTTCCTTCTACCAGACAGGACCCTCAGCTGCAGGTCTGTTGGAGTTTACTAGAGGTCCACTCCAGACCCTGTTTGGCTGGGTGTCAGCAGCGGTGGCTGCAGAACAGCGGATTTTCGTGAGACCACAAATTCAGCTGTCTGATAGTTCCTCTGAAAGTTTTGTCTCAGAGGAGTACCCAGTTGAATGAGGTGTCAGTCTGACCCTACTGGGGGGGTGCCTCCCAGTTAGGCTGCTCAGGGGTGAGGGACCCACTTTAGGAGGCAGTCTGTCCGTTCTCAGATCTCCAGCTGCGTGCTGGGAGAACCACTACTCTCTTCAAAGCTGTCAGTCAGACAGGGACATTTAAGTCTGTGGAGGTTCTTGCTGAGTTTTTGTTTGTCTGTGCCCTGCCCCCAGAGGTGGAGCCTACAGAGGCAGGCAGGCCTCCTTGAGCTGTGGTGGGCTCCACCCAGTTCGAGCTTCCTGGCTGCTTTGTTTACCTAAGCAAGCCTGGGCAATGGCGGGTGCCCCTCCCCCAGCCTCGCTGCCGCCTTGCTGCTTGATCTCAGACTGCTGTGCTAGCAATCAGCGAGACTCCGTGGGCATAGGACCCTCCGAGCCAGGTGCGGGACACAATCTCCTAGTGTGCCGTTTTCCAGGCCCATTGGAAAAGCGCAGTATTAGGATGGGACTGACCCGATATTCCAGGTGCCGTCTGTTTCCCCTTTCTTTGACTAGGAAAGGGAACTCCCTGACCCCTTGCGCTTCCCGAGTGAGGCAATGCCTCGCCCTCCTTCGGCTCACGCACAGTGCGCTTCACCAACTGTCCTGCACCCGCTGTTAGGCACTCCCTAGTGAGATGAAACCAGTACCTCAAGCAGAAATGCAGAAATCACCCGTCTTCTGTGTCGCTGGGGCTGGGAGCTGGAGACCGGAGCTGTTCCTATTCAGCCATCTTGGCTCCACCCCCCAATTTCTATGTATTTGTATAGTTTTCTAGATTCCCTTTGAAATTAATTTTAGTTCTATTCAACTGTAATCTCAGAAGATACTTTATATTATTTGATTATTTGATTATATTATTTTTTTTTTTTGAGACAGGAGTCTCGCTCTGTCACCCAGGCTGGATGGAGTGCAGTGGCATGATCTCATCTCACTGCAACCTGCACCCACCACCATGCCTGGCTAATTTTTGTATTTTCAGGAGAGATGGGGTTTCACCGTGTTAAGCAGGATGGTCTTGATCTCCTGACCTCATGATCCGCCCACCTTGGCTTCCCAGAGCGCTGGGATTACAGGTGTGAGCCACCGCGCCCAATCCATTTCCTATTTTTCATAATAGGCACACCCTTCTATTCTCAGACCACATGGTTAGTTCGATTGGTGCCTCTACCTATGCTTCAAGCGTGGGCATATGACCTGGGTTTGGGAAATCAGATAATCCTGTCTTTTTGGAAACAGTGATTGTTTCAGGAAGAGTATCTGACACATATAAAATGCAATCTCAGTAATTTTGCTACAATTGCTGCTTAAGAAAAAATCTTCTCTACTCATAGAGTTTTTATATATTTAAATATTGTAATTTTTTAGAGACAGGATCTCACTGTCACCCAGGCTGGAGTGCAGTAGCAGGATCATAGCTCACTGCAACCTCCAACTCCTGGGCTCAAACAGTCTTTCTGCCTTGGCCTCTCAAAGCACTGAGATTATAGACATGAGCCACCACAGCCAGCCTGATAGAGTTTTTATACTGCAGTCCAGCCTAGAGGCTCATGGTAAGTTAGGATTCAAAACACTGTTATTATTCCTGAGCCCAGTTCTACTTACTAAAATACAGTTGGCCCTTGAACAACATAGGTTTGAACTGTTCAAGTCAACTTATAGGTGGATTTTCTTCTGCTTCCGCCAACCTTCTGACAAAAAGACTAACACCTCCTCTTCCTCTTCTTCAGCAGCTTACTAAACCTGAAGATGACAAGGATGAAAATCTTTATGATAATCCACTTCCACTTAAAGAATGGTAAGTATATTTTCTGTTCCTTATGATTTTATTAAAAACATTTTCTTTTTCTCTAGCTCATTTTATTGTAAGAATATAGTATATAATACATATAGCATACAAAATATGCGTTATTTAACTTCATGTTATCAGTAAGGCTTCCAGTCAACAGTAGGCTGTTAGCAGTCAAGTTTTGGGAGAATTAAAAGTTACATGTGGATTTTCAACTCTGTGTTGCAGGGAGGGTGGGCACCCCAACTCCCAAAATGTTCAAGGGTCTACTGTACTGGCATTATAACTTTTGATGTAGATCCTGTCCTTCTGATGCAGAGGGTAGAGAAAGGAGAAACGTAAGTGATTTCTGCAGTGTTCACAGGACTCTGACTGGCTGTTATCCTCTTGGTTCTACATAGCCCCTTGGTCATCCAGCTATTTGAAGTGACTGGTGCCAAAATTACTTCAACACTAACCATGATCCTGAGGTTCATTTCTTTATGCAAGAAACCTCAGACATAAGTGTAGAGATGGGGAATTTAAAATGCCTCCCCTCACCATATAAAATCACAAAATGATTTTATAGGCGCTGTCTTGGTTCTCTCATGAAGTTACTTTGTGATTTTTTCTTCTTCCCACTTACCTGATCAATAATAGGTTGATTTTCAGACCTCCTATTCTTGCCCTTCTCCTATACTTGGCATGATTCTCCTTCCCCATGTCCTCATTACCCCTTCCTGAAGTCAGTCTCTGTTTAATTCACTTGGAAGTTTTTCCTGCTTACAAATAAGGTTTAATTGTACAAACTTTTGTCAATAAAAATCTTTTATATGAGTGCAAACAAATGTTTCTCAAATTGGAATAAAGTACAATCTATTTATAAATGAAAACAAATTATTTTGAATTCCAGTGTTGATGTAAGTTATTCATGAATTCACATTTTTTATGTAACAAGATGTTAAAAGTAAAATTTTGACTAGACACAATAGATGTGGAATTATAATGTGTGTCCAAATTACTCTATGCCCGCTATGGTCTAAATGTCTATGTCTCCCCAAAATTTATATGTTGAAATATGTTGAAATTCTAACCCCCAAGGTAGTGGTATCAGGAGGTGTGGCCTTTGGGAAGTGTTTAGTGCCCTTATAAAATAGGCCCCAGGGAGAGACTCTTGTCCCTTCATCCAGGTAAGTTTATAGTGAAAAGACGGCAACCTGTGAATCAGAAAGGGGTCCCTCACTGGACACAGAATCTGCTGATGACATCTTAACCTTGAACTTCCAAGCCTCCAGGACTTTGAGAAATAAATATCTGTTGTTTGTAGGCTACCCAGTTTATAGTATTTCGTTATAGCAGCCTCAATGGATGAATACAATGTCTATTTAATACCAAATAATTTTGAGAGATTTTCCAGTCAGGGTCTAGGTTTTCACTGAATTTTCCAGCTTTTATTGGAGTTTGAGGGTCTGTCAATGCAGATAGATATCCTCAGTGAGGCAGGGTTCAGCACTGATTTCCAGAGTAGTATTTCCTGGGAGTATCCTCTCTAATCCCCCAATGGCCAAGACAACTTTGATTCTACAAGCTCCCAGTCACCTATGGATTAGTTCTTATAACCACATTCATAAGTTATTAGAATAAAATCTGGAAAAGGAACTGGTACATGTACATGTACACATATACACACACACACTCACAATTATTCTTTCAGTAGTCAGGACATTTCTTTAAAAAAATGTATAGGAAGCAAAGTTACCATGGGAAAATGGCAAAATGTAGATGAAATTCAAATAAAGACCTTCACAGATTGGCCAAAATGATTATGAGCTTTAAGGAATCATAGTGTAATGCAATCATCTCAGCATACGGTAGGCATATACACATATATACATTTGCACACATATATACACACTTATATGTATACACACACACATATCTTGGTTATTTCCAAACAAAAATACTTTCTAGTTCATGCAACAAAAACTAAATGGTTAAAGAAACAGACACATATCATTTATTAACTAATGTCATATTTTGCTACACCATAATTTTTTCATGGCATTTTTCACTTCTGCATTCCTCAGTGTATAGATCAGAGGGTTAAGTAAAGGTGTCCCAATTGTATAAAACACAGCGACCATTTTGTCTATTGGAAAGGTGGTTGGTGGATGTGTGTATATAAATATACATGGACCAAAAAATATGACAACCACAATAATGTGGGAAGTACACGTGGAAAGTCCTTTTTGCCTTCCTTCTGCACTGTGGTTTCTCAGAAAATATAAGATGGCAATATAGGAGATAAGCAGGATTATGAAACTCACCATGCAGATGGCCCCACTATTAGACACAACTAGCAAATTTATCACATAAGTGTCCATGCAGGCAAGTTTCAACAAGGGCTGCAAATCACAGAAATAATGATCAATCACATTTGGGCCACAGAAAGGCAGTCTCAAAGCCAGGAAAATTTGTGCTGAAGAATGGATGCAAGACCCCACCCAGGCCAGAATCACCAACACACCACAGTCTTGTCGGCTCATGATAGTTGTGTATCGCAAGGGCTTACAAATGGCTCCATAGCGATCAAAGGCCATGAGGATGAGCACAAAAATCTCCATGCACCCAAAGAAATGGGCTGCAAAGACCTGAGTCATACACTCATTGTAGGAAATGGTCTTCTTCTGAGAAAGGGCATCCACAATCAATCTGGGGGTTGTGGTTGTAGAGAAGCAAGCATCAGCAAAGGACAGGTAGAACAGAAAAAAGTACATGGGACACCTGAGGGTCTGGCTTGTTTTAATAGTCACCAGAATGAGAAAGTTCCCCAACAGAGTCACAAGGTAAAGAATCAAGAAGATTCCAAATATTGCCTTCTGCTTTCCAGCATCCTGTGTCAACCCAAACAGAATGAATTCAGTCACACTGGTATTCATCACCATATTAGTGGCTGGAGGTAGGATGCAGTTAACAAGTGTTTAATCTGCAGAGAGAAGAAAATAAATGACATCTTGGGGAAATCCATGGGCTTGCTTCTGAATTCCTTTGTTCTAGTCCATGCTCTGTTACCTCCAACTTTCTTTGGGGTGAACCAGAATCCCCTAGGAACCTTATAAATCTTCAAATGCCCAGACCTCTTCAGGATTTAACCATTGATTTAGAGAATCGTTGGATTAGACTAAAGCTTTCACATTTCGGGAGTCAAAAATAAATGTCCTTCACAAATTTTTGTTTCTACCTAGAGTGAGAACAGTTGAACTTGTTTTTTCCTTGGACAAGTGACCACTGCTTTGAAACTTAGCCTTCATAATATAAAAAAAATATAGTGCAAAAATTTGCCCTACCATTTCCTGAATTTTCAGAATTAAGAAAGATTATATACCCACACATATACACACTTATATGTATACACACACACACTCACAATTATTCTGTCATTAGTCAGGACATTTCTTTAAAAAAATGTATAGGAAGCAAAGTTACCATGGGAAAATGGCAAAATGTGGATGAAATTCAAATAAGGACCTTCACAGGTTGGCCAAAATGATTATGAGCTTTAAGGAATCATAGTTTAATGCAATCATCTCAGCATACGGTAGGCATATACACATATATACATTTGCACACACATATACACACTTATATGTATACACACACACACTCACAATTATTCTGTCATTAGTCAGGACATTTCTTTAAAAAAAAAATGTATAGGAAGCAAAGTTACCATGGGAAAATGGCAAAATGTGGATGAAATTCAAATAAGGACCTTCACAGGTTGGCCAAAATGATTATGAGCTTTAAGGAATCATAGTGTAATGCAATCATCTCAGCATACGGTAGGCATATACACATATATACATTTGCACACACATATACACACTTATATGTATATGCACACATATCTTGGTTATTTCCAAACAAAAATACTTTCTAGTTCATGCAACAAAAACTAAATGGTTAAAGAAACAGATACATATCATTGATTAACTAATGTCATATTTTGCTACACCGTAATTTTTTCATGGCATTTTTCACTTCTGCATTCCTCAGTGTATAGATCAGAGGGTTAAGTAAAGATGTCCCAATTGTATAAAACACAGCCACCATTTTGTCTATTGGAAAGGTGGTTGGTGGATGTGTGTATATAAATATACATGGACCAAAAAATATGACAACCACAATAAAGTGGGAGGTACACGTGGAAAGTAATTTTTGCCTTCCTTCTGCACTGTGGTTTCTCAGAAAATATAAGATGACAATATAGGAGATAAGCAGGATTATGAAACTCACCATGCAGATGGCCCTACTATTAGACACAACTAGCAAATTTATCACATAAGTGTCCATGCAGGCAAGTTTCAACAAGGGCTGCAAATCACAGAAATAATGATCAATCACTTTTGGGCCACAGAAAGGCAGTCTCAAAGCCAGGAAAATTTGTGCTGAAGAATGGATGCAAGACACCACCCAGGCCAGAATCACCAACACACCACAGACATGCCGGCTCATGATAGTTGTGTATCGCAAGGGCTTACAAATGGCTACATAGCGATCAAAGGCCATGAGGATGAGCACAAAAATCTCCATGCACCCAAAGAAATGGGCTGCAAAGACCTGAGTCATACACTCATTGTAGGAAATGGTCTTCTTCTGAGAAAGGGCATCCACAATCAATCTGGGGGTTGTGGTTGTAGAGAAGCAAGCATCAGCAAAGGACAGGTAGAACAGAAAAAATACATGGGACACCCGAGGGTCTGGCTTGTTTTAATAGTCACCACGATGAGAAAGTTCCCCAACAGAGTCACAAGGTAAAGAATCAAGAAGATTTCAAATATTGCCTTCCAGTGTTGATGTAAATTATTCATGAATTCACATTTTTTATGTAACAAGATGTTAAAAGTAAAATTTTGACTAGACACAATAGAGGTGGAATTATAATGTGTGTCCAAATTACTCTGTGCCCGCTATGGTCTAAATATCTATGTCTCCCCAAAATTTATATGTTGAAATATGTTGAAATTCTAACCCCCAAGGTAGTGGTATCAGGAGGTGTGGCCTTTGGGAAGTGTTTTGTGCCCTTATAAAATAGGCCCCAGGGAGAGACTCTTGTCCCTTCATCCAGGTAAGTTTGTAGTGAAAAGATGGCAACCTGTGAATCAGAAAGGGGTCCCTCACTGGACACAGAATCTGATGATGACATCTTAACCTTGAACTTCCAAGCCTCCAGGACTTTGAGAAATAAATATCTGTTGTTTGTAGGCTACCCAGTTTATAGTATTTCGTTATAGCAGCCTCAATTGATGAATACAATGTCCATTTAATACCAAACAATTTTGAGAGATTTTCCAGTCAGGGTCTAGGTTTTCACTGAATTTTCCAGCTTTTATTGGAGTTTGAGGGTCTGTCAATGTAGATAGATATCCTCAGTGAGGCAGGGTTTGGCACAGATTTCCAGAGTAGTATTTCCTGGGAGTATCCTCTCTAATCCCCCAATGGCCAAGACAACTTTGACTCTACAAGCTCCCAGTCACCTATGGATTAGTTCTTATAACCACATTCATAAGTTATTACAATAAAATCTGGAAAAGGAACTGGTACATGTACACGTACACGTATACACACACACACTCACAATTATTCTGTCATTAGTCAGGACATTTCTTTAAAAAAAAATGTATAGGAAGCAAAGTTACCATGGGAAAATGGCAAAATGTGGATGAAATTCAAATAAGGACCTTCACAGGTTGGCCAAAATGATTATGAGCTTTAAAGAATCATAGTTTAATGCAATCATCTCAGCATATATACATATGCACATATATACATTTGCACACACATATACACACTTATATGTATACACACACACATATCTTGGTTATTTCCAAACAAAAATACTTTCTAGTTCATGCAACAAAAACTAAATGGTTAAAGAAACAGACACATGTCATTTATTAACTAATGTCATATTTTGCTACACCATAATTTTTTCATGGCGTTTTTCACTTCTGCATTCCTCAGTGTATAGATCAGATTGTTAAGTAAAGGTGTCCCAATTGTAGAAAACACAGACACCATTTTGTCTATTGGAAAGGTGGTTGGTGGATGTGTGTATATAAATATACATGGGCCAAAAAATATGACAACCACAATAAAGTGGGAGGTACACGTGGAAAGTGCTTTTTGCCTTCCTTCTGCACTGTGACTTCTCAGAAAATATAAGATGACAATATAGGAGATAAGCAGGATTATGAAACTCACCATGCAGATGGCCCCACTATTAGACACAACTAGCAAATTTATCACATAAGTGTCCACGCAGGCAAGTTTCAACAAGGGCTGCAAATCACAGAAATAATGATAAATCACATTTGGGCCACACAAAAGCAGTCTCAAAGCCAGGAAAATTTGTGCTGAAGAATGGATGCAAGACACCGCCCAGGCCAGAATCACCAACACACCACAGACATGCCAGCTTATGATAGTTGTGTATCGCAAGGGCTTACAAATGGCTACATAGCGATCAAAGGCCATGAGGATGAGCACAAAAATCTCCATGCACCCAAAGAAATGGGCTGCAAAGACCTGAGTCATACACTCATTGTAGGAAATGGTCTTCTTCTGAGAAAGGGCATCCACAATAAATCTGGGGGTTGTGGTTGTAGAGAAGCAAGCATCAGCAAAGGACAGGTAGAACAGAAAAAAGTACATGGGACACCCGAGGGTCTGGCTTGTTTTAATAGTCACCATGATGAGAAAGTTCCCCAACAGAGTCACAAGGTAAAGAATCAAGAAGATTTCAAATATTGCCTTCTGCTTTCCAGCATCCTGTGTCAACCCAAACAGAATGAATTCAGTCACACTCGTATTCATCATCATATTAGTGGCTGGAGGTAGGATGCAGTTAACAAGTCTTTAATCTGCAGAGAGAAGAAAATAAATGACATCTTGGGGAAATCCATGGGCTTGCTTCTGAATTCCTTTGTCCTAGTCCATGCTCTGTTACCTCCAACTTTCTTTGGGGTGAACCAGAATCCCCTAGGAACCTTATAAATCTTCAAATGCCCAGGTCTCTTCAGGATTTAACCATTGATTTAGAGAATCATTGGATTAGACTAAAGCTTTCACATTTCGGGAGTCAAAAATAAATGTCCTTCACAAATTTTTGTTTCTACCTAGAGTGAAAACTGTTGAACTTGTTTTTTCCTTGGACAAGTGACCACTGCTTTGAAACTTAGCCTTCATAATATAAAAAAAATATAGTGCAAAAATTTGCCCTACCATTTCCTGAATTTTCAGAATTAAGAAAGATTATATACCCACACATATACACATATATACACACATATTTCATATATTATGCATTTTATCTCTGTGCTTTGCAACCAGAAAAACACTGTTCCAATATAATTAAGTGCTAATACTATTGGAGCATCCTCCCTGAAAAAGATCTTCTCATTCAGCTCACTGATTTTTGTGTCCATTATCTGTGATGCCTTCAGTATCTTAGATGAAATATTCTTTACAAAAAATCTAGTTTGACAACCTTTTACTTATGCCACCTGTGTTCAAGATGTCAACTCACTGATGGTCATGATGTAACAGGTATGAAAAATATCTTGAGATTAGTGTACTTGAGCTCAGGAAACTATCCATTACTCTCTTTACTGTACTCTTAAACTTATACCATTACAATACTGAGCTTCGCTGCCTATAAATGCTCTACCGATATAAATCTTCTAACATGCTATGACCTAAGTAGGAATGTTTTTTTTAATTATATGTGCCTTTATATATATATGTCCCAAATTCCCTAGTGCACTTTTTCTAAAATCATTATTTGAAAAAAAATTGCATAATTCTAACTTAGAATTTTATGATTTTTCTATTTCAAGTCATTGTTCATAGCATAGTTATTATAATTGAATGATCATATAATATCATTTTGTCTTCTGGTCTTGACAGAATTTTTAGAGATATTATTCTTATGTTGCCATACTTTCCATACATTAATTACTAATTTAATAGTGTGATAATGTATACATTTTTATAAGAAGTATTTATTTGACCATTTGACCATGGAAACATTTATGTTGCTCTCAATTGTTACTCTCATAGCAATCCTGCAAACAACAATTTTACAATAACTTCCAAAGTACAGTATTATTATCCAAATGCTAAAGATTATCATTGTTATTTATGACAGTGCCAAGATGGCCAAACAGGAACAGCTCTGGTCTACAGCTCCCAGCGTGAGCAACACAGAAGACAGGTGATTTCTGCATTTCCAACTGAGGTACCAGGTTCATCTCAGACAGTAAGTGCAGGACAGTGGGTCCAGCGCATCATGCACAAGCCGAAGCAGGGAGAGGTATCACCTCACCAGGGAAGAGCAAGGGGTCAGGGAATTCCCTTTCCTGGTCAAAGAAAGGGGTGACAGATGGCACCTGGAAAATCGGGTCGCTCCCACCCTAATACTGCGCATTTCCAACAGGCTTAAAAAATGGCACACCAGGATATTATATCCTGCACCTGGCTCGGAGGATCCTACACCCACAGAGTCTCACTCACTGCTAGCAGAGCAGTCCAAGATCAAACTGCAAGGCGGCAGTGAGGCTGGGGGGAAGGGCATCCGCCATTGCCAAGTTAGTTGTTTGATTAGGTAAACAAAGGAGCCGGGAAGCTCGAACTGGGTGGAGCCCACCACAGCTCAAGGAGGCCTGCCTGCCTGTGTAGGCTCCACCTCTGGGGGCAGGGCACAGACAAACAAAAAGACAGCAGTAACCTCTGCAGGCTTAAATGTCCCTCTTTGACAGCTTTGAAGAGAGTAGTGGTTCTCCCAGCATGCAGCTTGAGATCTGAGAAGGGGCAGCCTGCCTCCTCAAGTGGGTCCCTGACCCCCGAGTAGCCTAACTGGGAGGCACCCCCCCAGTAGGGGTGGACTGACACTTCACATGGCCGGGTACTCCTCTGAGACAAAACTTCCAGAGGAACGATCAGGCAGCAGCATTTGCCGTTCACCAATATCCGCTCTTCTGCAGCCACTGCTGCTGA
Source organism: Hylobates pileatus (assembly GCA_021498465.1). Lineage (NCBI taxonomy): Eukaryota > Metazoa > Chordata > Mammalia > Primates > Hylobatidae > Hylobates > Hylobates pileatus. Next base: position 137,258,469 of record CM038523.1, read on the forward strand.
CACCGAGGAAAACAGCATCTGGAGTGGACCTCTAGCAAACTCCAACAGACCTGCAGCTGAGGATCCTGTCTGTTAGAAGGAAAACTAACTAACAGAAAGGACATCCACTGCAAAACCCCATCTGTACATCACCATCATCAAAGACCAAAGGTAGATAAAACCAGAAAGATGGGAAAAAAAACAGAGCAGAAAAACTGGAAACTCTCAAAATCAGAGCACCTCTCCTCCTCCAAAGGAACACAGCTCCTTACAAGCAACGCAACAAAGCTGGAAGGAGAATGACTTTGACAAGTTGAGAGAAGAAGGCTTCAGATGATCAAACTACTCTGAGCTACAGGAGGAAATTCGAACCAATGGCAAAGAAGTTAAAAGCTTTGAAAAAAAATTAGACAAATGGATAACTAGAATAACCAATGCAGAGAAGTCCTTAAAGGACCCAATGGAACTGAAAACCAAGGTACGAGAGCTATGTGAAGAATGCAGAGGCTCAATAGCCGGTGCAATTAACTGGAAGAAAGGTTATCAGTGATGGAAGATGAAATGAATGAAATGAAGTGAGAAGTTTAGAGAAAAAAGAATAAAAAGAAATGAACAAAGCCTCCAAGAAATACGAGACTATGTGAAAAGACCGAATCTACATCTGACTGGTGTACCTGAAAGTGATGGGGAGAATGGAAACAAGTTGAAAAACACTCTTAAAGACATTATCCAGGAGAACTTCCCCAATCTAGCAAGGCAGGCCAACATTCAAGTTCAGGAAATACACAGAACGTCACAAAGATACTCCTCGAGAAGAGCAACTCCAAGACACATAATTGTCAGATTCACCAAAGTTGAAATGAAGGAAAAACCATTAAGGGCAGCCAGAGAGAAAGGTCGGGTTACCCACAAAGGGAAGCCCATCAGACTAACAGCCGATCTCTCGGCAGAAACTCTACAAGCCAGAAGAGAGTAGAAGATCTACCAAGCAAATGGAAAACAAAAAAAGGCAGGAGTTGCAATCCTAGTCTCTGATGAAGCAGACTTTAAACCAACAAAGATCAAAAGAGACAAAGAAGGCCATTACATAATGGTAAAGGGATCAACTCAACAAGAAGAGCTAACTATCCTAAATATATATGCACCCAACACAGGAGCACCCAGATTCATAAAGCAAGTCCTGAGTGACCTACAAAGGGACTTAAACTCCCACACAATAATAATGGGAGATTTTAACACCCCACTGTCAACATTAGACAGATCATCTAGACAGAAAGTTAACAAGGATATCCAGGAATTGAACTCAGCTCTAAACAAAGTGGACCTAATAGACATCTACAGAACTCTCCACCCCAAATCAACAGAATATACATTTTTTTCAGCACCACACCACACCTATTCCAAAATTGACCTTCACAAATTTTTGTTTCTACCTAGAGTGAGAACTGTTGAACTTGTTTTTTCCTTGGACAAGTGACCACTGCTTTGAAACTTAGCCTTCATAATATAAAAACATATATAGTGCAAAAATTTGCCCTACCATTTCCTGAAGTTTCAGAATTAAGAAAGATTATATACCCACACATATTCATACACATATATACACACATATTTCATATATTATGCATTTTATCTCTGTGCTCTGCAATCAGAAAAACACTGTTCCAATATAATTAAGTGCTAATACTGTTGGAGCATCCTCCCTGAAAAAGATCTTCTCATTCAGCTCACTGACTTTTGTGTCCATTATCTGTGATGCCTTCAGTATCTTAGATGAAATATTCTTTACAAAAAATCTAGTTTGACAACCTCTTACTTATTCCACCTGTGTTCAAGATGTCAACTCACTGATGGTCATGATGTAACAGGTATGAAAAATATCTTGAGATTAGTGTACTAGAGCTCAGGAAACTATCCATTACTCTCTTTACTGTACTCTTAAACTTATACCATTACAATACTGAGCTTCACTGCCTATAAATGCTCTACCGATATAAATCTTCTAACATGCTATGACTTAAGTAGTCATGTTTTCTTTAATCATATGTGCCTTTTTACATATATGTCCCAAATTCCCTAGTGCACTTTTTCTAAAATAATTATTTGAAAAAAAATTGCATAATTCTAACTTAGAATTTTATGATTTTTCTATTTCAATTCCTTGTTCACAGCATAGTTATTATAATTGAATGATCATATAATATCATTTTGTATTCTGGTCTTGACAGAATTTTTAGAGCTATTATTCTTATGTTGCCATACTTTCCATACATTAATTACTAATTTAATAGTGTGATAATGTATGCATTTTTATAAGAAGTATTTATTTGACCATTTGACCATGGAAACATTTATGTTGCTCTCAATTGTTACTCTCATAGCAATCCTGCAAACAACAATTTTACAATAACTTCCAAAGTACAGTATTATTATCCAAATGCTAAAGATTATCATTGTTATTTATGACCATGCCAAGATTGCCAAACAGGAACAGCTCCGGTCTACAGCTCCCAGTGTGAGCAACACAGAAGATGGGTGATTTCTGCATTTCCAACTGAAGTACCAGGTTCATCTCACTGGGAAGTGCCAGACAGTAGGTGCAGGACAGTGGGTCCAGTGCACCATGCACAAGCCAAAGCAGGGCGAGGTATCACCTCACCAGGGGAGCACAAGGGGTCAGGGAATTCCCTTTCCTGGTCAAAGAAAGGGGTGACAGATGGCACCTGGAAAATTGGGTCACTCCCACCCTAATACTGCGCTTTTCCAATGGGCTTAAAAAATGGTACACCAGGAGATTATATCCCACACCTGGCTCAGAGGATCCTACACCCACGGAGTCTCACTCATTGATAGCAGAGCAGTCCAAGATCAAACTGCAAGGTGGCAGTGAGGCTGGGGGAGGGGCATCTGCCATTGCCAAGTTAGTTGTTTGATTAGGTAAACAAAGCAGCTGGGAAACTCGAACTTGGTGGAGCCCACCACAGCTCAAGGAGGCCTGCCTGCCTGTGTAGGCTCCACCTCTGG
>CM038523.1:137261571-137384260 GCA_021498465.1 Hylobates pileatus
CAGGTGCAGTGGCTTACGCCTGTAATTCCAGCAATTTAGGAGGCCAAAGCAGGTGGATCACCTGAGGACAAGAGTCTGAGCCTGGCCTGGCCAACATGGTGAAACCCTGTCTCTACTAAAAATACAAAAGTTATCTGGGCGCGGTGGCACACACCTATTGTCCTAGCTACTCAGGACGCTGAAGGCAGGAGAATCACTTGAACCTGGGAGGTGGAGGTTGCAGTGAGCTGAGATTATGCCACTGCACTCCAGCCTGGGCAACGGAGTGAGACTTCATCTAAAAAAAAAAAAATACAAATTATGTGACTACGAATATGACCATGCTTCTTTCTCTTTATAAAATTTTTGAATCTTGGCCTTTGATTATGGAATATTCTACTTATGTAGGTACTACTTATCATATAAACGTGAATTCAATTTTCATTAAAATGTTTCTGTTACTTCTGCCTTTTTTCATCTTCCCTCTGCTTGTCCATTACTTCATGTTTTCCAGAAGAACTTACAAGTCCTCAGTAAATGATATCTTAAACATGTTTTTTGGATTTTGCTATCTATAGTCTGCATTATAATTCTATTGAAAGGAAGGTCCATGTTTTATGTTTCTGATCAGTAGTTTGAGAATGCATGAGGTGCTGTTAAATAATCTATGTTTTTTTGTGTGTGGACATATTGATCGGTTCTTTTTTCTTTTCTTTTTTTCTTTCTTTTTTGAGACATAGTCTTGCTCTGTTGCCCAGGCTGGAGTTCAGTGGTGCACTCTGGGCTCACTGCAACCTCCACCTCCTGGGTTCAAGTGATTCTCCTGCCTCAGCCTCTTGAGCAGCTGGGATTATAGGTGCATGCCACCACACCCAGCTAAATTTTTTGTAATTTTAGTAGAGATGAGGTTTCACCATGTTGGCCAGGCTGGTCTTGAACTCTTGGCCCCACAATGCTGGGATTACAAGTGTGAGCCACCATGCCCAGCCATTCAATTGTTTTCTCATATGAACATTTTTAAAACATAACAAATGCTGAAAGAATAGTAAAACAATGTCTTATGTACCCACCATGTAGATTCAATAATTAATATTTTGCCATGTTTTGTATGCCTGTATCCCTATGTTTATTTTGTGTACTGAGACATCATGATATTTTACTCCCAAAAAATTAAATATGCATTTTCTACCAAAAAAATGAGCTTCTGGTGGGGCTTGGTGGCTCACGCCTGTAATCCCAGCACTTTGGGAGGCAGAGGCAGACAGATCAGCAGATGTCAGGAGTTTGAGACCAGCCTGGCCAACACAGTGAAACCCTGTCTCTACTAAAAATACAAAAATTAGTCAGGCATGGTGGTCCATGCCTGTAATCCCAGCTACTTGGGAGGCTGAGGCAGGAGAATCACTTGGACCCAGGTGGCCGCGGTTGCAGCGAGCAGAGATCTCACCACTGCACACCAGCCTGGGCAACAAAGTAAGATTCTGTCTAAAAAAAAAAAAGGAAAAAAAAAGAAGCTCCCCCCATATAATGAAATACCATTATCACACCTTAGAAGACTAACAATATTATCCTAATATTATAGACTATCCAGTCTATGTTCACAGTTTTCCAATTGTCCCCAGGATGCCTTTCAAGTTTTTTAGATTCCAGGATGTAATCAAGATTCAAGCTTTGCACCTGGTTGCTGTCTCTTAAAAATCTAAACTTCTCTTTCTGGCCAGGAGTGGTGTCTCATGATTGTAATCCCAGCATAATCCCAGCACTTTGGGAGGCCGGAGCAGGCAGATCATCTGAGGTCAGGCGATCTCACTGCGGATCTCCCTAGCCAACATGGTGAAACCCCCTCTCTATAAAAAGTACAAAAATTAGGCCGCGCGGTGGCTAATGCCTGCCATCTCAGCACTTTGGGAGGCCAAGACAGGCAGATCACGAGGTCAGGAGATCAAGACCATCCTGGCGAACACGGTGAAACCACATCTCTACTAAAAATACAAAAAATTAGCCAGGCGTGGTGGCACGCGCCTCTAGTCCCAGCTAGATGGGAGGCTGAGGCTGGAGAATCACTTGAATCTGGGAGGCAGAGGTTGCAGTAAGCCAAGTTTGTGCCATTGCACTCCAGCCTGGGAGACAGAACTAGACTGTGTTTTAAAGAAAAAATTAGCCAGGTGTTTGTGGTGGTGCATGCCTGTAATCCCAATTACTCGGAGGCTGAGGCAGGAGAATCAGTTGAACCGGGGAGGTGGTGGAGGGTGCAGTGAGCCAAGATCGCGCCCTTGTACTCCAACCTGGGCAACACAGTGAGACTCAGTTAAAAAAAAAAAAAGGCCGGGCACAGTGTCTCCCACCTGTAATCTCAGCACTTTGGGAGGCCGAGCGAGACAGGTGAATCACCTCAGGTCAGGAGTTTGAGACCAGCCTTAACAACAAGGTGAAACCCCATATCTACTAATAATACAAAAATTCACCAGGAGTGGCAGCATGTGCCTGTAATCCCAGATACTCAGGAGGCTGTGACAGGAAAATTGCTTGAACCCAGGGGGGAAGAGGTTGCAGTGAGCCGAGATGGCGCCACTGCACACCAACTTGGGCGACTGAGCAAGACTCTGTCTAAAAATAAAAATAAAAATAAAAATAAAAATAAAAATACAGTACACAAGTGCTTATCCCTTCATTGTTGGTGGACATGTGGGTTGTGTTCATTTTTGTCAGTTACAAATGATGCTGTTGTGAACATCTTTGTATTTCTATTTCTATTTGGTTACCATTAGTGTGTATTTATGTACAGTATAAAGCAAGAGGTAAAACCATAGGTTACAGGGTAAACACATCTTCAGTTTTACTAGGTATTATTGGTTTCATCCCAATGTTAACACACCAACTGACAGTATTACAATGTCTGATAATTGCCAAATCTTCTCATTCTTGTTGACACTTAATTTTGTTAAAATTTTAATTTGAGTTTTTTTGGTGGTTATGTGGCAATGATTGTGATATTAATTTACTGAGCCTTTTCTTCTCTGTAACAGGCCCTGTCAAGATATATGTGTGGTGTGGCAGGGGTAGGAGCCCCTAGAGATAGCATGGGCTCTGGAATCCTTAATCATCCTGTGTGAAAAAGTTCGTGGGGCAGTGATTTTTTTTTTTTTTTTGAGACAGAGTTTTACTCTTGTTGCCCAGGCTAGAGTGCAATGGTGCAATCATGGCTCACTGCAACCTCCACCTCCCAGGTTCAAGTGATTCTCCTGCCTCAGCCTCCCAAGTAGCTGGGATTACAGGCATGTGCCACCACACCCAGCTAATTTTTTGTATTTAGTAGAGATGGGGTTTCACCATGTTCGTCAGGCTGGTCTTGAACTCCTGACCTCAGGTGATCCACCCCCCCAAGCCTCCCAAAGTGCTGGGATTACAGGCATGTGCCACTGAACCTTAATATTTCCTGTGTGCAGTGTTGTAGCCAGGGTGCAAAGCCACTTCTTAATGATTCTGCCATCTAAATATTATATCTTCTTGCTTCCCTTTGAGATATGCTCATTCCTCCATACAATTAAACAATCTCAATTACTCTTGAGGGAACATAAAATCCTCACTGTCTAATCATGGGTCCTTCCAAAGTATTTGTTGGCTTGTGTTTAAAATATAAAAAAGAGAATGTAGATTTTGTTTTCTTCTTACTGCTTAACCTGAACATAATGTCATAGATACCTCCTAGCCCGTTGCTAAACCAAGGAGAGTCACTTCAACAATGAACAAGACAGGAGGGAAACCACACTGATAATTTATCATTACACTATCGTCACATACGTGGAACTCATCAATGATGCTTATGAAAAAATTGAGTCATTTGTGGAAAAGTGTGAAGAGAATATAAGAGGTGTCTCAACGGAAGAGAAAAAGCTATAGAAAATAATTATTTAAAAAAAGAGTGTTAAGATGTGAACACAAATTCAGAGATTCAGGAGCACAAAGGGCTAAGCTAAGGGAAAAATTATCAATATTTTCTTATTCATTATGGAGAGCAGGATGAATTCTTAAAAGGTCAAATAACTGTGAGTCTGATATATCTGATGATAATTTGTATTTCTAATGTTGTAAATGGTTGTGAATTCATGGTCATTATTCCTATTTCCTTTAGACTAGTGACTGAGTTTGACCGACAAAAACACACTGGGTTAGTATTGTTATCTATGTGTGTTCATCATACTATGGGTTAAAACAAGTCCATCAATTTTTGTCTTGTGTTTGTTGTCATTTCATTTTATTTTTAATTTCTTTGGGACAGGGTCTCTCACCCAGGCTGGAAGTGCAGTGGCATGATCACAGCTCACTGCACCCTCTACATCTCCAGGCTCAGGTGATCCTCCTACCTCAGCCTCTAAAGTAGCAGGGACTACAGGCATGAGCCACCACACCTGGCTAGTTTTTGTATTTTTTGCAGAGATTGGATTTTGATATGTCACTCAGGTTGGTCTCAAACTCTTTGACTCAAGTGAGCTGCCTGCCTTGTCCTCCCACAGTGCTGGGATGACTGGCATGCACCACTGCCCCTGGCCTTTCATTTTATTAGTCAAATCTCACTATTTCCTTAGCATTTCTCTTCAATTTAGCTTAGAAAATCTATTCCTATTTTAAAACATGTACAATTATTCAGGTGTGGAGGCACATGCCTATAATCCCAGCTACTTGGGAGGCTAAGGCAGGAGTATCACTTCAACGCAGGAGACTGAGGTTGTAGTTAGTCGAGATCGCTCCACTGCACTCCACCCTGGATGACAGAGTGAGACAAAACAAAACAAAACAAAGAAGGTTTTCTCGAGATCATTTTTACATTTATTCAGTCTGTTTTGACTATACCTTAATGTAAAGAATTCAGTAAATATAACTTCACTCCTACACACTATTAGTCAATGTACCTAACATGATTTATTGAATAAGCCAGTCCATTCCCAACAACATCAAAAGTAATTACATTTCCCAATATAAATTAATACAGTAATTATGGAAAATAATATGGAGATTCATCAGAAACTAAAAATAGAATTATTGTATGTTCCAGCAATCCCACCTGTGGGTGTATAGCTAAAGGAACTGAAATCAGCATACTGAAGAGATAACTGCACTACCATATTCACTGCAGCATTCTTCATAATAGCTAAGATATGGAAGCAATGTAGGAGGCCAGCATTGGATGAATGTATAAAGAAAATGTTATATATATATATATATATATACACACACACACACACACACACACACACACACAAAGGAATACTATTCACTATTTTATCTTTATTTATTTTTTATTTTTTATTTATTTTATTTCATTTTATTTTATTTTGAGACGTAGTTTCACTCTTGTTGCCCAGGCTGGAATGCAATGGCATGATCTCGGCTCACCGCAACCTCCACCTCCCGGGTTCAAGCGAATCTCCTACCTCATCCTCCCGAGTAGTTGGGATTACAGGCATGCACCACCAAGCCCGGCTAATTTTGTATTTTTACTAGAGACGGGTTTTCTCCATGTTGGTCAGGCTGGTCTCGAACTCCCGACCTCAGGTGATCCACCCGCCTCGGCCCCCCAAAGTGTTAGGATTACAGGCGTGAGCCACCGTGCCCGACCTATTTACTCTTTTTTTTTTCCTTTGAGATGGAGTTTCCCTCTTGTTGCCCAGGCTGCAGTGCAATGATGCAATCTCCGCACACTGCAACCTCCGCCTCCCAGGTTCAAAGGATTCTCCTGCCTCAGTCTCCCAAGTAGCTGGGATTACAGGCGCCTGCCACCACGCCCAGCTAATTTTTGTATTTTTACAAAATTTAAAAGTAAAGAGGGGGTTTCGCAATATTGCTCAGGCTTCTCTTGAACTCCTGAGTTTAAGTGATCCACCCGTCTCAGCCTTCAAAAGTGCTGGGATGACAGGCGTGAGCCACAGCACCCAGCCAAAAACACAGATTAGTGTATTAATAGTCCGAAGCATTGTAAAATATTACTGAGAATACAGATCACTAATATCGTCATAGAGCACAAAATAAGTTCTGGTATTATTAAGAATATCATGGCTCTGACTAACACATACATGGAAAACTCATTCTATTAGAAATTAAATTATACTAATACTATTGACAATCACTTTTATAGCTGTCACTGTAAACTCAAACACAAGAAATAAATTCATCACCAGAAAACATAAAACAAGTACTTAGCCTTACTGCTGAGAAGCCTCTAGTTGTGTTTTACTGAACGGCACCTCAGTTCTTGGGCTAAAGTTTGAAATAACAACTGGAAGGACAGCTTTAACATTAAAATGGTTTTATTTTTAGGGTTGTCATGTTATAAAAGCTATTCTTACATAACTAAGCTGTTGGAAACAGACCAGGTTTTGTGAAAGTTTTTCACCAGGTGTTTCATGTTGTCCTCACTGCAACCCTAAACAATGGCAAATGCTTCGTAAGCCACTGTAATGCTAACTCAGCTGATAAATTAATAAAATTCTGTTTCTTTAGGCCAGGCACAGTAGCTTAGACCTGTAATCCAAGCAGTTTGGGAGGCAGAGGTGGGTGGATCACGAGGTCAGGAGATCAAGACCATCCTGGCTAACACGGTGAAACCCCGTCTCTACTAAAAATACAAAACATTAGCCAGGCGTGGTGGCACTCGTCTGTAATCCCAGCTACTTGGGAGGCTGAGGCAGGAGAATCACTTGAACCCAGGAGGCAGAGGTTGCAGTGAGCTGAGATTGCACAACTGCACTCCAGCATGGGTGACAGAGAGAGACTCCATCTCAAAATAATAGTAATAATAAATAAATAAAAAATAAAAGAAAATTATCCTACTGTAATGTCCTAAGCTAGAAAATATTTGTTAACATTGTTAACAGGACTAAATGGACATGGATGCACTACCCAAAGATTCTCCTATTTCAAGGTCATCTTCAAAGAGAAAACATCAATTTCACTGTGTTTCTTGCTTACCCAGGTCAACAGTTACCAATACCAAGACATCCAACTGCACAGAGATTGGACCTAGAGCAGCAGGAGGGCATATATAAGTCACAGAATTGGAAGAGGGAGCAGAAAAATGATTCATCTGTATCGGGTGTGGTCTGCAACTTGTAGGATGTAGAATGTAGCTGGTGGATAGAGAAAGAGAATTAGAAAAAATTAATGCTCATTCAAGTTTATTTTATGAGCGAGCCAAAAGTCATATATGGATATTCACAGTAGGTAGAATGATCAGAGCAGAAGCAGCACTTTTGGCACATAGTTATTGGGATTGAAGGAGAATTCATTTTAGCTTTAAAGTAGATTTAATTACTTTTATTTTAATTAATTCTTCTAAAGCTTTTAATTTTAAAAGAGTTTGTAATTTTATCTTGGCAAAATATACATAGCATAAAATTTGTCATTTTAACAATTTTTAAGTGCATAGTTCAGTGTCACTAAATACAGTCACCTGATTGTACAACCGTCACCATCATCCATCATCTCTAGAGCTGTTTCCCTTTCAATTGCCCAAACCGAAACTCTGTATTCTTTAAACAATAGCCCTTCCTTAATCTCTTCTCCCAGTACCTGGGAACCATCATTCTACTTTTGGTTTCTATGAATATTACATGCTGCATACCTCATATAAGTGGAATTATGCAGTATTAGTTTTTGTATCCAGCTTTTTTCACTTGGCATTATGTCAAGGTCCATCTATGTTTTAGCATGCATCAGAATGTCCCTTTTTAAGGCTAATAATATTCCACCGTATGTCTGTACCACATTTTGTTTATACATTCCTCTGTCAATGACTGCTTCCACCTTTTGGCTATCATGAATAATGTTGCTATGAACATGAATTTGCAAATATCTGTTGAAGTCCCTGCTTTCAATTCTTGTGCGTTTAAATGCAGAAGTGGACTTGCTGACTCATACAGTAACTCTATGTTCCATTTTTGTTTATTTAATTTTTTTTTGAGACAAAGTCTGGCTCTGTCACCCAGGCTGGAGTGCACTGGTGTGACCTCGGTTCCCTGCAACCTCCACCTCCCAGGTTCAAATGATTCTTCTCCCTCAGCCTCCTGAGAAGATGGGATTACAGGCACCTAACACCACACCCAGCTAATTTTTGCATTTTTAGTTGAGACAGGTTTTCACCATGTTAGTCAGGCTGGTCTTGAACTCCTGACCTCATGATCTGGCTGCCTCAGCATCTTAAAGTGCTGGGATTACAGGCTTGAGCCACTGACCCTAGCCTATGTTCCATTTCTTTGTAATTTAGGAAACACTGTGCTCTTTTCCACCATGACTATGCTGCTGTAGAGTCCACTGGCAATGCACAAGAGTTTCAATTTGGCTACATCCTCAGCAACACTTATTATTTCCTGGTTTGTTGATGATTGCCATCTTAGTGGGTATGAAGTGGCATCTTATTTTGGTTTTGATTTGCATTTCCTTAGTAATCAGTGATGTTGAGCATCTTTCATGTGCTTGATTGCCAGTTGTATATCTTTTTTGGGAAAATTTCTATGTAAGTCATTTGCCTATTTTTTAATTGAGTTGTTTATTTACTGTTGAGTTGTAGGAATTCTTTATATATTCTGCATATTGATCCTTTATCAAAGATATTATTTGAAATATTTTCTTCCATTCTGCCAGTTGTCCTCTGATTGCACAAAAGTTTTAAATTTCAATGAAGTCCAATTTACTTTTTTTTTTGTTACTTATGTTTTTGGTGTCAGAAAACTTTTAGTTTATAATTTTAAAGATATCATGTCTCCTGCCTCACACGTACCACTGGACAAAGTCCCTTTTATGTGCTCATCTTCTGTCGGAGGTAAATGTATTTTTAAACTGGAGAACAAAGATAATTGCAAAATTGGCATGGGGAACTAAGATAATTATGAAAGTTCCAGATACAAAGAGAGAGGGCTCAATATGCCAGCAGTTCTCTACCAATCCATCCTAGAAGTCTTCTTTTAGGATTGACTAAATAATGCAGGGGATGGGTGCAAGACACTCAAGTGTTTCAGAAGCATTCATAGAGCACGGGCAGAGCAGATTTAGCATAATTCTTAAGAGGTGCTCTATGTTTTATAGAATGGCAAATGAGCATTGGCTCGTAACAAGAGAGACAGCCTGTCCTTTAAATCTATCTTTTTTTCTTGAGATAAGGTCTCACTCTGTTGCCTAGGCTGGATTGCAGTGGCGTGATCTTGGCCCACTCCAGACTTGACCTCCTTGGCTCAAGCAATCCTCCCACCTCAGCCTCCTGAGTAGCTGGGACTAGTAGCATGCACCACCATACATGGTTTATTATTGTTATTATTTATGTTAGAGACAGGGTTTCACCATGTTGCCCAGGCTGGTCTCAAACTCCTAAGCTCAAGCCATTCTCCCATCTCAGCCTCCCAGAGTGCTGGGATTACAGGCATGAGCCAAATTCGTGTCATGGTGACTCATTTTCATGGTTAAAATATTCTGAGTTGACTGTGTCCTGTTGGGAGGCGGGATGGAGGAAGCTACTTACGGAAAAAGAAGAAGAAAGGGAAGCACACCAGAAGCAAGAAAGTGTCAATTTCTACATCAAGGACTCCATGATAAAGGAAAGTACAGGTAGCCTGTTTTCATAGCTGACCAATGGACTGTGGACTGCACCTGCATCTACCAGGTTCTTCTGGAATCGTTCCAGTTTTAAATTTTTGACCTGATATTCATGAACACAGTGCTACTGGTCAGACCTTTGTCGAGGTTTAAGCTTCAGAACACAAGGTCTTCATGCAGTGGGAGGCCTGGTTAGGGTTATGATTCTGCCCTGGGGCATCTGCCCCTTCTGACCTGGAGGTAAACATGGCGTCTACTATTTACCTCCACACTTGAACAGCCAAGGATGGGCTGAGCACAGAGGCTCACATCTGTAACTCCAGCACTTTAGGAAGCCAAGGCAGGAGGATTGCTTGAGGCCAGGATTTCAGGACCAGCCTGTGCAATATAGTGAGACCTTGTCTCCGTAAAATCAAACAAACAAACAAACAAAACGGAGGATGGGTGGGTGGCAGGGAGCAGTTCAACATGGGAAACCACTAATATGAGCTGGAAGGACCCCTAGACAAGCCCCCCATTAACAGATGAGAATCTGCCCTGGGATTATACCCTAAGGTAATGCATTGAGCTTTTCTAGAGTTTAAAAATAATCAATCCTAAAACCCCCAACATACTGCTACTGTTTGCTACTTAATAATGTTTTCTAGTCCGGGTGTGGTGGGCTCATACCTGTAATCCCAACACTTTGGAAGGTTGAGGCGAGCAGATCACCTGAGGTCAGGAGTTCGAGACCAGCCCGGCCAACATGGGGAAACCCCGTCTCTACTAAAAATACAAAAAAAATTAGCAGGCCATGGAGGCGTGTACCTGTAATCCCAGCTGCTTGGGAGGCTGAGGCAGGAGAATCCTTTGAACCCAGGAGGCAGAGGTTGCAGTGAGCTGAGATCATGCCATTGCACTCCAGCCTGGGCCACAAGAGTCAAATTCTGTCTCAAAAATAATAATGATAATAATAATGTTTTCTACAAGCAAGGGGCCACTTTGTACTGTGAACTGGTGTGAAGGGATCCGCCATGTGTCAGCTTTTGGATTGATGACAGTCATTTCTAGATCATGGAGGTGGGAATGCTTGTTTATCATCTTCTATGTTCTTTGTTATATTGATTGATTTTTTTTAAAACTAGCATTTTTATAACAATAAAGTCATAAAAATAAGTAACTAAAATACAGTAAAATAATCTAAAAGACCAGACACTGTGGCTCATGCCGGTAATCCCAGCACTTTGGGAGGCCAAGTTGGGTGGATCATGTGAGGTCGGGAGTTCGAGACCAGCCTGGCCAACATGGTGAAACCCCATCTGCACTGAAAATACAAACATCAGCCAAGCGTGGTGGCAGGCACCTGTAATCCCAGCTACTCAGGAGGTTGAGGCAGGAGAATCACTTGAACCCGGGAGAAGGTGCTTGCAGTGAGCTGAGATCATGCCATTGCACTCCAGCTTGGGTGACAAGAGCTAAACTCTGTCTCAAAACAAAACAAAACAAAATTTAAATGTGATTGAGTTGAATATTTAAACTTTTAATTGACATTTCAAATTAGATTCTAATTCAATTTAAAAGAGTATCTCATAGAAGTAAATGTACTCAATTATGTTAACTCTGGTTTCATTTAAGCGATTTGTTTTGTGAAGGGACACAAATCCAACCAGATTTTAACAGTGTATAAATATGTATTTATTACTGTAATTACAATGACAATACTCTCAACTCCCCATTTGAATAAAGGAGAGCATCTGATCTGTGTTCTGGGACAGCGTGCACTACGGGTGTGTGGAAATACCGATGCCCTCAGCTGTGTGGCAGGCTCAGTGGGACCTGGAGTGCAGGAGCCCCTGGGCCATTCACTTCTGGCCACTAAAGTCATTGTCCATTTACCCCCAACTGCTATAGAAATATTATTTTCAGTGATTGTCATGATGCAAAAGAAAAGAAGCAGGGAGATTTATTAAACTTTACATATAAGTTATGTTACTAAATCAAGTCTACTTTCTTCTGGCTTAACTAAAAATCTATACTAGTATTTATGCCTTTTGGAAAATAGAGATGCCAATTTAAATATTATGAAGCAAAGCAACTGATTATTAGGCCAGACGGCCAAGTACAACTGCGGAATTGTAGAGGTTATGGGTTACATGTATAAGAATATTTCATAGCAATAACCTTTTAAGACTATGTGAAGAGACTACATAGTGAAGCAGAAATTAGGACAGAATTAATAATACTGTGTATGCTCTCAGTTCACCAATTTATCAAAACTAGCTTTATGATTCAGGAGGGTGTCTGCTCTTTTGCAATTGGAAAAAAAGAAAGAATATTTTATTTTTCGACTCTTCAGATTTTCTTCAATAACAGTATTTCCAAGGCTAAGTAAGGGAGTTGCAAGTAGCACCAAGAGAAAAAAGCAGGCTTCAGCAGCTTTTTAAAATGGTCTTAAAATATGTAAAATGGAGCCAGGTGTGGTGGCTCACTCTTGTGATCCCAGGACTTTAGGAGCCTGAGGTGGGAGGATTGCTTGAGGCCAAAAGTTTGAGACCAGCCTGGGCAGCATAGCAAGATCCCCGTCATTATAAAAAAATAAAAAAATTTAAAACAATTAGCTGCATGTGGTGGTGCATTCCTTAGAGTCTTAGTTAGTTGGGAGGCTGAGGTAAGAGGAGGTCTTGAGCCCAGGAGTTCAAGTCTGCAGTGAGCTACGATTGCACCACTGTCCTCCAGCCTGGGCAACAAAGTGAGACCCTCTCTCTCTCTCTCTCTTTCTCTCTCTCTCTCTCCACTCTCATATATATATATATATATATATATATATATATATATATATATATGGAAAAGGGTAGGGGCCAAGAATATCAAAGACATTATTGAAGAAGAGTAAAGATTTGTCCTGCCAAATATCCTAACTTTTATAAAGCTACAGCAATTAAGACAGTGTGGTCTTCACTGATAAACTGACTAATGAAACAGAATAGAGAGCTCCCAAACAAATCTCCACAAATTTAATCTTTGATATGTGATGTAGGTGACATGGCAGATCAGCAAGGAAAGTAATGACTTTCCAATAAATAGAATAGAAAAATAATGGTTATTGATATAGGAAACAAAATGAAATTATAATCCCACTTCACTCTATATACAAACATTAAATTCCAGATGTACCAAAGACTTACATATCAGAAACAAAACTTTAAAACTTTTAGTAGAAAATGTAAGTGAATGAGACACAAAAAGCCATTAATCATTAAAAATATTAGACATTTTGACTATCACAAAATTAAGAACTTTTTATATCAAAAAGTGGAAAGATAAGCTGGGCACAGTGTCTCAAGCCTGTAATCCCAACAGTAGATTACCTGAGGTCAGGAGTTTGAGACCAGTCTGGCCAACATGGTGAAACCCCATCTCTACTAAAAATACAAGAAATTAGCCGGTCATTGGGGGCAGACCCCTATAATCCCAGCTACTTGGGAAGCTCAGGCATGAGAATCATCTGAACTCTGGATGTGGAGGTGGCAGTGAGCCACTGCACTCCAGCCTGAATGACAGAGTGAGACTCTGTCTTAAAAATATAAAATAAAATAAAATATAAAAGTAAAAAAGTGAAAAGATAAACTATAAACTAGAAGAAGATATTTGTAGTACCTAAAACCTATGAAAGATTAATATCATACCAACAAAGTAAAAGGAGCTCCTATGAATTAATTTTAAAGATAGCAACCCAACAGAAAATTGGGGAAAGACATTAATAGGGATTTCACAAAAGAGAAAGCCCCCAAAACATAAAAATTTTCTCACTCTCATTAGTAATCCGGAAAATGCACAAGATACTACATATCTATTCTCTCCACAAATATAAAGAAGTTTGAAGATACCAAATGTATTAGTCCACATTCACACTGCTGTATGTAAAGACATACCCGAGACAAAGAAGAAAAAGAGGCTTAATTGGATTTAGGGTTCCACATGGCTGAGGAGGCCTCAGAGTCATGGTAGTGGATGAACAGCACTTCTTACATGGCCAAGAGAGTATGAGAAGGAAGCAAAAGAAGCAAAAGATGAAACCCCTGATAAACCTATCAGATCTTCTGAGACTTATTCACTATCACAAGAATAGCATGGGAAATACGAGCCCCAGGGATTTAACTACTTCCCCCTGGGTCCCTCTCCCAACATGTGGGAATTCTGAGTGATACAATTCAAGTTGAGATGTGGGTAGGGACATGGCCAAACCATATTATTCCATTCCTGGCCCCTCCAAATCTCATGTCCTCCCATTTCAAAACCTACCACGCCTTCCCAACAGTCCCCCAAAATCTTAACTCATTTCGGCATTAACCCAAATGTCCGCTGTCTAAAGTCTCATCTGAGACAAGGCAAGTCTCTTCCATCTATGACCCTGTAAAATCCAAAGCAAGGTAGTTACTTCCTAGATACAACGGGGTACAGGTAATTGAATAAATACAGCTGTTCCAAATGGGAGTAACTGGCCAAAACAAAGGGGTTCCAGGCCCCATGCAAGTCCAAAATCCAGCAAGGTAGTCAAATTTTAAAGCTCCAAAATAATGTCCTTCAACTCCTTGTTTCACATCAAGGTCATGTTGATGCAAGAGGCCATGTTGATGCCCAGGGCCTTGGGCAATTCTGCCCCTGTGACTTTGCAGGGTGTAGCCCACCTCCTGGTTGTTTTCATGGGCTGATGTTGAGGGTACGCAGATTTTCCAGGCTCACGGTACAAGCTGTAAGTGAATCTACCATTCTGGGGTCTGGACGACAGTGGTCCTCTCCTCACAGCTCCACTAGGAAGTGCTCCAGTAGGGACTCTGTGTAGGGGCTCCTTCCCCACATTTCCCTTCTGCACGGCCCTAGCACAGTTTCCACATGAGAGCCCCACCCCTGCAGCAAACTTCTGCTTGGACATCCAGGCATTTTTATACATCCGCTGAAATCTAGGTGGAGGTTTCCAAACCTCAATTCTTGACTTCTGTGCATGTGCAGGCTCAACATCATGTGGCAGCAGCCAAGGCTTCATGCTTGCACTCTCAAATGCATAGCCTGAGTTCTATGTTGGCCCCTTTCAGCCATGGCTGGAGTGGCTGAAACGCAGAGCACCAAGGCCCTAGGCTACACGCAGCACAGTGAACCAGGGCCTGGCCCACAAAACCATTTTTTCCTCCTAGGCCTCTGGGCCTATGATGGGAGGGGCTGCTGTGATCACCTCTGAAGTGCCCTGTAGACATTTTCCCCATTGTCTTGGGGATTAACATTCAACTTCTTACTTGTGCAAATTTCTGCAGACAGCTTGAATTTATCCTCAGAAAACGGGATTTTATTCTCTATCACATTGTCATGCTGCAAATTTTCTGGACTTGTATGCTCTGCTTCCTTTATAAAACTGAAGGTCTTTAACATCACCCATGACCTCTTGAATGCTTTACTGCTTAGAAATGTCTTCCAGCAGATACCCTAAATTTTCACCCTCAAGTTCAAAGTTCCACAAATCTCTAGGGCAGGGGCCAAATGCTGCCATTCTCTGCTAAAACATAACGAGAGTCACCTTTGCTCCAGTTCCTCATCTCCATCTGAGACCAGCTCTGCCTGGACATTATTGTTCATAACACTATCAGCATTTTTGTCAAAGCCATCCAACAAGTCTCTAGGAGGTTCCAAAATTTCCCACATTTTCCAGTCTTCTTCTGAGCCCTCCAAACTGTTTCAACTTCTGCCTGTTACCAAGTTTCAAAGTTGTTTCCACAATTTTGGGTATCTTTTCAGCACTACCCCACTCCACCGGTACCAATTTACTGTATTAGTCCATTTTCACACTGCTGATAAAGACATACCTGGGTCTGAGAAGAAAAAGAAGTATAAAGAAAAAGAACTATAATTGGATTTACAGTCCCACATGGTGGGGGAGGCCTCAGAGTCATGGCAGGAGGCGAAAGACACTTCTTACATGGCAGCAGCAAGAGAAAATGAGGAGGAAGCCAAAGCAGAAACCCCTGATAAACCCATCAGATCTCATGAGACTTATTCACTATCATAAGAATAGCACAGGAAAGACTGGCCCCCATGGTTCAATTACCTAACCCTGCGTTCCTCCCACAGCATGTGGGAATTCTGGGAGATAGAATTCGAGCTGAGATTAGGGTGGGGACAGAGCCAAACCATATCACCAAATATGAAGAGACTGTGGATCAAAAAGTCATTTCGAACTAATACAGGAAGTGAGAGTTTAAATTAGAACAACCACTTTGGAAAACAATTTGGATTATCTTATAAAAATGAGCATTCTCATGTGTTATGGCAAAGTGATTCCTCTACAATAGGCCCTGGAGAAACCCTTGCCCATATGTACCAGAAGTAGTAAACAAAGAAAAGAAATGTTCATGTAATGCCATTCATAATAGCAAAAATCTGGAAATAAGCCAAATGTTCATTAATAGGAGAATGGGTAAATTAATAGGAAAATGGGTAAATAAATTATACCCTTAAAAAACTAAATAATATGTCATTTAGGACAATCATATATATGCAATAAAACAATGTTTTTTTAAAGGAAGAGAATCCTAAACATAAATTCAGGGTAGTAGTTACCCTGGGGCTGAAGGTTGTAAATCAGGAAAAGGGACAGAGGAGGAGCAGATGTTAGGATCAGAACCCTAGTTCTTTGGTTGTGTTGTGGGTTCACAAGTGATTACCATATTATTCAAATACATTTACATAAAGGCCCAGGCACAGATAAGGATGAAATCAGAGCCAAGGTATGGTGTGAGCCAAGGAATATGATTAATCCAATTTTGTGCACCTTAAGCCATTTGAAAAACAGGAAAGCAAAACAACCAAATAATTTTTAAGCAATTGAATACAGGGTGCTATGTTCTGAATGTGTCCCCTTAAAATTAATCACCAATGTCATAGGATTAGGAAGTACGGCCTTTAGGTAGTGATTCAGTCATGAAGGGAGAGTCTTCATGAATGGGTTTAGGGTCCTTACACAAGGACGGGAGGAAGTGGGCTTCCCCTGTTTTGCCCTTCTGCTTTCTGCCTTGTGAGAACACAGTGCATCCCCTCCTGAAGACACAGTGTGCAAGGCGCCATCTTGGATGCAGAGACCAGGCTCACACCAGACACCAACTGTGCTGCCACCTTGATCTTGGACTTCTAGCCTATGGAACTGTGAGGAATACATTTCTGTTCTTCAGAAATTACCTAGCCTAGTGTATTTTCTTATATAGTAGCACAAACTCATTAAGGCATAGTGCCTCTTGTCATTTTCTTCTACAGTTTCCTTTGTTGCCTCTTTAGCAGTGTGTCATTTTATATTTGACCTTCATAATATCTCTTACTTTTTGTTTTTCACATTTCTGTTCCAAGTGTATTCTTAGATACATATTTTTCACTATTTGTTAGTATCCAGGTCAGAAAGTCCAGGATACATTCTTTTAAGGGTTCAGTTTCTGCAACAATGAAGTATTAATGCCTCCTGTAAACTAGATATTTCCTTTCCAATTGTAACTGCCATCTGGAAGCAAAGTGCAATTACAGTCTATGAGTGTGGAGTTGATTTTTAACGTTTCTAGAGGATGGTTAAATGCTGGTTTTTAATCACACAGACACATTGATTGCTTGGCATACTAGGGTATCAGTTGCTAGTTATCTCTGTATTATCCAAGCTGTTACAGAGGGAAAGCACAGACCGTGAAGTTGGACCAGCTGTCATACCCACAACATTTGGGGAGCTTTGATTTTTTTTTAACCTTTAGCTGCTTAACTGTCACATGTAGCACCTCAGGTGAAAGGCACTTTTATTGTGGGGACTTTCCCTTAGTGCTCTGTGGTGCAAAAGGGCAGACCTATGGAGAAGCATTTCAGTATTTTATGTGTCAACAGGAAAGTTAAAGGAACAAATTCTTATTGTATCTTTTAGTCCCTGAAGACAAAACCACAGTGACAGTAAGTAGGTCAAGGCATTGTATCCAGAGAGGGTTAGCCTTGGTCTTGGAGAGTGAGTCCCCCTTACCCCACTGTCAAGACTCACTGAGCAGAGGGGAAGTTCAGATGGAACATGCAGTGAATAGCAAACACGGTGGGGGGCGCTCACTGTCATGCACTGGCATTCCATGCCATGGTCAGCTGACCTGTCTTCTACTTGACAACAGGCAGGTTGAGAAACATTTTCTTGGAGAGTTTCTTGATTCTTGCCAGTTGTGGCAGGATAGACTGACTTAGAGGAGCTCAGGAAGGTTGTTAAACAACACAGAAACACAAGATGAAATGTACTCCTCAGCAGACCTATGTTAGAGCAGCAGGTCCTTGAAGCCTCAGCCACTCCAGGGATACAATATAATGCCCCTAATGATTTGAAGTTTGGTGGAGAGTGGATCACTAATCCCTGTGTCTAGAGACAGAAAGAGACATAAACAGCAAAAAGTTATAAAATAAGTGTGCCTAACATCTGCTTATTGTGGGTGGTAGGGATTTAAGATATAAGAACTTAGCTGCAGGAGCAAGCTCACATCTGTAATCTCAGCACTTGGGGAGGCCAACACAGGAGGACGGTTTGAGCCCAGGAATTTGACATGAGCCAGGCAACATAGTTAATCCCCATTCGTACAAAAATGTTTTTGAAGAAAAGTAGTTGAGTGTGGGGGCTCATGCCTGTAGTCCCAGGTACGTGGGAGGCTGAGGCAAGAAAATCGCTTAAGCCTGGGAGATTGAGGCTGCAGTGAGCTCTGATCACCACAATGCACGCCAGTCTGTGAGTCTGGATACCCGACCTGGCGCCTTGAAGCGGGGTCGCCCTGCACTGGTAGAAGTTAGCTCAAGGAGGTTCTGAGAACAGGATCCCCAGGGGTCCGGCCCTGGAGGACCCGAAGCCCCCACTCCCATAACGTCTCCTACTACATCCCCGCTCCAGCAGCCACTGCGACTGCCACAGAAGCCCCTGCCCACGCGTCGCCAAACCTGTTTAAAGGGGCCGCAGCCGGACTTTGAAGAGCAAAGGAGTCGGCCTGGGCAATGCGCATGCGCGAGGCGCCAGCCCATACTCCTGTCACAGTGACTCCAAAGGTTGTCTGAGGACGAATCCCTGAGCCTTGACAAAGCAGGAGCTCTGAGTGGCAGTGCGTCGGTGTTGAGGCTCCAGCCTGACCAATCCAGGGAGGTCGACAAAACAGTTTCAGGACACCATGCTACACGGAGGGCCGACCAGGATGCAGAAACAGCAGACGGAGTCCAGGGAAAGCAGCGCGACATCCCAGGCTCAGGCCTACCCTGATGGTGTCCGGGTGAGTCCCACCAAAAGTCATGCCCCCCGTGATCTCAAGGACAGGTCTGCCTGTATGCCCTTGGGTTGCTCTCTCACCTGAGGGTCATTGTCCCAAAGAGCAGAACCCCGCAGCCTCAGGGATTGCCTGGGGGTGTGTGTTTCTGTGCCACTGCTTTATGTCTGTATGTGTGTGTCTCCCATTCTCTCTTCTCTGTCTCTCAATCTCTGTCTGTTTCTCTCGCTTTCCATGTCGGTGTGTGTGTGCCCGTGTGCGTGTGTGTATTGGGAACAATGTGCCCAGTGCACTACGAAGCGATTTCTTGCATGCCAGCGTGTCTTTAGTGGGCCTTTTTCTGCGTCTCTGCCTGGGTCATGTGGCCGGTTGTCAATAGTTTCTGCGGCGGTTCCACTTTGGCGTTGTGAAGACCTCGACGACTTGAGAAGATGTGTCGGTCTCAGAGAAATTGAAATTTCATCGCGATCCTCAGCTGCCTCTTTTCAACGATCAAGATGACCACACTCCAGCAAAAAAAAAAAAAAAAAAAAAAAAAAGCCTCACAGGAGCTCCTTGTCTTGCAGGAGGGGAGCAGCCACCGATGTGAAAGGAGTTGGTTCTATCTCCTCGCGGCTCTTCTCTGAGAAATGAAGCCACACCACGAAACAATCTTAAAGAAGAAGCTGAGAATGGGACATGGCAAGGATCTCTGTCAATGGAACGCTAGCCTCTCAGGACAAGTCACCCGTTTGGCACTCTTCCCCTTATGCCCGTGGCGGTGGTTCCCAGGTGTTCCGTGGTTTCCAGGTGTTCCGTGGTTTCCAGGGCTTCCAGGGTTCCTGGTTTCCAGGGCTGGCGCTGGGTGCAGGGGAGGTTGCCTCAGGGCTACCTTGGCGGTGGAGGATTGGGGGTGGGGTGAATTTTGCAGAAGCCTCCTTGCTCCTCTGGCAGGCATTTCCAAATGTGGCTTGGGTCAGGCACAGGCCCCCTCCTGGTTCCCAGGTGTTTTTGATTTTCCTTGGCATTCATGGAAAGGTCACCTGTGCCCCCCTTCCACGGGGCACATGCCTGGACAACACTGTTTGTTTCATCATAGCCCCATATGCCCTCGGTGGCACACATTCACACCACCTGCTCTGGGATACGTCAGTGCCATGGGTGGTCTCATTCGCTCCACCTAGGATTCGCCCCTATCTCTCTTTGCACGTGTCCTTGTAAGAGGTGTCAGCTTGCAGTAGCCCCAGGGCTTTTAGAAGCCGGGCAGGCAACTCCTCTTTCAAAGGAGGAGGGAGGCAGAGGGCTCATGGATGAGTGAATTTTCAGCTGACACCACGCCTTGAGGCCCATGGGATCATTCTGTACTGCAGTGAGGCCCTGCCTGCCTCATCAGATGTGGTGAGCCCATCCTTTCTCACCCGGAGGGGGCCAAAATCGGATCTGAAGGGGAGTCCCGAGAACCCAGCAGGCGTCCTGAAGTTCCCCCTCCCTCGGTGGAAGTCGGCTCAAGGAGGTCCCGACGACAGGACTCCTGGGGGTTTGGCCCTGGGACAGGACACCCGCGGCCCCCTCTCCCTGGCCGCCCCAAACTGGACCCCGGATCCAGTCGCCCCCGAGGCTGCAACAGGAGCCCCTCTGCTACAGCGCAGTAGCCATTGTTTAAAGGGCCGCAGCCTGACTTCCAGCACCGGAGCTTTAGTCGGCCTAGCCAATGTGCCTCCGCGAGGCTCTAGCTGATTGTCTCGTCACAGTGATTTCCACTGTTGTCTTAATATCCAGTCCCTGAATTTTGGCATAGCAGGAGTTCTCCATGGCTGTGCTTCGGTGAAGGGGCTTCGTGCCTCCGGCCTGTCTTGCAGGAGTTTTAATACCCTTCCCATCCTGTGCTGCCTCCTTGCTAGGATCAAGAGGATCGCACCCCAGCCAAGGACAAAGGCCTCACAAATGCTCATTGTCCACCCACAGGAGGGTGCCCACAGACCTTCAAGAAGCTGGTTCTCACTCCTCTCGCCCTTTGCCCTCATTGAGAAATCTACCCACAACTATGCAATGGGACGGAGAAGGAAGCCGGCAACGAGATGGGGCAAGCATGTCTGTCACTCAAACGCTGGCCTTCCTGGTCAAGTCACCCATTTGGCACTTTTTCCCGGATGCCGGTGATAGCGGCATTGTGCTGTATCTTGCCTGGGTGTTGGCCTCTGCTCTGTCCTCCTCTTGCTCTGTCTGCCCAGTTCCTGTGAAGCCTAGAGGCTTCTTAGTCTGGCTCAATGTCTTCAACAAAGAACATTTCCCAGTCCATTAAGCAGAAATTTCGTTGGGGTCCCTTTCATGATTGCTTCCCTCTCCAAACCTATTTCTGGATGATAGAGTGTGATGATCCTGGAGTTCTGGGCTTCCATACCTGTCTTGGACAGGGAAGCTCCCTTTTTCTGCATGTCCCAATTGATGGCTTCGTGGTCAGTCCAGAAAGAGCGGGAGGCAACCCCACCGTGGCTGACCTTTGCCTTCTAGGAAAGTCAGTGTTGCATCCCACCTACCATTCCTCTCTCATTCCTGAGGGCCATCCGGTTCCTCTGCTCCTGGGGAAGTTGCCTTCAAGCACTGAATCTTTTGGCTGCCACGGATGTCAGGGAGCCAAAGGGACTGGGTTTTACTGGGTGCAGGGGAGGTGGCATCGGGTACCTACTGGTGGCGGGATGTCAGTGTGGTGTAGTTTGTCAAAACCTCTTGGCCCCTCTGGCAGTCATCCCTGAATGTGGCTTGGACTCAGGCACAGGCCTGTCTCACAGGTTTTCTAGTGTGCTTGGCTTTTCCTCGGCTTTGTGTGGGAGGTCCCAGTGACCCACCTGCACACACCTGGACGTCACTATCCCTCTCAGCATCGCCCCATACGGCCTCAGAGACACACGCTGACTCCATCTGCTCTTGGGGAACATTAGTGCCACGTGTGGTCACATTGGCTCCATCTCCGACTCGCCTCTGTCTCTGTTTGCACATGTCATGAAAGCAGTTTCAGGATGCCAGAGCCCGGGACCTTGGAGATGAAGTCAGGCCACTGCTCTTTCAAAGGAGGAGGAGGCAGAGGCTGATGGGCCAGTGAATTTTCAGCTGACACCACGCCTTGAGACCCATGGGATCATTCTGTGCTGCAGCGAGGCCGTGCCTGCCTCACCAGGTGTGGTGAGCCCATTCTATCTCACTCAGAGGGGGCCAAAATCGGATCTGAAGGGGAGTCCCGAGAACCCAGCAGGCGTCCTGAAGTTCCCCCTCCCTCGGTGGAAGTCGGCTCAAGGAGGTCCCGAAGACAGGACTCCTGGGGTATGGTCCTGGGAAGTCCACAGCCGCCTCTCCCATGCGGCCCCTGCTGGACCCCGGATCCAGTCGCCCCCGAGGCTGCAACAGGAGCCCCTCTGCTACAGCGCAGTAGCCATTGTTTAAAGGGCCGCAGCCTGACTTCCAGCACCGGAGCTTTAGTCGGCCTAGCCAATGTGCCTCCGCGAGGCTCTAGCTGATTGTCTCGTCACAGTGATTTCCACTGTTGTCTTAATATCCAGTCCCTGAATTTTGGCATAGCAGGAGTTCTCCATGGCTGTGCTTCGGTGAAGGGGCTTCGTGCCTCCGGCCTGTCTTGCAGGAGTTTTAATACCCTTCCCATCCTGTGCTGCCTCCTTGCTAGGATCAAGAGGATCGCACCCCAGCCAAGGACAAAGGCCTCACAAATGCTCATTGTCCACCCACAGGAGGGTGCCCACAGACCTTCAAGAAGCTGGTTCTCACTCCTCTCGCCCTTTGCCCTCATTGAGAAATCTACCCACAACTATGCAATGGGACGGAGAAGGAAGCCGGCAACGAGATGGGGCAAGCATGTCTGTCACTCAAACGCTGGCCTTCCTGGTCAAGTCACCCATTTGGCACTTTTTCCCGGATGCCGGTGATAGCGGCATTGTGCTGTATCTTGCCTGGGTGTTGGCCTCTGCTCTGTCCTCCCTCTTGCTCTGTCTGCCCAGTTCCTGTGAAGCCTAGAGGCTTCTTAGTCTGGCTCAATGTCTTCAACAAAGAACATTTCCCAGTCCATTAAGCAGAAATTTCGTTGGGGTCCCTTTCATGATTGCTTCCCTCTCCAAACCTATTTCTGGATGATAGAGTGTGATGATCCTGGAGTTCTGGGCTTCCATACCTGTCTTGGACAGGGAAGCTCCCTTTTTCTGCATGTCCCAATTGATGGCTTCGTGGTCAGTCCAGAAAGAGCGGGAGGCAACCCCACCGTGGCTGACCTTTGCCTTCTAGGAAAGTCAGTGTTGCATCCCACCTACCATTCCTCTCTCATTCCTGAGGGCCATCCGGTTCCTCTGCTCCTGGGGAAGTTGCCTTCAAGCACTGAATCTTTTGGCTGCCACGGATGTCAGGGAGCCAAAGGGACTGGGTTTTACTGGGTGCAGGGGAGGTGGCATCGGGTACCTACTGGTGGCGGGATGTCAGTGTGGTGTAGTTTGTCAAAACCTCTTGGCCCCTCTGGCAGTCATCCCTGAATGTGGCTTGGACTCAGGCACAGGCCTGTCTCACAGGTTTTCTAGTGTGCTTGGCTTTTCCTCGGCTTTGTGTGGGAGGTCCCAGTGACCCACCTGCACACACCTGGACGTCACTATCCCTCTCAGCATCGCCCCATACGGCCTCAGAGACACACGCTGACTCCATCTGCTCTTGGGGAACATTAGTGCCACGTGTGGTCACATTGGCTCCATCTCCGACTCGCCTCTGTCTCTCTTTGTACATGTCATGGAAAGCAGTGCCGAGATGCCAGAGCCCGGGACCTTGGAGATGAAGTCAGGTCACTGCTCTTTCAAAGGAGGAGGGAGGCAGAGGGCTCATGGATGAGTGAATTTTCAGCTGACACCACGCCTTGAGGCCCATGGGATCATTCTGTACTGCAGTGAGGCCCTGCCTGCCTCATCAGATGTGGTGAGCCCATCCTTTCTCACCCGGAGGGGTCCAGAATCCGATCTGAAGAAGAGTCTTGAGATCCCAGCAGGCGCCCTGAAGCTCCCCCTCCACCGGTGGAAGTTGGATTGAGGAGGTCCTGAAGAGAGGACTCCAGGGGCTTTGGCCCTGGGAAGTCCACAGCCGCCTCTCCCATGCGGCCCCCTGCTGGACCCCGGATCCAGCCGCTGCCAAGGCTGCAGCGGTAGACCCCCTGCCGCCGAACTGCCGCCATTGTTTAAAGGGACGCGCCTGATGCCCAGGAGTGGGCGTGAGTCGGCCCCGCCAATGCACATGCGCGAGGCGCGAGCTGCTTCTCCTTCCACAGTGATTCCCAAGGTTGTCTTAGAAACCAGTCCCTAAAGCTCGGCAAAGCAGGAGCCCTCCTTGGCAGTGCTTGGGTGTCGGTGCTTTGAGGCTCCAGCCTGACCTCTCCACGGGGTGGAAAGGAACGTTTCCTGATGCCAGGAGTCGGAAAGGGCGGACCAGGATGATGAAACCACAGGCAGAGTCCGGGGGAAGCAGCGTGGCATCCAAGCCTCAGGCCTGCCCGGACGGTGTTCGAGTGAGTCTTCCCAGAAATTGTGCCCCCGAGATCTCCAGGACAGTTCTGCCTGCATGCCCGTGGGCTGTTCTCTCACCCGAGGGTCATTCTCGTCGAGAGCCGAACCCCGTAGCCTCCGTGGTTGCCTGTGGGTGTTTGTTTCTGTGCCGCTGCTGTATGTCTTTGTGCGTCTGTGTGCGTATGTCTCTCTTATTTCTCTCTCTCCCCTTTCTCGCTCTTTTGCTCCGTGTCCGTCTGTGTGTGCATGTGTGTGTGTTGGGACACATGTGCCCTGTGCAGCAGAGGGCAGTATCTTCTACGTCAGCCTTTCTTCTGGTCAGCCTCTCTCCGCGTCTCTGCCTGGGTCATGTGGCCGGTTGTCAGTCATTTTTCCGGCGGTTCCAGTTTGGGTTTGTGAAGGTCTGGCGAGGTGGGGAGCTGCGTCTCTCTCGTAAGGATTTAAATCACCTCCCTACCCTGAGGCCTCTTTTCTAGGATTAAGGCCTCCAGCCCCCAGCCAAGGATAAAAGCCTCACAGGAGAGGTCATTGTCTACCTGCAGGAGCTGTGTAGAGCGACCTCAAAGAAGATGGTTCTCACTCCACTCGCCCTTTGCCCTCATTGAGAAATCTACCCACAGCTCAACACAGGGACATAGAAAGAAGCTGGCAATGGGATGGGGCAAGCATCTATGTCATTCAAACGCTGGCCTTGCTGGCCAAGTCACCCATTTGGCACTTTTTCCCAGATGCCTGTGATGGTGGCATTGTCCCATATCCTGCCTGGGCTCTGGCCTCTGCTTTGTCCTTTCTCTTGCTCTGTCTGCCCAGTTTCTGGGAAGCCAAGAGGCTTCTTAGTCTGGCTCAATGTCTTCAACAAAGAACACTTCCGAGTCCATCAGGGAGAAATTTTGTGGGGTTCCATTTCATGATTGCTTCCCTCTGCAAACCTATTTCTGGATGATTGGACAAATGTGATGATCCTGGAGCTCTGGGCTTCCATACCTCTCTTGGACAGGGAAGCTCCCTTGGTCTCCATGTCCCAAGTGATAACTTCGTGGTCAGTCCAGAAAGAGCATGAGGTGACCCCAACCATGGCTGACCTTTGCCTTCTAGGAAAGGCAGTGTTACATCCCACCTGCTCTTCCTCTCTCATTCCTTAGGTCCATCTGGTTGCTTTGCTCCTGGGGAACGTGCCTGCTAACACTGAATCTTTTGGCTGCCACGGATGTCCGGCAGCCGAAGGGACTGGGTTTTGCTCGGTGCAGGGGATGTCGCGTCCGATGTAGCTAGCCGGTGGCGGGGTGTTGGTGAGAGGTTTGTTGAAACCTCTCAGCTCCTCTGCCAAGCATCCCTGAATGCGGCTTTGACTCAGACACAGGCCCTGTCTCACAGGTTTTCAAGTGTGCTTGGCTTTTCCTCAGCTTTGTGGGGGAGGTCCCAGTGGCCCACGGGTGCACGCCCTGACGTGACTGTCCGTCTCGTCATCGCCCCCTACGGCCTCAAAGACACACGCTCACTGCATGTGCTCTTTGGGGACGTCAGTGCCACGTGTCGTCACATTGGCTCCATGTCGGACTCGCCTCTGTCTCTCTTTGTACATGTCATGGAAAGCAGTGCCGAGATGCCAGAGCCCGGGACCTTGGAGATGAAGTCAGGTCACTGCTACACCCAGGAAGGAGGGAGGCAGTGGGCTCATGGGTCAGTGCATTTTCAGCTGACATTACGACTCGCAGCCCTTGGGATCTTTCTGTGCCCCAGCGAGACCCTGCCTGCCTCAGTAGATGTGGTCAGCCCATCCTTTCTCACTCGGAGGGGTCCAGAGTCGGATCTGAAGAGCAGTCCTGAGACCGCAGTAGGCGCCCTGAATCTCCGCCTCCCTCAGTGGAAATCGGCTCAAGGAGGTCCTGAAGACAGGACTCCTGGGGTATGGTCCTGGGAAGTCCACAGCCGCCTCTCCCATGCGGCCCCTGCTGGACCCCGGATCCAGCCGCTGCCAAGGCTGCAGCGGTAGACCCCTGCCGCCGAACTGCCGCCATTGTTTAAAGGGACGCGCCTGATGCCCAGGAGTGGGCGTGAGTCGGCCCCGCCAATGCACATGCGCGAGGCCGGAGCTGATTCTCCTTCACAGTGGTTCCCACGGTTGTCATAGAAACCAGTTCTGTAGGCTTGGCAAAGCAGGAGCCCTCCTTGGCAGTGCTTGGGTGTCGGTGCTTTGAGGCTCCAGCCTGACCTCTCCACGGGGTGGAAAGGAACGTTTCCTGATGCCAGGAGTCGGAAAGGGCGGACCAGGATGACGAAACCACAGGCAGAGTCCAGGGGAAGCAGCACGGCATCCCAGCCTCAGGCCTGCCCCGAAGGTGTTCAGGTGAGTCTCCCCAAATTACGTGCCCCAGTGATCTCGAGGACAGGTCGGCCTGCATGCCCATGGGCTGCTATCTCACCCGAGGTCATTCTCGTCGACAGCCGAACCCCGTAGCCTCCGTGGTTGCCTGTGGGTGTTTGTTTCTGTGCCACTGCTGTATAACTCTGTGTGTGTGTGTGTGTGTGCCTGTGTGCGTGTGTGTTTAAGTGCCCAGTGCGCTACAAAGCTATCTCTTGCATGTCAGCGTGTCTTTAGTGGGCCTCTTTCTGCGTCTCTGCTGGGTCATGTGGGCAGTTGTCAATCGTTTCCGCGGGGATTCCACTTTGGCTTTGTGAAGGCCTCGACAACGTGAGGAGAAGCGTCGGTCTCAGAGAAACTGAAATTTCATCCCAATCCTGAGCTGCCTCGTTTCCAGAATCAAGATGACCACACTCCAACCAAAAAAAAAAAAAAAAAAAAATCCTCAAGGAGCTCATCGTCTTGCAGGAGGGGAGCAGACCAATGTGAAAGGAGATGGTTCTATCTCCTCGCGGCCCTTCTCTCAGAAATGAAGCCACGCTACCAAACAATCTTAAAGAAGAGGCTGAGAACAGGACATGACAAGAATGCCTGTCAATGGAACGCTAGCCTTTCAGGACAAGTCACCTGTTTGGCACTCCTCCCCTTATGCCCGTGGCGGTGGTTTCCAGGTGTTCCGTGGTTTCCAGGTGTTCCGTGGTTTCCAGGGCTTCCAGGGTTCCTGGTTTCCAGGGCTGGCGCTGGGTGCAGGGGAGGTTGCCTCAGGGCTACCTTGGCGGTGGAGGATTGGGGGTGGGGTGAATTTTGCAGAAGCCTCCTTGCTCCTCTGGCAGGCATTTCCAAATGTGGCTTGGGTCAGGCACAGGCCCCCTCCTGGTTCCCAGGTGTTCTTTGATTTTCCTTGGCATTGATGGAAAGGTCACTTGTTCCCCCGTTCCACCGGGCACATGCCTGGAAACGACGGTTTGTTTCCCGTCGCCCCATATGCTTCTGGTGACACACATTCACGCTATCTGCTCTGGGATAAGCCAGTGCCACGCGTGGTCGCATGGTCTCCACCTCGGATTCTCCCCTGTTCCTGTCTGCACGTGTCCTATAAAGCGCGGTCTGCTTTCCGGAGCCCCAGGGCTTTTAGAAGCGGGGCAGGCTTCTAAAGGAGGAGGGAGGCAGAGGGCTGATGGACCAGTGAATTTTCAGCTGACACCACGCCTTGAGACCCATGGGATCATTCTGTGCTGCAGCGAGGCCGTGCCTGCCTCACCAGGTGTGGTGAGCCCATTCTATCTCACTCAGAGGGGGCCAAAATCGGATCTGAAGGGGAGTCCCGAGAACCCAGCAGGCGTCCTGAAGTTCCCCCTCCCTCGGTGGAAGTCGGCTCAAGGAGGTCCCGACGACAGGACTCCTGGGGGTTTGGCCCTGGGACAGGACACCCGCGGCCCCCTCTCCCTGGCCGCCCCAAACTGGACCCCGGATCCAGTCGCCCCCGAGGCTGCAACAGGAGCCCCTCTGCTACAGCGCAGTAGCCATTGTTTAAAGGGCCGCAGCCTGACTTCCAGCACCGGAGCTTTAGTCGGCCTAGCCAATGTGCCTCCGCGAGGCTCTAGCTGATTGTCTCGTCACAGTGATTTCCACTGTTGTCTTAATATCCAGTCCCTGAATTTTGGCATAGCAGGAGTTCTCCATGGCTGTGCTTCGGTGAAGGGGCTTCGTGCCTCCGGCCTGTCTTGCAGGAGTTTTAATACCCTTCCCATCCTGAGCTGCCTCTTTTCCAGAATCAAGATGACCACACTCAGGCAAAAAAAAAAAAAAAATCCTCAAGGAGCTCATTGTCTTGCAGGAGGAGCAGACCAATGTGAAAGGAGATGGTTCTATCTCCTCGCGGCCCTTCTCTCAGAAATGAAGCCACACCAAACAATCTTAAAGAAGAGGCTGAGAACAGGACATGACAAGAATGCCTGTCAATGGAACGCTAGCCTTTCAGGACAAGTCACCTGTTTGGCACTCCTCCCCTTATGCCCGTGGCGGTGGTTTCCAGGTGTTCCGTGGTTTCCAGGTGTTCCGTGGTTTCCAGGGCTTCCAGGGTTCCTGGTTTCCAGGGCTGGCGCTGGGTGCAGGGGAGGTTGCCTCAGGGCTACCTTGGCGGTGGAGGATTGGGGGTGGGGTGAATTTTGCAGAAGCCTCCTTGCTCCTCTGGCAGGCATTTCCAAATGTGGCTTGGGTCAGGCACAGGCCCCCTCCTGGTTCCCAGGTGTTCTTTGATTTTCCTTGGCATTGATGGAAAGGTCACTTGTTCCCCCGTTCCACCGGGCACATGCCTGGAAACGACGGTTTGTTTCCCGTCGCCCCATATGCTTCTGGTGACACACATTCACGCTATCTGCTCTGGGATAAGCCAGTGCCACGCGTGGTCGCATGGTCTCCACCTCGGATTCTCCCCTGTTCCTGTCTGCACGTGTCCTATAAAGCGCGGTCTGCTTTCCGGAGCCCCAGGGCTTTTAGAAGCGGGGCAGGCTTCTAAAGGAGGAGGGAGGCAGAGGGCTGATGGACCAGTGAATTTTCAGCTGACACCACGCCTTGAGACCCATGGGATCATTCTGTGCTGCAGCGAGGCCGTGCCTGCCTCACCAGGTGTGGTGAGCCCATTCTATCTCACTCAGAGGGGGCCAAAATCGGATCTGAAGGGGAGTCCCGAGAACCCAGCAGGCGTCCTGAAGTTCCCCCTCCCTCGGTGGAAGTCGGCTCAAGGAGGTCCCACGACAGGACTCCTGGGGTTTGGCCTGGGACAGGACACCATGCCCCCTCTCCCTGGCCGCCCCAAACTGGACCCCGGATCCAGTCGCCCCCGAGGCTGCAACAGGAGCCCCTCTGCTACAGCGCAGTAGCCATTGTTTAAAGGGCCGCAGCCTGACTTCCAGCACCGGAGCTTTAGTCGGCCTAGCCAATGTGCCTCCGCGAGGCTCTAGCTGATTGTCTCGTCACAGTGATTTCCACTGTTGTCTTAATATCCAGTCCCTGAATTTTGGCATAGCAGGAGTTCTCCATGGCTGTGCTTCGGTGAAGGGGCTTCGTGCCTCCGGCCTGTCTTGCAGGAGTTTTAATACCCTTCCCATCCTGAGCGGCCTCTTTTCTGGGATCAAGATGACCACACTCCAGCCAAGGACAAAAGCCCAACAGGAGCTCATTGTCCTACAGGAGAGGAGCAGACCCAAGTCAGAGAAGACGGTTGTATCTTTTCAGGGTTCTTCACTGAGAAATGAAGACACACCATGACACAGTCTTAAATAGGAAGCCGGGAATGGGAGATGGCAACAATCCCTGTCACTGGAACGCTGGCCTCTCACGACAAGTCACCCTTTTGGCACCCCTCCCCTTATGCCCGTGGTGGTGGCACGGTGCTGTATCCTTCCTGGGCTCTGGCTCTGCTCTGTCCTCCCTCTTGCTCTGTCTCCCTTGTTTCTCAGGGGCCTAGATGCTTCTTGGTCTGGCTGAATGTCTTCAAAAAAGATCACTTCGCAGTGCATCAGGGAGACACTTTGTGGAGATCCATGTCATGATTGTTTCTCTCTCCAATCTGTTTCTGCTTGATTGGGCGGGTTTGATGACCCTGGAGCTCTTGGCTTCCACACGTGTCTCCATGTTTCACATCATGGGTGGGTGGATTGCCCAGAATGAGCGGTAGGCGACCCGTGACTGGCCTTGTCTTCTAGGACAGCTGGTGTCGCATTTCCTCTGCACATCCAGTCTCATTCTTGAGGGACATCCTCTCCTCGGCTCCTGGGCGGACTGATTCTCTGAATCTTTTGCCCCCTCCTGGATCCCAGGTGTTCTTTGATTTTCCCTGGCATTGATGGAAAGGTCCCTTGTGCCCCGCTTCCACCGGGCACATGCCTGGACACCATGGTTTGTTTCGCCATCACCCCATATGCCCTCGGTGACACACGTTCACACCATCTGCTCTAGGATACGCTAGTGCCACACGTGGTTGCATTGGCTCCACTTCAGAATTGCCCCTGTCCCCGTTTGCACGTGTCCTGGAAAGCAGTTATCAGCTTCCAGGAGCCCCAGAGCTTTTAGAAGCGGGGCAGGCCACTGCTCTTTCAAAGGAGGAGGAGGCAGACGGCTCATGGGTCACTGAACTTTCAGCTGACACCACGCCTTGAGGCCCATGGGATCATTCTGTGCTGCAGCGAGGCCCTGCCTGCCTCAGTAGATGTGGTCAGCCCATCCTTTCTCACTCGGAGGGGTCCAGAGTCGGATCTGAAGAGCAGTCCTGAGACCGCAGTAGGCGCCCTGAATCTCCGCCTCCCTCAGTGGAAATCGGCTCAAGGAGGTCCTGAAGACAGGACTCCTGGGGGTATGGTCCTGGGAAGTCCACAGCCGCCTCTCCCATGCGGCCCCCTGCTGGACCCCGGATCCAGCCGCTGCCAAGGCTGCAGCGGTAGACCCCCTGCCGCCGAACTGCCGCCATTGTTTAAAGGGGACGCGGCCTGATGCCCAGGAGTGGAGCGTGAGTCGGCCCCGCCAATGCACATGCGCGAGGCCGGAGCTGATTCTCCCTTCACAGTGGTTCCCACGGTTGTCATAGAAACCAGTTCTGTAGGCTTGGCAAAGCAGGAGCCCTTCGTGGCAATGCTTGGGTGTCAGGGCTCCGAGGCTCCAGCCTGACCTCTCCACGGGCTCGACAGGATTGTCTCCAGAGGCCAGGAGTTGCAAAGGGCTGACCAGGATGACGAAACCACAGGCGGAGTCCGGGGGAAGCAGCATGGCCTCCCAGCCTCAGGACTGCCGGGACGGTGTTCGGGTGAATCTCCCCAGAAGTCGTGCTCCCGTCATCTCGAGGACAGGTAGGCCTGCATGCCCGTGGGCTGCTCTCTCACCCGAGGGTCATTCTCGTCGAGAGCCGAACCCCGTAGCCTCCGTGGTTGCCTGTGGGTGTTTGTTTCTGTGCCACTGCTGTATAACTCTGTGTGTGTGTGTGTGTGTGTGTGTGTGTGTGTGTGTGTGTGTGTGTGTGTGTGTGTGTCCTGAAGGGGAGCCGAGCCTCCGGCCTGATTCACAGGCATTTTATTACCCTTCCCATCCTGAGCTGCCTCTTTGCTAGGATCAATACGACCACACCACAGCCAAGGACAAAGGCCTCACTGGTGCTCATTGTCCACCCGCAGGAGAGTGTTTGCAGACCTTCAAGAAGATGGTTCTCACTCCACTCGCCCTTTGCCCTCATTGAGAAATCTACCCACAGCTCAACACAGGGACATAGAAAGAAGCTGGCAATGGGATGGGGCAAGCATCTATGTCATTCAAACGCTGGCCTTGCTGGCCAAGTCACCCATTTGGCACTTTTTCCCAGATGCCTGTGATGGTGGCATTGTCCCATATCCTGCCTGGGCTCTGGCCTCTGCTTTGTCCTTTCTCTTGCTCTGTCTGCCCAGTTTCTGGGAAGCCTAGAGGCTTCTTAGTCTGGCTCAATGTCTTCAACAAAGAACACTTCCGAGTCCATCAGGGAGAAATTTTGTGGGGTTCCATTTCATGATTGCTTCCCTCTGCAAACCTATTTCTGGATGATTGGACAAATGTGATGATCCTGGAGCTCTGGGCTTCCATACCTCTCTTGGACAGGGAAGCTCCCTTGGTCTCCATGTCCCAAGTGATAACTTCGTGGTCAGTCCAGAAAGAGCATGAGGTGACCCCAACCATGGCTGACCTTTGCCTTCTAGGAAAGGCAGTGTTACATCCCACCTGCTCTTCCTCTCTCATTCCTTAGGTCCATCTGGTTGCTTTGCTCCTGGGAAGAGTGCCTTCTAGCACTGAATCTTCTGGCTGCCACGGATGTCAGGGAGCCAAAGGGACTGTGTTTTGCTGGGTGCGGGGGAGGTGGCGTCTGGGGTACCTAGCTGTTGGCGGGGTGGGGGTGGGGCGAAGTTTGTGGAAACCCCTCAGCTCCTCTGGCAGGCATCTCAGAATGCGGCTTGGATTAGGTCGCAGGCCCTGTCTCGCGGGTTTTCAAGTGTGCTTGGCTTTTCCTCAGCTTTGTGGGGGAGGTCTCCCGTGGCCCCCGGGCGCTCGGCTGGACATCACTGTCCGTCTCGCCATCGCCCTCTACGGCCCCAAAGACAACCGCTGACTCCATCTGCTCTTGGGGGGCGTCGGTGCAACGTGTGGTCACACTGGCTCAATCTCGGAATCGCCTCTCTCTGTCTTTGCACCTGTCGCGGAAAGCAGTGTCAGGATGATGGAGCCCCCCGGCCTTGGAGATGAAGGCAGGCCACTGCTCCACCCAGTGGGGAGGGAGGCAGTGGGCTCATGGGTGAGTGCATTTTCCGCCGGCAGCACGACCTGCTGCCCTGGGGATCTGTCTGTGCCCCAGAGAGACCCTTCCCGCCTCACTGCACTGTAACCCCATTCCCGATCACCCCGTGGGATCCGTCATCCGATCCGAAGAGGACTCCGCACCGCCCAGCCGGCACCCCGAAGCTCCTCCTCCACCGGGAACCGAAGCAGAAGACCGATCAAGAAGGTCCTGATGACAGGACCTCTATGGGTCCAACCCTTGGGTCTCCCGCCGGACCCTCTCGTAGTCCTCTTCCCACCCGCCGCCTCGGACTGCGCTGCTGCGGCCACCGCTGCCCCAGTCCCCTCAGCCGCGCGTCGCCGCCATTTTTTGAAGGATCCGCGGCCTGACTCTCCGGAGAAATGGGGGATTCGGCCTCGCCAGTGCGCATGCGCGAGGCCCGAGCCTCCGCTTTGGTCGCAGTGATTGCCACCGTTGCCCGAGGATGGGTCCCTGAGACTTGGCGAAGTAGGAGCCCTGTGTGATAGTGCGTCAGAGTCGGGGCTGAGAGCAGAACCCTGAAAATTCAGGGGCTGCCTGGGGGTAGGTGTTACGGTGCCGCTGCTGTATGTCTTTGTGCGTCTGTGTGCGTATGTCTCTCTTATTTCTCTCTCTCCCCTTTCTCGCTCTTTTGCTCCGTGTCCGTCTGTGTGTGCATGTGTGTGTGTGTGTGTGTGTGTGTGTGTTGGGACACATGTGCCCTGTGCGCCACAGGCAGTATCTTCTACGTCAGCCTTTCTTCTGGTCAGCCTCTCTCCGCGTCTCTGCCTGGGTCATGTGGCCGGTTGTCAGTCATTTTTCCGGCGGTTCCAGTTTGGGTTTGTGAGTGTCCAGATGAGGTGGGGAGCTGCGTCTCTCTCGTAAGGATTTAAATCACCTCCCTACCCTGAGGCCTCTTTTCTAGGATTAAGGCCTCCAGCCCCCAGCCAAGGATAAAAGCCTCACAGGAGAGGTCATTGTCTACCTGCAGGAGCTGTGTAGAGCGACCTCAAAGAAGAGGGTTCTCACTCCTCTCGCCCTTTGCCCTCATTGAGAAATCTAGCCACAGCTCCACATAGGGACGGAGAAGGAAGCCGGCAGCGTGATGGGGCAAGCATCTCTGTGGCTCAAATGCTGGCCTTCCTGGCCAAGTCACCCATTGGGCACTCCTCCCGGGATGGCCGTGGTGGTGGCGGCATTGCCACCAATCCTGCCTGGGCTCGGGCCTCTGCTCTGTCCTCCCTCTTGCTCTGCCTGCCCTGTTTCTGAGAAGCCTAGGGCTTCTTATTCTGGCTCAATGTCTTCAACCCAGAAGACTTCCCAGTCCATCTGGGAGAAACTTCCTGGGGGTCGGTGTCATGATTGTTACCCTCTCCAAACCTTTTTCAGCATGATTGGGCAGGTGTGGTGATCCTGGAGATCTGGGCTTCCATAGCTGTCTAGGACGGGGAAGCTTTCTGGGTCTCCGTGGCCCAAGTGATGGCTGCGTGGTCGGTCCAGGAAGAGCGCGAGTTAACCCGACCATTTCTGACATTTGCCTTCTAGGAAAGGCGGTGTCGCATCCCACCTGCCCTTCCTCTCTGATTGCTGAGGGCCATCCGGTTCCTCTGCTCCTGGGGAAAGAGCCTTCTAGCACTGAATCTTCTGGCTGCCATGGATGTCAGGGAGCCAAAGGGACTGGGTTTTGCTGGGTGCAGGGGAGGTGGCGTCAGGGGTACTTACCCGGTGGCGGGGTGTTGGTGAGAGGTTTGTTGAAACCTCTCAGCTCCTCTGCCAAGCATCCCTGAATGTGGCTTGACTCAGGCACAGGCCTGTCTCGCGGGTTTTCAGTGCGCTTGGCTTTTCCTCAGCTTTGTGTGGAGGTCCCAGTGGCCCACGGTGCACGCCTGGACGTCACTATCCTCTCAGCATCGCCCCATACGGCCTCAAAGACACACGTTCATTCCATCTGCTCTTGAGGGATGTCAGTGCCACGTGTGGTCACATTGGCTCCATGTCGGACTCGCCTCTGTCTCTGTTTGCACATGTCATGGAAAGCAGTGCCGAGATGCCAGAGCCCGGGACCTTGGAGATGAAGTCAGGCCAATGCTCCGCCCAGGATGGAGGGAGGCAGTGGGCTCACGGGTCAGTGCATTTTCCGCCGACGGCACGCCTTGCGGCCCTGCGGATCATTCTGTGCTGCAGCGAGGCCCTGCCTGCCTCAGTAGATGTGGTCAGCCCATCCTTTCTCACTCGGAGGGGTCCAGAGTCGGATCTGAAGAGCAGTCCTGAGACCGCAGTAGGCGCCCTGAATCTCCGCCTCCCTCAGTGGAAATCGGCTCAAGGAGGTCCTGAAGACAGGACTCCTGGGGGTATGGTCCTGGGAAGTCCACAGCCGCCTCTCCCATGCGGCCCCCTGCTGGACCCCGGATCCAGCCGCTGCCAAGGCTGCAGCGGTAGACCCCCTGCCGCCGAACTGCCGCCATTGTTTAAAGGGGACGCGGCCTGATGCCCAGGAGTGGAGCGTGAGTCGGCCCCGCCAATGCACATGCGCGAGGCCGGAGCTGATTCTCCCTTCACAGTGGTTCCCACGGTTGTCATAGAAACCAGTTCTGTAGGCTTGGCAAAGCAGGAGCCCTTCGTGGCAATGCTTGGGTGTCAGGGCTCCGAGGCTCCAGCCTGACCTCTCCACGGGCTCGACAGGATTGTCTCCAGAGGCCAGGAGTTGCAAAGGGCTGACCAGGATGACGAAACCACAGGCGGAGTCCGGGGGAAGCAGCATGGCCTCCCAGCCTCAGGACTGCCGGGACGGTGTTCGGGTGAATCTCCCCAGAAGTCGTGCTCCCGTCATCTCGAGGACAGGTAGGCCTGCATGCCCGTGGGCTGCTCTCTCACCCGAGGGTCATTCTCGTCGACAGCCGAACCCCGTAGCCTCCGTGGTTGCCTGTGGGTGTTTGTTTCTGTGCCACTGCTGTATAACTCTGTGTGTGTGTGTGTGTGTGTGTGTGTGTGTGTGTGTGTGTGTGTGTGTGTGTCCTGAAGGGGAGCCGAGCCTCCGGCCTGATTCACAGGCATTTTATTACCCTTCCCATCCTGAGCTGCCTCTTTGCTAGGATCAATACGACCACACCACAGCCAAGGACAAAGGCCTCACTGGTGCTCATTGTCCACCCGCAGGAGAGTGTTTGCAGACCTTCAAGAAGATGGTTCTCACTCCACTCGCCCTTTGCCCTCATTGAGAAATCTACCCACAGCTCAACACAGGGACATAGAAAGAAGCTGGCAATGGGATGGGGCAAGCATCTATGTCATTCAAACGCTGGCCTTGCTGGCCAAGTCACCCATTTGGCACTTTTTCCCAGATGCCTGTGATGGTGGCATTGTCCCATATCCTGCCTGGGCTCTGGCCTCTGCTTTGTCCTTTCTCTTGCTCTGTCTGCCCAGTTTCTGGGAAGCCTAGAGGCTTCTTAGTCTGGCTCAATGTCTTCAACAAAGAACACTTCCGAGTCCATCAGGGAGAAATTTTGTGGGGTTCCATTTCATGATTGCTTCCCTCTGCAAACCTATTTCTGGATGATTGGACAAATGTGATGATCCTGGAGCTCTGGGCTTCCATACCTCTCTTGGACAGGGAAGCTCCCTTGGTCTCCATGTCCCAAGTGATAACTTCGTGGTCAGTCCAGAAAGAGCATGAGGTGACCCCAACCATGGCTGACCTTTGCCTTCTAGGAAAGGCAGTGTTACATCCCACCTGCTCTTCCTCTCTCATTCCTTAGGTCCATCTGGTTGCTTTGCTCCTGGGAAGAGTGCCTTCAAGCACTGAATATTTTGTCTGCCACAGAAGTCAGGGAGCCAAAGGGACTGGGTTTTGCTGGGTGCAGGGGAGGTGGCGTCAGGGGTACCTACCCAGTGGCAGGGTGTTGGTGAGAGGTTTGTTGAAACCTCTCAGCTCCTCTGCCAAGCATCCCTGAATGCGGCTTTGACTCAGACACAGGCCCTGTCTCACAGGTTTTCAAGTGTGCTTGGCTTTTCCTCAGCTTTGTGTGGGAGGTCCCAGTGGCCCACGGGTGCACGCCTGGACGTCATTATCCGTCTCAATATCGCCCTATACGGCCTCAAAGACACACGTTCATTCCATCTGCTCTTGAGGGATGTCAGTGCCACGTGTGGGCACATTGACTCCATCTCGGACTCACCTCTGTCTCCCTTCGCACATGTGGCGGAAAGTAATGTCAGGATGCTGGAGACCCGGGCCTTGGAGATGAAGTCAGGCCACTGCTCCACCCAGGAAGGAGGGAGGCAGTGGGCACATGGGTCAGTGCATTTTCAGCTGACAGTACGCCTTGCGACCCTTGGGATCTTTCTGTGCCCCAGAGAGACCCTTCCCGCCTCAATACATTGTAACCCCATTCCTGATCACCCGATCGGATCCATAATCGGATCCGAAGAGGAGTCCGGAGAGCCCAGCGGGCACCCTGAAGCTCCTCCTCCACCGGGAACTGAAGCAGAAGACCGATCAAGAAGGTCCTGACGACAGGACTCTCATGGGTCCAACCCTGGGTCTCCCGCAGGCGCCTCTCCTACTCCTCTTCCCACCTGCCGCCTCGGACTGCGCCGCTGCCGCCACCGCTGCCCAAGTCACCGCAGCCACCGCGTCACCGCCATTTTTTAAAGGGTCCGCAGCCTGGCTCTCCGGAGCAAGAGGGGAGTCGGCCTCGCCAGTGCACATGCGCGAGGCCCGAGCCTCCACTTTGGTCGCAGTGATTGCCACCGTTGCCCGGGGATGGGTCCCTGAGACTTGGCGAAGTAGGAGCCCTGTGTGATGGTTGATCAGAGTCGGGGCTGAGAGCAGTCCTGGCCAGGGCATCAACAGGATGGTCTCTGGAGGCCGGGATTCACGGAGGGTCGTCCAGGAGGAAGAAACCACAGGCAGTAGTCCGGGGAAGCAGCGCGGGATCCCAGCCTTAGGCCTGCACGGAGAGTGTGCCAGTGAGTCTCTTCAAAAAAGGAGAGGTTTCCTTGTGTGCCCATGGGCTGCTCTCTCACCGGTGGGTCTCAATAGCGGAGAGCAGAACCCGGCAGCTTCAGGAGCTGCCTAGGGGTGGGTGTTACCGTGCCACTGCTGTATAACTCTGTGTGTGTGTGTGTGTGTGTGTGTGTGTGTGTGTGTGTGTGTGTGTGTGTGTGTGTGTCCTGAAGGGGAGCCGAGCCTCGGCCTGATTCACAGGCATTTTATTACCCTTCCCATCCTGAGCTGCCTCTTTGCTAGGATCAATACGACCACACCACAGCCAAGGACAAAGGCCTCACTGGTGCTCATTGTCCACCCGCAGGAGAGTGTTTGCAGACCTTCAAGAAGATGGTTCTCATTTGTCTCTCTCTTTCATCTCACTGAGAAATCTAGCCACAGGATAACACAGGTTCTGAGAGGATGGGAACGGGACATGAGTGTGCAGACTGTGCTTCACATATTATTACACATAGTCTAGTGAGGGTTCTGCAGATAGCTGGCATTTAGGTTTGTTTTATTGAATCAAGGAAAAGAAAAAATGCTGAGGAAAAAATGACACAACTTGCCTGCCAGCCCATCTGATTGTTACAAATTTAATAGTAATTTTAATTTATCTTCTCATGTAAATGTCCTTGGCAGTGATACCTAATTTCCTAAGATAGCCTTGCTTTATTTTGTATGATTAAGATGTCATGCATATCAGAGTATCTGGAAATTCTTCCCAACGTCCTTGACATATGTGATTAATCACATTTCCAAAATAACACACCAAAACGAATAACAGAAAATCATTTTAAGTTGTGGTTCCTTCATGCATGAAACATTTCATGTGTGTCTGGCACTCTTCCTGCCCCAAATTTCATCTTAAACAACCTAAGTATTGAAATGCTTGTGCCATTTGATTAATTTTTCTATGTAAATGCTTTGATAAAAAGCTACATTGAGGCCGGGTGCAGTGGCTCACACCTCTAATCCCAGCTCTTTGGGAGGCTGAGGCCAGTGGATTACGAAGTCAGGAGATCAAGACCATCCTGACCAACACGGTGAAACCCCATCTCCTCAGAAATACAAAGAATTAACCAGGCAAGGCCAAGCGCTGGCTTATGCCTGTAATCTCAGCACTTTGGGAGGCTGAGGCAGATGGATCACATGAGGTTAGGAGTTCAAGACCAGCCTGGCCAACATGGTGAAACCCCGTCTCTTCAAAAATACAAAGAATTAGCGAGGTGAAGCCAGGCGCTGGCTTATGCCTGTAATCCCACAATTTGGGAGGCTGAGGCCAGTGGATTACGAAGTCAGGAGATCAAGACCATCCTGACCAACACGGTGAAACCCTGTCTCTTCAAAAATACAAAGAATTAGCCAGGTGAGGTCAGGCGCTGGCTCATGCCTGTAATTCCACACTTTGAGAGGCTGAGGCCAGTGGATTACGAAGTCAGGAGATCAAGACCATCCTGACCAACACGGTGAAACCCTGTCTCTTCAAAAATACAAAGAATTAGCCAGGTGAGGTCAGGCGCTGGCTCATGCCTGTAATTCCACACTTTGAGAGGCTGAGGCCAGCAGATCATGAGATCAGGAGATCAAGACCATCCTGGCCAAGATGGTGAAACCCTGTCTCTTCAAAAATACAAAGAATTAGCGAGGTGAAGCCAGGCGCTGGCTCATGCCTGTAATCCCACAATTTGGGAGGCTGAGGCCAGTGGATTACGAGTCAGGAGATCAAGACCATCCTGGCCAAGATGGTGAAACCCTGTCTCTTCAAAAATACAAAGAATTAGCGAGGTGAAGCCAGGCGCTGGCTCATGCCTGTAATCCCACAATTTGGGAGGCTGAGGCCAGCAGATCACGAGGTCAGGAGATCAAGACCATCCTGACCAACACGGTGAAACCCTGTCTCTTCAAAAATACAAAGAATTAGCGAGGTGAAGCCAGGCGCTGGCTCATGCCTGTAATCCCACAATTTGGGAGGCTGAGGCCAGCAGATCACGAGGTCAGGAGATCAAGACCATCCTGGCCAAGATGGTGAAACCCTGTCTCTTCAAAAATACAAAGAATTAGCGAGGTGAAGCCAGGCGCTGGCTCATGCCTGTAATCCCACAATTTGGGAGGCTGAGGCCAGCAGATCACGAGGTCAGGAGATCAAGACCATCCTGGCCAAGATGGTGAAACCCTGTCTCTTCAAAAATACAAAGAATTAGCGAGGTGAAGCCAGGCGCTGGCTCATGCCTGTAATCCCACAATTTGGGAGGCTGAGGCCAGTGGATTACGAGTCAGGAGATCAAGACCATCCTGGCCAAGATGGTGAAACCCTGTCTCTTCAAAAATACAAAGAATTAGCGAGGTGAAGCCAGGCGCTGGCTCATGCCTGTAATCCCAGCACTTTGGGAAGCTGAGGCCGGCAGATCACGAGGTCAGGAAATCAAGACCATCCTGACCAACACAGTGAAACCCTGTCTCTCCTAAAAATACACAAAATTAGCCGGGTGAAGCCAGGCGCTGGCTCATGCCTGTAATCCCACAATTTGGGAGGCTGAGGCCAGTGGATTACGAAGTCAGGAGATCAAGACCATCCTGACCAACACGGTGAAACCCTGTCTCTTCAAAAATACAAAGAATTAGCCAGGTGAGGTCAGGCGCTGGCTCATGCCTGTAATTCCACACTTTGGGAGACTGAGGCCAGCAGATCACGAGGTCAGGAAATCAAGACCATCCTGGCCAACATGGTGAAACCCCGTCTCTTCAAAAA
Source organism: Hylobates pileatus (assembly GCA_021498465.1). Taxonomy (NCBI): domain Eukaryota; kingdom Metazoa; phylum Chordata; class Mammalia; order Primates; family Hylobatidae; genus Hylobates; species Hylobates pileatus. The sequence goes on from CM038523.1 coordinate 137,302,338, forward strand.
TACAAAGAATTAGCGAGGTGAAGCCAGGCGCTGGCTTATGCCTGTAATCCCACAATTTGGGAGGCTGAGGCCAGCAGATCACGAGGTCAGGAGATCAAGACCATCCTGGCCAAGATGGTGAAACCCTGTCTCTTCAAAAATACAAAGAATTAGCGAGGTGAAGCCAGGCGCTGGCTCATGCCTGTAATCCCACAATTTGGGAGGCTGAGGCCAGTGGATTACGAGTCAGGAGATCAAGACCATCCTGGCCAAGATGGTGAAACCCTGTCTCTTCAAAAATACAAAGAATTAGCGAGGTGAAGCCAGGCGCTGGCTTATGCCTGTAATCCCACAATTTGGGAGGCTGAGGCCAGTGGATTACGAGTCAGGAGATCAAGACCATCCTGACCAACACGGTGAAACCCTGTCTCTTCAAAAATACAAAGAATTAGCGAGGTGAAGCCAGGCGCTGGCTCATGCCTGTAATCCCACAATTTGGGAGGCTGAGGCCAGTGGATTACGAGTCAGGAGATCAAGACCATCCTGGCCAACATGGTGAAACCCTGTCTCTTCAAAAATACAAAGAATTAGCGAGGTGAAGCCAGGCGCTGGCTTATGCCTGTAATCCCACAATTTGGGAGGCTGAGGCCAGCAGATCACGAGGTCAGGAAATCAAGACCATCCTGACCAACACGGTGAAACCCTGTCTCTTCAAAAATACAAAGAATTAGCGAGGTGAAGCCAGGCGCTGGCTCATGCCTGTAATCCCACAATTTGGGAGGCTGAGGCCAGTGGATTACGAGTCAGGAGATCAAGACCATCCTGGCCAAGATGGTGAAACCCTGTCTCTTCAAAAATACAAAGAATTAGCCAGGTGAGCCAGGCGCTGGCTTATGCCTGTAATCCCACAATTTGGGAGGCTGAGGCCAGTGGATTACGAGTCAGGAGATCAAGACCATCCTGGCCAAGATGGTGAAACCCTGTCTCTTCAAAAATACAAAGAATTAGCGAGGTGAAGCCAGGCGCTGGCTTATGCCTGTAATCCCACAATTTGGGAGGCTGAGGCCAGCAGATCATGAGATCAGGAGATCAAGACCATCCTGGCCAACATGGTGAAACCCTGTCTCTTCAAAAATACAAAGAATTAGCGAGGTGAAGCCAGGCGCTGGCTCATGCCTGTAATCCCACAATTTGGGAGGCTGAGGCCAGCAGATCATGAGATCAGGAGATCAAGACCATCCTGACCAACACGGTGAAACCCTGTCTCTTCAAAAATACAAAGAATTAGCGAGGTGAAGCCAGGCGCTGGCTTATGCCTGTAATCCCACAATTTGGGAGACTGAGGCCAGCAGATCACGAGGTCAGGAAATCAAGACCATCCTGGCCAACATGGTGAAACCCCGTCTCTTCAAAAATACAAAGAATTAGCGAGGTGAAGCCAGGCGCTGGCTTATGCCTGTAATCCCACAATTTGGGAGGCTGAGGCCGGTGGATTACGAGTCAGGAGATCAAGACCATCCTGACCAACACGGTGAAACCCTGTCTCTTCAAAAATACAAAGAATTAGCGAGGTGAAGCCAGGCGCTGGCTCATGCCTGTAATCCCACAATTTGGGAGGCTGAGGCCAGCAGATCATGAGATCAGGAGATCAAGACCATCCTGGCCAAGATGGTGAAACCCTGTCTCTTCAAAAATACAAAGAATTAGCCAGGTGAGCCAGGCGCTGGCTCATGCCTGTAATCCCACAATTTGGGAGGCTGAGGTAGGTGTTACCGTGCCACTGCCATATGTCTTTGTGCGTTTGTATACGTATGTCTCTCTCTTATTTCTCTCTCTCTCCTTTCTCGTTCTTTCGCTCTATGTCTGTGTGTGTGTGCATGTGTTTGTGTTGGGACACATGTACCCTGTGCGCCACAGGCGGTATCTTGTACTTCTGCCTTTCTTCTGGTCAGCCTCTCCGCGTGTCTCTACCTGGGTCGTGTGGTCGGTTTTCAGTCGTTTTCCCAGCGGTTCCAGTTTGGGTTTGTGAAGGTTTGGATGAGGTGGGGAGCTTGCGACTATCTCGTAAGGATTTAAATCACCTCCCCACCCTGAGAGGCCTCTTTTCTAGGTTTAAGGCCTCCATCCCCCAGCCAAGGATAAATGCCTCACCGGAGAGGTCATTGTCTACCTGCAGGAGCGGTGCAGAGCGACCTCAAAGAAGATGGTTTTCATTCGTCTCTCTCTTTCATCTCATTGAGAAATCTAGCCACAGGGTAACACAGGTTTTGAGAGGATTGGAATCGGACGTGGGAAGTATCTGTGAGTGTGCAGGCTGTGTTTCACATATCATTAAACATCGTCTAGTGAGTGTTCTGCAGATAGCTGGCATTTAGGTTTGTTTTACTGAATCAAGGAAAAGAAAAAATGCTGAGAAAAAATGACACAACTTGCCTGCCAGCCCATCTGATTGTTACAAAGTTGATAGTAATTTTATCTTCTCATGTAAAGGTCCTTGGCAGTGATACCTAATTTCCTAAGGTAGCCTTGCTTTATTTTGTATGATAAAGCTGTCATGCACATCAGAGTATCTGGAAATTCTTCCCAACACCCTTGACATACGTGATTAATCACATTCCCAAAATAACCTACCAAAAAAAAACAACAGAAAATCATTTGTTACTTAGTTCCTTCAAATTTGTTTATTTAATTTGTGGTTCCTTCATGCATGAAACATTTCGTGTGTCTGACACTCTTCTGGCCACAGATTTCATCTTAAAGAACCTAAGTATTGAAATGCTTGTGCCCTTTGATTAATTTTTCCTACATAAATACTTTGATAAAAAGCTACACTGAGGCTGGGTGCAGTGGCTCACAACTCTAATCCCAGCTCTTTGGGAGACTGAGGCCAGCAGATCACGAGGTCAGGAAATCAAGACCATCCTGGCCAACATGGTGAAACCCCGTCTCTTCAAAAATACAAAGAATTAGCGAGGTGAAGCCAGGCGCTGGCTTATGCCTGTAATCCCACAATTTGGGAGGCTGAGGCCGGTGGATCACCTAAAGTCAGGAGTTCTATACTAGTCTGCCCAACATGGCGAAACCTGTTTCTAATAAAATACAAAAAAATTAGCTGGGTGTGGTGGCAGGCACCTATAATCCCAGCTACTCAGGAGGCTGAGGCAGGAGAATCTCTTGAACCCAGGAAGCGGAGGTTGCAGTGAGCTGAGATCATGCCACTGCACTCCAGCCTGGGTGACAAGAGTGAAAGTCTGTCAAAAAAAAAAAACACCTGGTCGATACTAAAAATACAAAAATTAGACCCTGAATGTCACGTCCAAATGAGAAAGACATTGTTTGGCTCAAATTGTCTGACACTAAGGAATAGTGCAGACTGGCCAAGTGAGGTGACTGACACCTGTAATCCCAGCACTTTGGGAGGCCGAGGCTGGTGGATCACCTGAGGTCAGGAGTTGGAGACCAGCCTGACCAACATGGTGAAACTCCATCTCTACTAAAAAAAAGTACATGAAAATTAGCCAGCTATGGTGGTGCATGCCTGTGAATCCCAGCTACTCGGGAGGCTGAGACAGGTGACTCGCTTGAACCCAGGCAGCGGAGGTTATGGTGAGCGGAGATCACACCACTGCACTCCAGCCTGGGCAATGAGTGAAACTCCGTCTCAAAAAACAGAATAGTGCAGAGTTAGGGCAGATTTATTTATTTATTTATTTTCAGAGAAGCAAGGAATCTGGAATTTTGGGTGAAATATCCCAATTTCCAGAAGGTGAAAATGCTCTCAAATGGAAAATTCAGGTCAGCCTATATCAACCTTCTCCTTGTTTTATGTGTGAATAGCATGGGACAGAGGGAACAGCTTGAGCCAAGGCAGGATGGTGGGATGGGACAGGTGGCCAGAGCTGCTGCACTGGGGGCTGTGGTGGAGGATTTGGCTGGAAATGCAGGTGGGACCAGACCATGAAAAGTCAAACACAGAGCTGAGGACTCTGACCTTTATCCTGGGGGCAGCAGGAAGCCATGTTATGTGCAGGAAGAAGGCTGTTTCTCCCTCAGCACTAATGCAAGGAAAGGCTGGGGTGGCCCTCAGTGGAAGCTTGCTGCTGGATTTGTTGATGTGCCTTTTCTCCTGCGTGCACGACGGTCAGAATGGCCCGGGGTACTGGACATACCCTGCCAGGAATTGAAGGCCCCACAGCTATAGCACCTCTCTTCCCTTTAGTTCTTTGGAAGGAAGAGCAAATTATTCAGCCTCTCGGAGCCTTAGTTTTCTCATCCATGGAATGAGGACAGTACACCAACCTTGCAGGTCATGAGGATGTTATGAAATCAGGTGTGCACAGCATAGCAGGTACATTATTGGGTCCTATTACTACATGTGAACCAAATGGCCTTGTAGAAAAGGCACAGGCTCAGGGGACCTGTGTTTCAATCCCACTATGCCCCTGTAATACCCGCCTCTCAGGGATGATGGAAAGATTAAATTCACGGAGATGATGCTTGTGCAGCACCTGACACCCAGCAGATGCCTAAGAACCTCACCTACCACCCACCTGAGCAAGCACAAGCAGTCCTGCACCTCCTGCAAGCACTGGGGATGCTGCCTCCCCCACTGCCTTAGAACACTGCTCCTCCTCCCTCTCTGCAGGGGGCATTTTGTAGGCCTCAGTCGCTGGGCTTACTGTCCTTTCACCTGCCTCTCAGCACGGGGCTCAGAGCATGCATTCTTCACCCTTGCAAGAAGCTTCTCTACACATCCCTGCCCCCAGACTTGCTGAGTTCATTCACCCATTGTCTTATTTATAATCAGGACGCAGTTGCTCCCTACTGTGTAGATGAGGAAATGGAGACCTAGAAAGGGAAGGAAAGACCAACACTTTGAGCACCTGCAATGTTCCTGAGGCAATGTACCCATTATCTCTGCTTCAAAACAGCCCAAGAGGGAGGTATTATTCTTCCCCTGTGTAAATGTGGGTGTTGAGGCTCAGAGAAGTGCAGTGACTTGTCCAAGGTCACATAGCAAGCAACAGTCAGTGGCTGAGGGCAAACCCAGGTCTTTCTGACTTCAGAGTGTGGGATTTAGAACAAACATTTGCAATGTGAGGTTGGCAGATCCATCCCCCAGGGCTGTTCCAAGGACCAGATGGGGTCATAAATGTGTGAGTACCTGACATAGTGCCCAAGGACTGGGAGTAGAAGCAGAATCCCATCCACCTTCACCTAATCATACAGAGAAAAGAGACAGGAGCCCAGGGAGGGCAGTGCTGTGCCCAAGCTGTCAGCAAGCAGTAGGCAGAGCCCAGGCCCCGGCTTTCCCATGCCCACCCCTTCCCAGTTCAGGGCAAGGCCGCCTCTCCAGGGCCTTTCCCTCCTCCAGAGAGGAAACTCCCCAAGTTTCTCTGACCAGACAGGAGAGCCAGTGAGAGCAGAATCTTCCACTTGGGCACACACACCTGGAGCCTGAGGCTGAAAGCTGGAATCCCAGACTTTGACACTCAAGAAGGCCCCTCCACACCCTTTCAGCACCTCCACCTGGGACCTTCATGAGCACCTGGCTTCCCTCCCAGGGGAGAGGGGGTGTCCCAGAGACACTGGGGCCCTTAGAAGGCACTATGAGTTGGCAGTAACGGCAGCAGCGTGGTGGGATTGCGGGTGGTGTAGGAAGCAGGGGAGGCAGATCACAGCACTCAGGATGGCCAGAGCTGAAGGCATCAGAGTCCCCTGCCCTTGATCTGCAAAAAAAAAACCCACAGCACATTCCCCTCCCACTCCACACCTCCCACGGCTCCAGAGGAGGAGCGGCGAGGCCTCAGGAGGGTGGCAACCACTGCTGGCCAGGCCTTGGTGTTCTCCTGTTGAACTGCACAAGTTGTCAGCGTCAAAGTCGCTCTGTGACCATGATGGGTCAACACAAAGCAAGGTCACTTGGTAGCTATCATGGCTCAGCTCTTGCAAAACATGGACAAAAATGACCTCACACCCCCTGCCCTGTGTCTATGTATGACCACAACCTCTTTGTCAATTGCAGCGTTAGCTTTGGTCTTGTCTTCCTTCCTTCCAGGTAAGATTGAAGAAGATGCCAGGTGATAGAACCCACCCTTCCTCTGACAGCATCCAATCTGGAGCAAAGGCTTCCTTCAACCCTCCCCCAAACCCCCAGTACAAGCCCAAATTCTGGAACAAATCCTTTCCAACCCCTCCTTCAGAGATGCTCCCTGGCTCCAGGCAGTGCTTGCTCACCTCACTGCAGCAGGAAGCCCAGCTTGTGAACTGCACGTGTGCTGCAGGTGGTGGCTGGATGCAGGGTATTGACAGATAGATCCCATCAATACCCCCACTGCATAATCATGTAAGCATATCATCCCCCATTTGCACATGAGGAAACGGAGGTTCACAGGGTGGGGAAGGGGAAGACATAATTTGTCCTTCAAATGCGATACTAGTGAGATGTGAGAGGCAGCACCACTCATAACTCAGTGAGGCAGTGGGCACACCAGGACCCTCCCCGGCAGCTCAGGAGTGTGGTCACCCCCATTACACAACATGGCAGGAGTTGGGGAGACCACACATGGGTATCGCCAGCTCTCCACTGGCCCAACCTCCCTGCAGACACCAAGGACAGGGTTAGCATCTGCTTGCTGGCAGGCCTGGCCACCAGAGGTCCTTGTTTATATCTAAGGTCCCTGTAGTTGTGGTTCAGAGGGTGGGGGCTGCTCCTGAGATTCAGCACCACACAGGCACTGCACAGCGCTGTGCCACGGTGGTGGGCACTCACCTTCCAGATAGGGCCCATGTTGGCAGCTGGGCATGATGCATCATTTACCCTATCCTGAGTGGAATAGGTGGTTTTATAGAAAACAATTTGGGCCAGGTGCGGTGGCTCACACCTATAATCCCAGCACTTTGGGAGGCCAAGACGGCAGATCACAAGTTCAGGAGTTCGAGACCAGCCCGGCTAATATGGTGAAACCTTGTCTCTACTAAAAATACAAAAATTAGCCAGATGTGGTGGTGGGTGCCTATAGTCCCAGCTACTCGGGGGACTGAGGAAGGAGAATCACTTGAATCCGGGAGGTGGAGGTTGCAGTGAGCCAAGATCAGGCCACTGCACTCTGCACTCCAGCCTATGTTACAGAGCAAGACTCCATCTCAAAAAAAAAAAAAAAAAAAAAAAAAGAAAAGAAAGAAAAGAAAAGAAAAGGCAAGGAAAAGTATTTGTATTTGTAGATGAATGAAGGTGATCCCTTTGAATGTTGGAAGCGATTTTATTTTAGCCATTGGTCTGGCACTCATTGTGATGGGGTGACAGGCATCCCTGCCTTAGTCAGCAGAGCACAGCAGTGTGCTACATCTCCCCTCATCTGAAGATTCAGGCCATAAGCAGGAACACCTGTCCTTGTGTCACGCCAGCAGAGAGGATGTGCCTGGTGGCACCATTCACTGCAAAGGCAGAAATGACCCAGAAAGAAGAGGGAGTGTGTTCACAGGGGTGTGACTTTTGACCCAGCATGGGGGGCATCTCCATTCCTTGGCCAGGACCCCCAACCTGAACACAGAGGCAGAGAACATGTGAAGGGCTCCCATTCCCAAGTGGTCCAGGGTGCAACTCTGAGCCTGTGGTCCTGGTCACTGCCCTTTTCTCCACAGCATGTCTGCCACCATCCTGGGCTGGGGCACAGAGGAACTTTGCAGAGATCAGCATAACAAAAGCATCGCTGAGATGCTGCAATAGGAAACCGTGACGCCTTATTGGGCTGCCAAGGCAGCCTAAGCTATTTGTTGCTGCAGTCAGTGTCCCCAGACAGCTGTGTGGCTGTCACTGCCTCTGGTGTGTCCATTTTTCTTCTCTTCTCCTGCCTGAGCTTCCGCTCTGAACTCTGTCTCTAACTTACAAGAAATCAAGCTCACTGGATTCTGAGTTCTTTGGGGTCAAGGACTGTGTCAGTAGTTCATGTCTCTTTCTTTTTTTTTTTTTTTTTTTTGAGGCAGAGTCTCGCTCTGTCCCCCAGGCTGGAGTGCAGTGGCGCGATGTGGGCTCACTGCAAGCTCCGCCTCCCGGGTTCAGGCCATTCTCCTGCCTCAGCCTCTCCGAGTAGCTGGGACTACAGGCGCCCGCCACCACGCCCGGCTAATTTTTTGTATTTTTAGTGGAGACGGGGTTTCACCGTGGTCTCGATCTCCTGACCTCGTGATCCGCCCTCCTCGGCCTCCCAAAGTGCTGGGATTACAAGGGTGAGCCACCGCGCCTGGCTGTTCATGTCTCTTTCTAGAGATCACAGCTTAGTATCTGGCACAGAGCAGATACTCAGCCAATGCCAAATGATTCATTTGCCAAGAAGCTGAATTTCATCCATAATCCTAGTCGATGCAAATATATTCTGCCAGTGGGTATGTGTCCTCTGAAGTCATTTTCCCAGGCTTTGTAAATACATACAGGCCATTTAGAAATTTGAATGTCAAAGAGTAAAAGAGCTTAGAAAGTAAACATTGGAGACGTGTGGGAGGGTGGTGTTATTTGCAAAACATTCCTGGGTCCTTGTGAGTTCTTTTTTTTTTTTTTTTTTTTGAGACGGAGTCTCGCTGTGTTGCCCAGGCTGGAGTGCAGTGGCGCAATCTTGGCTCACTGCAAGCTCCGCCTCCCGGGTTCACGCCATTCTCCTGCCTCAGCCTCTCCGAGTAGCTGGGACTACAGGCGCCCGCCACCACGCCCGGCTAATTTTTTGTATTTTTAGTGGAGATGGGGTTTCACCGTGGTCTCGATCTCCTGACCTCGTGATCCGCCCTCCTCGGCCTCCCAAAGTGCTGGGATTACAAGCGTGAGCCACCGCACCCGGCCCTTGTGAGTTCTATACACCCTCGATAAGCACTGATTCTGGGCCAGGCCAGACACCCAGCTGGACCCAGGAGATACTGAGGTGAGTAAAGCCAAAGTGCCTCCCTTCATCAGGAGGCACAGTCACACCAAAGTGATAAAGGCACAAAACCCAGAGGCAGCAGAGGAGCAAGGACTGCTTTGTTCCAGGAGGCTGTGACCTCAAGAAGAGCTTTCAGAGGAGGACATCTGTGCAGGGCTTGGAAGGATGAACACAAATTTGCCCAGCAGACAAGGGAGCCAAGGAAATCCTGATGGAAGAGAACAGCTTGGGTGAGAGTGTGAGCCACAGGATTGAGGGGCGCAGACATGGAATTGGAGGAGCAGAAACAATGAGGGGGGATAAAGTTGGGAGGTCAGTCACAAAAGGTTTTAAATCCTGGTGAAGTAGCAGTGGGCGCTGCACAAGTGACATGGGCCTGGAGGAGATGCTGTTAGCTCTGAGTGAAGATGGAGCATGCCATCCACCAGGGGAACCACAAGATGCAATAGAAATAACAACCCTGAGAAGCCTGCACAAGGGATGAGGAGCCCAGGGGTAGCACCAAGAAGGTCCCTGTCGGAGGCCAGCTTTGAACAGAGACAGAAAAGACTCTTGAGGGCCTCAGCTGCTGCAAACCTCCTCAACAAATCATATTTTACCTTCAAATATTTGCTAAAGAATACTATTAGAATAGCAATGCTCCATTGATAATAATTACCCCTCACTGTACATATTTTACAGTTCTTAAAGTGCTCTCGGGTCCAGCGTCTCATTGGAATCCCCATATAATCCCATTTTGCAAATAGGCAAACGAGGCCCTGTGATGTCACACTGAGGTTTGCAGAGTTCCAGATAGAAAATAGGGAGTAGTTTCAGCTCAGCCCTGGGTATAAGGCCCAAAGTTCCTTTTCTGGGAGAGGGTCCTTGAGGCCATTCAGCAGCCCATAGTCCAAGCCCAAATTCTGGAACAAATCCTTTCCAACACCTCCTTCAGAGATGCTCCCTGGCTCCAGACAGTGCTTGCTCCCCTCACTGCAGCAGGAAGCCCAGCTTGTGAACTGCACGTGTGCTGCAGGTGGTCGCTGGATGCAGGGTATTAACAGATGGATCCCATCGATACCCCCACTGCATAACCATGTAAGCATATCATCCCCCACTTGCACATGAGTAAATGGAGGTCCACAGGGTGGGGAAGGGGAAGACATAATTTGTCCTTCAAATGCGATACTGGTGAGATGTGAGAGGCAGCACCACTCATAACTTAGTGAGGCAGTGGGCACACCAGGACCCTCCCCGGCAGATCAGGTGTGTGGCCACCCCCATTACACAACATGGCAGGAGTAGGGGAGACCACACATGGGTCTCACCACCTCTCCACTGGCCCGACCTCCCTGCAGACCCCCAGGACAGGGTTAGCATCTGCTTGCTGGCAGGCCTGGCCACCAGAGGTCCTTGCTTATGTCTAAGGTCCCTGTAGTTGTGGTTCAGAGGATGGCGGCTGCTCCTGAGATTCAGCACCACACAGGCACTGCACAGCGCTGTGCCACGGTGGTGGGCACTCGCTTTCCAGATAGGGCCCATGTTGGCAGCTGGGCATGATGCATCATTTACCCTATCCTGAGTGGAATAGGTGGTTTTATAGAAAAAAATTTGGGCCAGGTGCGGCAGCTCACACCTATAATCCCAGCACTTTGGGAGGCCAAGATGGCAGATCACAAGTTCAGGAGTTCGAGACCAGCCCGGCTAATATGGTGAAACCTTGTCTCTACTAAAAATACAAAAATTAGCCAGATGTGGTGGTGGGCGCCTATAGTCCCAGCTACTTGGGGGACTGAGGAGGAAGAATCACTTGAACCCGGGAGGTGGAGGTTGCAGTGAGCCAAGATCAGGCCACTGCACTCTGCACTCCAGCCTAGGTGACAGAGCAAGACTCCATCTCAAAAAAAAAAGAAAAAAAAAAGAAAAGAAAAAAGACAAGGAAAAGTATTTGTATTTGTAGATGAATGAAGGTGATCCCTTTGAATGTTGGAAGCGATTTTATTTTAGCCATTGGTCTGGCTCTCATCTCGATGGGGTGACAGGCATCCCTGCCTTAGTCAGCAGAGCACAGGAGTGTGCTACACCTCCCCTCATCTGAAGATTCAGGCCATAACCAGGAACGACAGCAGGGAGGATGTGCCTGGTGTCACCGTTCACTGCAAAGGCAGAAATGACCCAGAAAGAAGAGGGAGTGTGTTCCCAGGGGTGTGACTTTTGATCCAGCATGGGGGGCATCTCCCTTCCTTGGCCAGGACCCCCAACCTGAACACAGAGGCAGAGAACATGTGAAGGGCTCCCATTCCCAGGTGGTCCAGGGTGCAACTCTGAGCCTGTGGTCTTGGTCACTGCCCTTTTCTCCACAGCATGGCTGCCACCATCCTGGGCTGGGGCACAGAGGGGCTTTGCAGAGATCAGCATAACAAAATCATCGCTGAGATGCTGCAATAGGAAACTGTGACTCCTTCATGGGCTGCCAAGGCAGCCTAAGCTATTTGTTGCTGCAGTCAGTGTCCCCAGATGGTTGTGTGGCTGTCACTGCCTCTGGTGTGTCCATTTTTCTTATCTTCTCCTGCCTGAGCTTCTGCTCAGAACTCTGTCTCTAACTTACAAGAAATCAAGCTCACTGGATTCTGAGCTCTTCGGGGTCAAGGACTGTGTCAGTAGTTCATGTCTCTTTCTTTTTTTTTTTTTTTTTTTTTAGGCAGAGTCTCGCTCTGTCCCCCAGGCTGGAGTGCAGTGGCGCGATGTGGGCTCACTGCAAGCTCCGCCTCCCGGGTTCAGGCCATTCTCCTGCCTCAGCCTCTCCGAGTAGCTGGGACTACAGGCGCCCGCCACCACGCCCGGCTAATTTTTTGTATTTTTAGTGGAGACGGGGTTTCACCGTGGTCTCGATCTCCTGACCTCGTGATCCGCCCTCCTCGGCCTCCCAAAGTGCTGGGATTACAAGGGTGAGCCACCGCGCCTGGCTGTTCATGTCTCTTTCTAGAGATCACAGCTTAGTATCTGGCACAGAGCAGATACTCAGCCAATGCCAAATGATTCATTTGCCAGGAAGCTGAATTTCATCCATAATCCTAGTCAATGCAAATATCTTCTGCCAGTGGGTATGTGTCCTCTGAAAGCGTTTTCCTAAGCTTTGTAAATACACAGAGGCCATTTAGAAATTTGAATGTCAAAGAGTAAAAGAGCTTAGAAAGTAAACATTGGAGAAGTGTGGAAGGGTGGTATTACTTGCAAAACATTCCTGGGTCCTTGTGAGTTCTTTTTTTTTTTTTTTTTTTTGAGACGGAGTCTCGCTGTGTTGCCCAGGCTGGAGTGCAGTGGCGCAATCTCGGCTCACTGCAAGCTCCGCCTCCCGGGTTCACGCCATTCTCCTGCCTCAGCCTCTCCGAGTAGCTGGGACTACAGGCGCCCGCCACCACGCCCGGCTAATTTTTTTGTATTTTTAGTGGAGATGGGGTTTCACCGTGGTCTCGATCTCCTGACCTCGTGATCCGCCCGCCCCCGCCTCCCAAAGTGCTGGGATTACAAGCGTGAGCCACCGCACCCGGCTGTTCATGTCTCTTTCTAGAGATCACAGCTTAGTATCTGGCACAGAGCAGATACTCAACCAATGCCAAATGATTCATTTGCCAGGAAGCTGAATTTCATCCATAATCCTAGTCAATGCAAATATCTTCTGCCAGTGGGTATGTGTCCTCTGAAAGCGTTTTCCTAAGCTTTGTAAATACACAGAGGCCATTTAGAAATTTGAATGTCAAAGAGTAAAAGAGCTTAGAAAGTAAACATTGGAGAAGTGTGGAAGGGTGGTATTACTTGCAAAACATTCCTGGGTCCTTGTGAGTTCTTTATTTTTTTTTTTTTTTTGAGACGGAGTCTCGCTCTGTCACCCAGGCTGGAGTGCAGTGGCGCGATCTCGGCTCACTGCAAGCTCCGCCTCCCGGGTTCACGCCATTCTCCTACCTCAGCCTCTCCGAGTAGCCACCGCACCCGGCTAATTTTTTGCATTTTTAGTGGAGATGGGGTTTCACCGTGGTCTCGATCTCCTGACCTCCTGATCCGCCCTCCTCGGCCTCCCAAAGTGCTGGGATTACAAGCGTGAGCCACCGCGCCCGGCCCTTGTGAGTTCTGTACACCCTCGATGACCACCGATTCTGGGCCAGGCCAGACACCCAGCTGGACCCAGGAGATACTGAGGTGAGTAAGGCCAAAGTGCCTCCTTTCAGCAGGAGGCAGGCAGTCACACCAAAGTGATAAAGGCACAAAACTCAGAGGCAGCAGAGGAGCATGGACTGCTTTGTTCCAGGAGGCTGTGACCTCAGGAAGAGCTTTCAGAGGAGGACATCTGGGCAGGGCTTGGAAGGATGAACACAAATTTGCCCAGCAGACAAGGGAGCCAAGGAAATCCTGATGGAAGAGAACAGCTTGGGTTAGAGTGTGAGCCACAGGATTGAGGGGCACAGGCACGGAATTGGAGGAGCAGAAAGAATGAGGCGGGGTAAAGTTGGGAGGTCAGCAGAGGTCAGTCACAGAAGGTTTTAAATCCTGGTGAAGTAGCAGTGGGTGCCGCACAAGGAACATGGGCCTGGAGGAGATGCTGTTAGCTCTGAGTGAAGATGGAGCATGCCATCCACCAGGGGAACCACAAGATGCAATAGAAATAACAACCCTGAGAAGCCTGCACAAGGGATGAGGGGCCCAGGGGTAGCACCAAGAAGGTCCCTGTCAGAGGCCAGCTTTGAACAGAGACAGAAAAGACTCTTGAGGGCCTCAGCTGCTGCAAACCTCCTCAACAAATCATATTTTACCTTCAAATATTTGCTAAAGAATACTAACTATTGGAAGAGCAATGCTCCATTGATAATAATTATCCCCTCACTGTACATTTTTTACAATTCTCAAAGTGCTGTCGGGTCTAGCGTCTCACTGGAACCCCCACATAATCCCATTTTGCAAATAGGCAAACAAGGCCCTGTGATGTCACACTGAGGTTTGCAGCAGTTCTAGGATGGAAAATAGGGAGTAGTTTCAGCTCAGCCCTGGGTATAAGGCCCAAAGTTCCTTTTCTGGGAGAGGGTCCTTGAGGCCATTCAGCAGCCCATAGTCCAAATCTTCCTCTTCCTTGAGCTTCTCCACACCTGTGTCCAAAGCCTCCTTCTCCTCCTCCTTTGTTCTCAGGTATCACTACCAGTTGTTGGGCAGGGAGGCCTCCTGCTGCTGCCTGTCCTAGGGTGCATCCTGCAACATGGGTGCATTCTGGTTCAGCCAACACCTGCACCACCTGCAGCCCAGGGCTCCTGTGGTGGGCCTGAGGTTCCTCCCTATCAAATGGAGATGCACTGGGGTTGCTGCCTTTGCTGGAGCCCATGTCCAGGTCATCTTGGGGTGGCCAAGGGTACAGGGCCCTGGGGACAGGCCAGAGGGCTGCAGGGGCAAAAACCAAGAGGATGAGGGGATCTCTGAGTTAGACCGCCTGGATCCACATCCCAGAGACTAGCTGCAAGGCCTGGGGAAGGCTGGTTCACCTCTCTGGGCATCAGTTTTCTCCCCTGTAAAGTGGGAGGTATAAGAGATTCACTCCTACAGTTGTCTCTGAGCTTTACAGCAGGTAATGTGTGCAAAGTACTTCGCACAATGCCTGGCACATGGTAAGTGATAATAAACAGGGCTACTATGATATCATCTGAGCTAGGTCACTCATGCACTTCTCCAATCCTTCAGGGTTCCCCTCCGTCCCTCACAGGGTAGCAGCAAGTGAAAGGGATGCCTCTGGCCTTGAGGAGCTCATATCTTCTCGTTTCCCAGGGGCCTCCATCCAGTGCCCACACATGCCTGGCATGCAGTAGGCACCTCATCCACATCTGGTGAAAGAGTGGAAAACAAGTCATTGTCATGTATTGTTTGGCACTGAATCTACAATAGGGGACAGAGAAGTGGGCGAGTGTGGTTGTGCCCACAAGGTACTGTCCCTGAAATTTCAGGGATCAAGAGGCCTTAGCAAGTCTAGTACCAGGGAGTGGGCACTGTGTGGTGGAGTAGGAGGCAGGTCCTGAGAAAGGCAGTGGGGTAAGGAGAGGAGCTTTGCCTTTGGGTCTGGGAGATCCTTCACCAGGACCTCACCAAGGGCCCCGGACAGGTCATCCCTCCAAAATCTCTCTATGCTCCTCTGTGTAATGGGTTAGCCTGGAAGAGATACTTGCACAACCATGTTCAGAGCAGCATCATCCACAATAACCAAAAGGTGGAAGCAACCCAAGTGTCCATGAATGATGGACGGACGGATCAACAAAATGCAGTCTGTGCATACAGCGGAATATTGTTCAGCCTTGAAAAGGAAGGAGATTCTGACACCTGCTATGTCAAGAATGAACCTTGAGGACATTAGGCTGAGCACAATAAGCCAGACAAAAAAGACAAATGCTGTATTATTCCACTTTTCCAAGGCACCTAGAGTAGTCAAGTCCATAGAGACAGACAGGAGAATGGTGGCTACCAGGTCCTGGAGAGGGTGGTGAATGGGGAGTTGTTTTTTAATGAGTTACAGGGTTGTAGTTTTACAAGATGAAAAGCATTCTGGAAATTGGTTGCACAACATTGTGAATGTACTTAATGCCACTGAAATGTATACTTAAACATAGTTAGACAGTAAATTTTATGTTTATTTTACCACAATTTTTATAATGGGGTAGTTATGCCTGACTCCTTGTGTTGCTGTAGCGATTTCATGAGATAACAAATAAGGAAGCACCCAGCATGTTGCCTGGCACATAGTAACTGCTCAATAAATCACAACTGGATTTACTGAAGATAAAGTTACCTGACTTCTCTGAGGCTTGCTGTCCTCAGCTAAAAATTCTTACAACAAATATTAGATGAGACCCTACTGTATTATACTGGGTTCATAAATAGCACTCCCCCTTTTCCCTTTCCACAGAGTGCAGTGAATAGAAGACAGTTCTCCACACCTGAAAAGCTCCATGCTGATTGCGAGAAGGAAATGCTGGATGGAGGGGTTCCTGGAACTACTGTGAGGGGTGAGCTTCCCCAGATGTCTAGAAATGAGGCAGGGGCCCGACATCTTCCACCCCCACTAAGGTTGCCTTGCAGTTCTCAGCTGGCTCTATACTTCCTAGAAACTGCCTCCATTACCCCATAGCCCAGTCAGCACCATTATCATCGTCACCATGATCAACGTCACCATCCTTACAGTCACCACCACTATCATCATCACCATCACCATTCTTACCCTCACCATTCTCACCATCAACACCAGCATATTCACCATAACTATCACTATCATTATCACCACCGTCGCCATCACCATTCTCACCATAATAATTATTGTCACCCTCCCCATCATAATCATCATCATCATCACCATTACCATCACTATCATCATCACCATCACCATTCTCACCCTCACCATTCTCACCATCATCATCCTCATGATCATCACCATTACCCTCACCATAACTATCACTATTATCAAAACCACCTTTGCCATCACGATCCTTATCATCACCATCACAATCACCACGATCACCATGTTCACCTTTACCATTCTCGCCGTCATCATCACCATCATCATCCTCAACATAGCTATCACTTCATTATCACCACCTCCCCTTTCACCATCACCATCCTCACCATCATCGTCACCACCATCACAATGATCCTTGCTACATGGAGCCATGCATTCTGGGTATGAGGGCTCTTGGGTCAGGGCATCTAACACATCTTGTAGGATAGAAACCCAGCCCCTCAGGGTCTCACAGTTGGTGAAGTAACTGATTCTTGTGAGGTCATGTTCCTCTGGGTGATGTGGGATGTCACAAGACCAATAAATACGAGCTGAAGCCCATCGCATCACTTCTTTTTTTGTAAAATAAGCTCCATCATCAGTAGTAATTGTGTGATAGCAGAGAATAAGAACTCAGCAAATGTAAATAATTTGATGCTATGAGAAGCACATGAAGGGGAGTCCATATTCTGATATGCATCTATTCCAGTGAGGGCAATTCTTTACCACTTTCATAAAGGAAGGGAAAGAATATTATTACAACATTACCAGAAATCTGTCTGGTCTAGGCAAGGTAGTTCCTCTTTCCAGGGTCTCAGCATTGCTTATTGTCAGCAGTCAGGGCACTCATCTGGGCAGTAGGCAGCACTGGTGCAGGGAAGTTCATGTTATTGGAAACATGTAGCATCCTCTCCTGCTATCATCGCCACATTGTCCATGAACCCACTGGGCAAAAGCTGAGGAAGCTGGGAAAGTGGTTGACTGGTATCCACAGATCAGCCATCATATGGCCCTTTATTGGTAGCCTTTCCTACACAAGGATACTAACGCATGGTTCTCATAACCAGAATATAATCATCCATATCAGGATATCAGCATTCACCCAACACTACTGTCCAATCAACAGACGCTATAATCTCATCCAAATTTTCTCAGTTGTGCCCTAAATACATTTTTTTAAACTTTGTAATCCAGGATCCAATCCAGGATTTCCAACTGCATTAATTGTCATGTCTCTTAAGCTCCTTCAACTTCAAACAGTTCCTCTGTTTTGCCCTATTTTTCACAACCTTAAGAGTTTTAAAGAACATAAGAATTTCCTTCTGAAGGATGTGTTCACCTTTTTCCATCTGACGTTTTTCCACATCCAGACTTAGGTCATGTATCGTTCACAAGAAAACCACAGAAATAATGCTGTGATCTTTCTAGGACATCACAGCAGGAGTCATACAATCAAGTTTGTGCCAGATTTCTCCACCACAAAGTCATCATTCTTCCAACTGATAAGTATTTCATATGAAGAGATTAATTACACATACACATGAATGTATATTTGTATGTCAAATTTATACAAAATAGTATTTCAAGTCTAACCAATATAAAAGTTATTAATTAGATCTGTTTAATTTTATTTCCTACTAAGTCTTCAAAATCTGGTGTGTGTTTTACCCTGACAGCACATCTCAGTCCAGCCTAGCCACATTTCAAGTGCTCAATATTCACATGGCGTGGCTACCATATTTGTCAGGGCAGCACTAAAGCACTAAAGATCTTCTTCCTTGGAGAAGTTCTAAGCTTTCAAAATGTTTGGTAAATACATTTTATAAAATTCTTCAGAATCCATAAATAGGCAATTACACATTTAGTAACCCATAGAATACAACATGACATTAAAAAGTGAATCCCTCGACAAAAAAGAAGGTAGGCAAAATTTTCTTCAGACCAAATGGACAAATCAATTATGATTACCTAACATGACCATTATTATTTATTAACATCCTTCATTAATACCACCAAACCCCATCAACCGGTAAATGAAAAATGCATTGAGGCCTATCTGAACAATGTCCCAATTCCTTACCATTCTTACTTCTTTTGCAAGCAGAAAAGACTAAGTATTAGCAAAGACTATTCAGATAGTTTGTTCTTATGCCAGTAGTTATGATTTCCTGGAGGTCTACGTGATATCAATTATGTACTTCAATACCTCTCACAAGTACTTTTCCTGTTTGGCCATTTTCTGCAGTATATCCATGCTCCCATTTTCTCTATTCTTTTATTTCTATCCTAGACTTTTCGTTCATCCTATAATTCTTTATCCTAAAAATATTAATTTAAGGATAACGTCACAAAATATTGTCTTTCTTCAGATGATACTCCAAATTGGTACCTAATATACAGAAATGACTATCATGGACATAACCTACAACATGTGAAATGTATGGCTCATTCCGCTGACATTATAAAGGAAAGTTAATGACAACTGAATTTCTAGTCGTTTTCCACCCAAACAGTTGCTTATAAAATGGCAGGGAATTGTAGGTATGTACGCGGTGGCTATTTTTTGGTGGGGTGTTCAGCAACTCTCCTCTTCAGCCCCCCTTTTCTTTGAGGACCATTTCAATGAGCACCAACTGGGCCTGACCCAACCTACCAGCCCCAGCCCTAGAGGTGATCATGATGCCCAGCCCTGGCAAAATACTCTACCCTTGGATCATAGCAACTGTTTCAGTACTTTTTTTTTGGAATCATCAGGAAGGACTCTTGCTTTTTCTACCGCTGTGGTCTGCAAGGACAAAGTAAAGTGGGTTATTTGTAGCACTGTCTCTTGCTACAGAGAGAGAAGACAGTCATCTTCAGAAGGAAAAAATGCGGCTAAAACAAAAGGAAAAGTGTCAAGAGAAAGAAGGAGAACATTTCTTGATGATTTTATATAAGCCCCTGGATCCAGCTAAGCATGACAGCGACTTGGGCTAAAGCTCTGTCACTTATAGGATCGTTGACTTAAATATAAAATAAAGTGTTAAAGCTATGAACTTTTAGATGAAAATACAGAAAAAAAACTTTGTAATATTCAATTAATCAAAAATGTCTTAGATGAAGCCCCAAAAACCAAATGCACAAGAGCAATTAATAAATTGGATCCCATCAAAATTTAGAGCATCTGCTGTTTGAAAGATAGTGTTATGAGAACAAAAAAGAAAACTCAAGGAGAAAATACCGGCAAATCTCATATCTAATAAAGGATTTGAATCCAGAGTATATAAAGAAAGTATTAAAATTTAATAATGAGAAAATAAGCAAAGAAAAAAACAAAAAAGGAAGAAGCAAAAAAAATGTGAACATACACTTTACCAAATATATACAGATGGCATGTAAGTACATAAAGAGATACTAAATATTATTAGGCATTATGGAACCACAATAAAATACTATTGTACACACACGAAAATGTCTAAAATTTTAAAAGAAGGCCCATACAAAGTGTTGGCAAGAGTGTGGAATTCTCATATACTGCTGATAAAAATATAAAATGGTACAACCATTTTGGCACACATTTTGACAGTCTCTTAAAACTAAACCTAAACCTATTAGCTATTACACTCTTAATATTTACTCAAAGTTATACGAACTTATGTACATGAATGTTCATTGCAAATGTATTTGTGTAAGTCCAAAACCGGAAGCAATGCAAAAACCAATCAACAGGCAAATGGATATACAAGTTGAGACCAATCTGCACAATAGAATACTACTCAGTAATAAAATTAATGACCTATTGATGCCTGCAATATAGCTGAATCTCAAAATAATTATGCTGTGTGAAAGATGCCAGACCCTTCCAAAAAACGGTCCATACTACACTTCATTTGTATAAATGTCTAGACAAGGCAACTATTTTATAGTGACAGATTGGTGATTGCCAGGGAGAGTGGTAAGGTAGGAAGATACAAAAAAGTTTGGGATTATAAAAGGGCAAGGGGAAACTTTTATGAGTGCTGGATATGTTCATTATTTTTATTTTGGTGATGGATTTGCAAGTACATATAAAAAATAACACATAAAGGAAGTAGAAACAGTATTTTTGTTTCATTCTTAAAAAAGCACAATTTACTTACTAATGGGATGTGTGTGCCTGTTGGGCACACAGCACAACTTTTCAAATCTTAAAATCGGACTGGATCTCAACCACTGGACCTTATTTCTACTCCACACTGACTTTAGCACAATACTTGCTTTGATCATGATAATTAACAACACCCACCTTAAAGGTAAAGAAATGTACTTCTAACTAACTACTTTTGAAACTATGAACTGCCTCAGGCTAGTAGTTCTTAAGATCTCCAGCAAATGTTGCTTTGTTTCCCTCAAAAATATACAGCCCGGGCAACATGGCAAAACCCGGTCTCTACTAAAATTACAAAACTTAGCCAGGCGTGGTGGTGCATGCCTGTTGTCCCAGCTACTCAGGGAGGCAGAGGCTGCAGTGAGCCTAGACCTCACCACTCCACTCCAGCCTGGGGGACAGAGTGAGACCCCCATCTCAAATACACACACACACATACATATACTCACAAGCTATCTGCTGGTGACCTGTCAGTTAAACACGGCATCTCAGGGCACGTTAGCACACAGTGTGAGAGCTGTGGTCCTAAGCACTTCAATTAAAAGTTAAACATCTCTGGCTGGATTTTTAGAATATTTACTTTTTAATGTTTTATATTATATTTATGATTTACATTTTACTTAATTTATCTGAATACAAGAATCCAGACATTTGGAAGTAAAACAATGGAACACATGCCCTGCAAACACTAATCAGCACAAAGCTCATGTTGCTATGTTATTAACAGTTTAGACTTAAGCCAAGAAACATTGCTACAGATAAAAAAGATTTTACGATGTCAGTCACTAGAAAAGTATGCCAATTTTAAATATGTATAAATATAAAATATCCCTTCAAATTATTTACTACAGAAACTGATATAACTAAAAGAAAAATGGACTAATCTACAATACAGATTTTAACATACCTTTCAATAACTGATGGAACCAACAGAAAAAAATCCATAAGAGAAAGGGAGGTTTGATGAACACAATGAACAAACTTGACATAAACTGACATATACAGAACACAACACTCAACAACTACTGAATACACATCCTTTTCCACTGCATGTATCATATTTACCAACATAGATTATATGTTGGAATTTAAAGGGACTCATCACAGAGTATTCAGTCGTAGGATTTTGCCTAAATTTGTCTGGCCTTCAACAGGGTTCAAATACAGTTAAATTCTTATTTCATCTAAAGAGTCCTATCATCTTATTTGGAAATTTTACCACAACAATCTAAATTTGCATAACAACTGAACCCAGCCCTTGGAACTTGAAGTTTATTCTAGCCAAAGGCAGATTAAACTGTCTAACTAGTAATGTCCTTCAAATTGTTGTTCCCTGCTCCAGTAATGGAGTATTAGCTCCAAGAAGCTAACAGACTATTTGTCCTTCATAGTATGCATTCTATGTTACATCAAAACACGGTATAAAGCCTTGAAATCAGCAGCAGAGAAAAAATGAGTTCAACAACCATCTAGCTGTGACCTCACTACTTAGTAAGTATGCTTTTAGCTGACTCCTTTACTTGATTCCTAACTGCTTCTTTCTGGCAGGGTAGCACTAATCCCTGACCAAGCTGACCTTTTAAGAAGTGAGCAGAATGAAGAGGCTCTACCACCAGTGATCAGTTTAACAAGCTGCAACACTAGTCACTTGCTGCAACTCTAGTCACTGGCTGAAACTCATATTGTGGGTTTTAAGAGCTCAGAATTAACCTGGAAATACTATTGACTCCAAAAGAAACCCAGAAATCTCTGGGAATCCAGCAAACATAGAAACGGTCCTCTCAATAGTCACCACTCACACTTTGCTTTGTTTTGGTAACTATTTTATTACATATGGAGAATATCAAAAAAGTATGCCTTTTCCTCATTGTTAATGCTAACCCTAAAATGGTAAGGCTCTTGCAGGTTGAAAGCCCCAGGCTCTCACTGGCCCTTTAACAGAAGGCAGTGAAGTCACCTGCAAGAGTGATCACCCAAAAGCTTCCAGGCTGGACAAGTTGGGACTCAGTTCTTGCAGTTCCCAAATTCACAGTTCTCTTGGGACATGGTTATTTATGGAGCTCCTGAAGTTGAGAAATTCCACCCAGGAAATTCTGTTTATAAAAATTATTCACATCTAATTATCTCAGGAGACATTAACACAGCAGTGTTGAAAATTTCCCATTAATTTTTAATCCATGGAGAAAAACTGAACAATTATTTTTTTAAATATGAAAAGCTTCATATAATACAAATTATACTCCCACATGTGATTCAATTTCTATTCATTAATGCTGGAGAAGTTAATAATTACGAATTGCCATTGGTTAAAAAAAAAAAAAAACAATCATCCATCATTGGAGAAATGCAGAAGGTTTAAAAGAGATAAGAATTAGTTTTTGGCCTTGGGATATTTTATGCTTTCCAAAAGATTTTGCTCTTTTTTTTTTTTTTTTTTTTTTTTTTTTTGGCTCCTGGCTTTCTCTCTCTCTCTCTCTCTCTTTCTTTCTGATTTCAGTTTCTTTTGATTTCTCCTGCTTAGAAATGGTGAGAGAACTTTGGATGTGGAACGTGGAGGAGGAGGAACACGAAGTGAGGGTCTGCACTTGGGGTGGTCAGCACTGCGGCAGCCCAGCAAAGCCACTGCCTGGCCCACATCCCGGAGGGGTCTCTGCGCCCCAGTCGGCATCGCAGCTGATGGTGAAACTTTTGGTGTGGCAGAAGAGTGTCCCCAAACTTTGGAAGGTATCTGCTGCATCCTCCATAGTCATGTATGCCTGTCGAGGGCGATCTTCTCGGGGAGCAGAAAGTCTCGCTCATGGACCAGGGCTGAGTCACTTGCGCGGTGCAGCCCTGGCGGAGGTTCAGGCGGCCCCGGTGTCGCAAGCAGCTGTGAGTGACGCTTCCTTGGGGCCGGAGGGGTCCCAGGAAGGCTGCAGACCAGGGCTGAGCAGCGGGCAGCATGGTGGCCGCGATGGAAGGTGACGGGGTTCTCAGCGCCAGGGGACCCAGCAGAGCCCGAGCCCGGGCATCCCGCGTCTCCAGCAGCACCGCGGAGAGGCCTGGCGTTGGTGACGCAGCGGCCACTGCACGAGGCCCACGACCCAGTCCCAGAGGCCAGCCCATCGTCAGTTAACATCAGGAACCCCGGGCCAGCTGAGGCCTGGGCCCCACCGGCAAGACAAAGGGCAGAGGGTCCGCAGGCGGGGCCGAGAGCCGGCAGCGCAGGCCTGGCTCCACCGGCGCGGAGCTCGCAGGGCACAGCAGGCACCGGGCAGCTACCAGGGCTTCCAGAGGAGGCTGTGCACCCCCGCAAAGGCTCCTGCCCAGCGTCCAGCCTCTCCGCGGGGACTCCACGTGCACCACCTCCTCGTTGTCCTTGTCTAGGGCCGCGGCAAGGTCCTCGCTCCCAGGGCGCGACTCCAGGGGCACAGGAGCCTGGGCTGAGCAGCTGGAGTAGGGTGAGCACCGCCAAGAACCCAGTGAGAGTGGCGCCCCAGGGCGGCACAGGAGGCCGCATTTAACGTGTCAATCATCTCAAAGATTTTATGACATCTTCTTTTTTTGACATCTTATAATATCTATAATGTCTATTATATCTTGTGATATAATTATTAACACCACTTCATTGTGATTATTATTTTTATACCAACACATCTTCAATTATTAATATTCCCAGTTGCTAGAGAAAAATAAAAACGACTAGTTTTGAAAGCCTTGCTTCTGCCAATGGAAGCATATTCTAGCATGTCGCCAATGCAATCCCCACTTTCACAGAAAACGTTACTGCACAGTTATACTATCCCACCCTTATATACTTTGTGTGTGTGTGTACTTGTGTGTATGTATGTATGTTTTATGTATATATGTATATATATAAAGTATGCCAGAGATGAACAAGTATTAGAAAATTAAATACACACAGGTCATGTCAGTGCTATGTATAATGTGGTGAACTAAGTATAGATGTTCAACAGTGTGGGATCTAGGCTGGAACAAGATTCCTAGTCTTAAGCAAATCTTTCTAGGTTCAGTCTCTGGAAATAATGCTTTGTATCAAATGTGTGAGAAAATTAATGGGTTTTAAAGACTATTCTATGTCAACTATAACATTTCATTTGGGGATTTCTGTCCCTTATAATATCTACCTCATTTTGGATGGATTCCTTGAGGCCTGGTTTATTTTTCTTTTCCTTTCTACACATCGCTGCTCAGAGTGATGAATGGAGTTGTATTTTGAATAAAATAGCTAAGCATCCTTTTGTGAGCAAGGAGCATGATGGTATTTAGACCTACCATTTCTCGTTACGGTGGTTATGGTTACAGTGGGGCTGGGGTATTTACCTGGAGCCTGGAAGTCCACTGGGACATGATACCCACCGGGATTTTTTTGCATCAACCTGGTCTCTGATGTCCACCTGGGGACTGGGTATCCATCTAAGGCCTGATGTTTACCTGGAGCCAGATGTGCACCTGAGGCCTGATGTCTATCTGTGGCCACCTGGGGACTGATGCACACCTGAAACGCAGGTATTCACCTGGGGCCTGATACCCACCTGTAGTATGGGTGCCAACCTTGCGGCTGATGTTCAGCTGGCGTCCGCTGTCTACCTGAGCCTGGTGTACACATGGGGCCTGGGCATGCACCTGGGACTTGATGTTTAAATATGGTCTGGAGTTCTCTTAGGGCCTGTTGTTCACCTGGAGCCTGGGTGTACACCTGGAGCCTGATGTCCCAGGTGGACACCTGGGTCCCAGGTGATCTTCAGGCCCTAGGTGAAAACTTCAGGCTCCAAGTGGACAACATGGCCCCAGGTTCCAGGTAAACACTAGAATCCAAATCAACACCAGGCCCCAGATGGACACCCAGGCCTGTGGTGGACATCAGACTCCAAAAGGTCATCTGGCTCGAGGTGAACATCAAGCCTCAGGTTGACACCTAGTCCCCAGGTGGATATCAGGCCCCACTTTGACCCAGGCCCCTGGGTAGATACCTAGGCCTCAGGTGGATATCCAGTCTCTAGCTAAGCATCAGGCTCCAGGTGGACCCAGGCCCTAGCTGACTGGGGACTAGTGTTCATATGGGGCCACATGTCCATCTGGGCCCTAAGTGTCAACTTGTAGCCTGATGTCAACCTGGGAGCTGGTGTTCATTGGAGGACTAAAGTCCTCCTGGTGCCTGATGTCCAACTTTGGACTTTGTGTCCACCTGGAGACTGATGTCCACTTGGGACCAGATGTCCAACTGGAGCAAGATGTCCACTTGTAGCCTAGAACTTCACCTAAGGCCTGATGTTGCCGAGGGCCTATGTATCTACCTAGGGACTTGTGTCCAGGTGGGGCCTGAGGTCCATATGGGGCCTGGAATTAACCTGGGACCTGATGTCCACCTGGGGCCTGGGTCTTCCTCTGGAGTCTGTTATCTATCTGGGGCCTGGGTCTCCTCCTGTGGTCTGATGTCCACTTGTAGGCTGGTGTCCACCTGGGGCCTGGGTGTCCACCTAGGAACCTGATGTACACCTGAAATCCAGTGTCTACCTGGGTACTGATGTCTACCAGGAAAGTGATATAAACCTGGGGCCTGATAGCCACCTGGGCCCTGAGTGTCCACGTATGTTCTGATTTCCACTTTTGGCCTGAGTGTCTTTCTAGGGCCTGAGTGCCACCTGGGTCCTGATGTTCACCAGGAACCTAGGTATTCACTTCAGACTTGATTTCACCTGGGGCCTAATGTCCATGTGAAACCTGGTATTCACCTAGAGCCTGGGCATCCACCTGTGGCCTGATATTCAGTTGGTGACTAGGAATTCCACTAAGGCTTGATGTCCACCTCGGGCATAGGTAACCACTTGTGGCCTAGTGTTCCCCTGAAGCCTAGGTGTCAACCCAGGGCATAATGTCCTCTTGGGGCCTGCTGTCCACCTGCAGACTGGTGTGTGCATAGGGCCTGGTATCCACCTGGGGTCCGGTGTCTGCCTGGGGCCTAGTGTCCACCTGAAGACTGAGTATAGACCTCGGACCTGATATATGCCTGGGGCCTATTTATCCACCTGAGGAGTAGCATTCATCTGGGGCCTCATGTCCACCTAAGCCCT
This sequence comes from Hylobates pileatus, assembly GCA_021498465.1. NCBI lineage: Eukaryota > Metazoa > Chordata > Mammalia > Primates > Hylobatidae > Hylobates > Hylobates pileatus. Next base: position 137,328,708 of record CM038523.1, read on the forward strand.
GGGTGTCAACCTGGTGCCTAATGGCCACCATGGATCTGGGTACTCACTTGAGGCCTGGTGCTCCCATAGGGCCTAGGTATACACCTGGGGAATGATGTGCAGGTGGAGGTGGATGTCTTCCTGGGTGCTGGTCTTCACCTGCGGACAAGGGTCTCCCTGGGGACCGGTGTTCATCTGGAGCCTTATATGCACCTTGAACCTGCTGTCTACCTAGGGCCTGATGTCCATCTTAAGGCTGGGTGTCCAGCTGGGGCCTGGTTGTCCACTTGGGGCCTAATGTCCACCTAAGACTTAGTGTTGACCTAGGGTCTGGGTGTCCACCTGGAGCCTGATGTCCAGCTGGAGATGCATCCACCTAAGACCTAGGTATCCACCCAGGGTCTGGTGTCGAACTGGGGCCTTATATCCACCTGGGGACTAGATATCTACCTGAGGCTTGATGTCCACCTGGAGCCCGATATCCACCACAGAGCTGGGTGTCCACCCAGGTTCTGCTATGCACCCGGGGCCTGGTGTTCATCTGGGGCCCAGTGCCCACCTGGAACCTGGGTATCAACATGGGGCCTGGGTGTCCACTTGGAGCATGATGTGCACCTGGGGCCCGAGTTTCCACCTAGGGCCCGATGACCACCTGAGGCCCAGGTGTCCACCTGGGGTCTGATGTCTACCTGAAGCCTAGGTAACCACCTAGGGCATGGTGTTACCTGTGCCTTGATTTCCACCTGAGCCTGGTGTACACCTGGGGCCTGGGTGTCCATCTGAGGCCTGATGTACATCTCAAGTCTAGTGTCCACTTGTGGCCTGATGTCAACTTGGAAGCTGATCTCCGTCGGGGGACTGATGTTCTCCTGGGGCCTGATATCCAAATAGGACCAGATGTTCACCTGAGGCCTGGAGTTAATCTGGGGCCTGATGGTCACCAGGGTCCTAGGTGTACACCTAGGGCTTAGTGTACAACTAGGGCCTGATGTCCACCTGGAGTCTAGTATCCACCTTGGCTCTGATGCTACTTGAGGCCTGGGTGTCTACCTAGAACTTGAGTCCCCAACTGGGCCCTGATGTCCACCTGAGGCCTGGTGTCCTTATAGGGCCTGATATCTACCTAAGGCCTGGGTATCCTCCTGCAGCATGATGCTCACCTGTAGGCTGGTGTCCATATCGGTCCTGAGTGTCCACCTGTGAGCCTGATGTACACCTGGAGTCCAGTGTCCCTTTGGTTACTAATACGTTCCAGGAAAGTGGTATATACTTGGGGCCTGATATACACCTGGAGCCTGTGTGTCCACTTGAGCTCTGATGTCCACCTGGGGCCTATATCTACCCACTACCCAAAGTCAAGTTGGGAAAAGGGCCCAGGATAGGTGAGGAGCACAGAACAGGGACATCATTCATAAGAAATTCTGCTGTAGAATGGGTGCTCTAAGCTCTTAAAAGAGCCTCTGCCGCCCTCCTCCTTTAAAAGGGCAGTAGACCGCCCCGCTTCTCACAGCCCTGGGGCTCCTGCAAGCCGACACCGCTTTCCAGGACACGTGCGTGCAGACACGGACGGGGCCAAACCGAGGTGGATACGATGCGATCAGGCGTGGCACTGACGTATCAACTACAGAGAAGTGAAGGCATAAGACACTATGAGGATAGTGAGCAACCTTCCAAAAGCTAGTTAAATGTGCTTATTACAATTGAAATATCGAAGAAAGTCTGGCAGGAAGGAGCTCTTGGCCTTTTGGAATATCAATGAGAGATAGTTGCCACAGTCACTAGGTGTAGCATTTAGACCTGCAAGGAAGGGCAATAAGCATTAGGTAAGGCTTGAGTTTGAATTCTTTCACTAACTAAAGAGTAATTTGCTGGAAAAAAAAAAGAAAAAGAAAAAGAAAGAAGACCTGGGAAGCAGGAGGGGGCCTGTGCCACAGTCCAAGCCACAGTTTGAAATCCCTGCCAAAGGAGCAAGGAGCTTTCTGCAAGATTCACCCCACGCCCAATCCTCCACCGCCCAGGTAGTCCTGATCCACTCGGCCCTGCACGCGAACCGAGCCGCAGTCCGGCGTAGTCTCTTTGGTTTTCTGACATTCCTTAAAGCCAGAAGATTCAGGGAGAGATTCCCCCTATGAGCAGAGGAGAGGATGTCCCTGAAGGGTCACACAGGAATTGCAGAGGAAATGCGACAGCACCTGTCCTAGTAGACAAGGCCAGTCACGGTCGCCCAGCGCTGATTCTAGGGCAATCCGTCCTGTGGACCCCGTGGAGAGGTCAGGCCGGAGCCTTGGAGGCCGGACACCCAGGGGCTGCTGCGGAGGAGTGCTACGTTGCCCAGCCTCAGGGACTGGTTTCTAAGACAACCGTGGGAACCACTGTGATGGGAGAATCAGCTCGCCCCTCGCGCTTTCGCAGTGGCTGGGCCAAAGCGCGCTCCGCTCACAGCAGTCAGGCTGCGTCCCCTTTAAATAAGGGCGGCTGCGCCCAGGCACTTGGGGATCCTGCTGCAGCCCCAGCGCTGAGGCTGGATCCGGGGTCCAGTTTGGGGCCGCGTGGGGGAGGGGGGCCGCGGGTGTCTCAGGGCCAAGCACCCAAAAGTCCGGTGTTGAGGACCTCCTTGAGCCGAGTTCCACCGATGCAGCGGGAGCTTCAGGGCGCTTGCAGGCTTCTCAGGACTCCTCTTCAGATGTGACTTTGGACCCCTCCGAATGAGAGTGGATGGGCTCACCACATCTGGTCAGGTGGGCCAGGGCCTCGCTGCAGCACAGAATGATCCCATGGCCCTGGAGGCGTGGTGTCAGCTGAAAACTCACTGATCCGTGAGCCCTCTGCCTCCCCCCTCCTTTAAAAGAGCAGTAGACCGCCCCGCTTCTAAAAGCCCTGGGACTCCTGCCAGCCGAAACCGCTTTCCAGGACACGTGTAGACAGGGACCCGGCGAATCCGAGGGAGAGACGAGGCGATCAGGCGCGCAGTGACGTATCCCAGAGCAGATGGCGTGAATGCGTGTCACCGGAGGCGTATGGGGCGATGGCGAAACCAAGAAGGGTGTCCAGGCATGTGTCCTGTGGCAAGGGGGAACAAGTGGCCGTTCCCTGAGTGCCAAGGGAAATGAAAGAAGACCTGGGATCCAGGAGGGGCCTGTGCCTCAGGCCAAGCCACAGTTTGAAATGCCTGCCAGGGGAGCAATGAGCTTTCTGCAAGATTCACCCCACCGCCAACCCTCAAAGCCCAGGGAGCCCTGACGCATCCTCCCCTGCACGCCACCCCAGCCGCAGTCCAGCGCAGTACCTTTGGTTTCCTGACATTACTTGCAGGCAGAAGATTCAGGGAGACAGTCCGCCTCTGAGCAGAGGAGAGGATGTCCCTCAAGAGTTACACAGGAAATGCAGAGGAAATGCGACAGCACCTGTCCTAGTAGACAAGGCCAGTCACGGTTGACCAGCGCTGATTCTAGGATTCTAGGGCAACCGCCCTGTGGTCCCCTTGGAGAGGTCAGGCCGGAGCATCGGAGACCCGATACCCAAGCGCTGCCACGGAGGGCTCCCGCTTTGCCGAGACTCAGGGACTGGTTTCTAAGACAACCGTGGGAACCACTGTGATGGGAGAATCAGCTCGCCCCTCGCGCTTTCGCAGTGGCTGGGCCAAAGCGCGCTCCGCTCACAGCAGTCAGGCTGCGTCCCCTTTAAATAAGCGCAGCTGCGCCCCAGCAGAGGGGGATCCTGCTGCAGCCCCGGCGCTGCGGCTGGATCCGGGGTCCAGTTTGGGGCCCCGTGGGAGAGGGGGCCGCGGGTGTGCCAGGGCCGAGCACCCAAGAGTCCAGTGTTCAGGACCTCCTTGAGCCAAGTTCCACCTATACAGCGGGATCTTCAGGGGGCCTGCAGGGTTCTCAGAACTCCTCTTCAGATGTGACTTTGGACCCCTCCGAATGAGAGTGGATGGGCTCACCACATCTGGTCAGGTGGGCCAGTGCCTCGCTGCAGCACAGAATGATCCCATGGCCCTGGAGGCGTGGTGTCAGCTGAAAATTCACTGATCCGTGAGCCCTCTGCCTCCCTCCTCCTTTAAAAGAGCAGTAGACCGCCCCGCTTCTAAAAGCCCTGGGACTCCTGCCAGCCGAAACCGCTTTCCAGGACACGTGTAGACAGGGACCCGGCGAATCCGAGGGAGAGACGAGGCGATCAGGCGCGCAGTGACGTATCCCAGAGCAGATGGCGTGAATGCGTGTCACCGGAGGCGTATGGGGCGATGGCGAAACCAAGAAGGGTGTCCAGGCATGTGTCCGGTGGCAAGGGCGAAAAACTGGCCGTTCCCTGAGTGCCAAGGGAAATGAAAGAAGACCTGGGATCCAGGAGGGGTCTGTGCCTCAGGCCAAGCCACAGTTTGAAATGCCTGCCAGGGGAGCAATGAGCTTTCTGCAAGATTCACCCCACCGCCAACCCTCCACCGCACAGGTAGCTCTGAGGCATCCTCCCCTGCACGCCACCCCAGCCGCAGTCCAGCGCAGTACCTTTGGTTTCCTGACATTACTTGCAGGCAGAAGATTCAGGGAGACAGTCCGCCTCTGAGCAGAGGAGAGGATGTCCCTCAAGAGTTACACAGGAAATGCAGAGGAAATGCGACAGCACCTGTCCTAGTAGACAAGGCCAGTCACGGTTGACCAGCGCTGATTCTAGGATTCTAGGGCAACCGCCCTGTGGTCCCCTTGGAGAGGTCAGGCCGGAGCCTCGGAGGCCCGAACCCAAGCGCTACCACGGAGGGCTCCTGCGTTGCCCAGCCTCAGGGAGGGGTTTCTAAGACAACCATGGGAACCACTGTGAGTGGAGAATCACCCCAGTGTCCCCAGCACCAGGCCAGAGCCTGACATATATATATATATATATATATATATATATATATATATATATATATATATATATATATATATATATATATATATATATATATATATATATATATATATATATATATATATATATATATATATATATATATATATATATATATATATATATATATATATATATATATATATATATATATATATATATATATATATATATATATATATATATATATATATATATATATATATATATATATATATATATATATATATATATATATATATATATATATATATATATATATATATATATATATATATATATATATATATATATATATATATATATATATATATATATATATATATATATATATATATATATATATATATATATATATATATATATATATATATATATATATATATATATATATATATATATATATATATATATATATATATATATATATATATATATATATATATATATATATATATATATATATATATATATATATATATATATATATATATATATATATATATATATATATATATATATATATATATATATATATATATATATATATATATATATATATATATATATATATATATATATATATATATATATATATATATATATATATATATATATATATATATATATATATATATATATATATATATATATATATATATATATATATATATATATATATATATATATATATATATATATATATATATATATATATATATATATATATATATATATATATATATATATATATATATATATATATATATATATATATATATATATATATATATATATATATATATATATATATATATATATATATATATATATATATATATATATATATATATATATATATATATATATATATATATATATATATATATATATATATATATATATATATATATATATATATATATATATATATATATATATATATATATATATATATATATATATATATATATATATATATATATATATATATATATATATATATATATATATATATATATATATATATATATATATATATATATATATATATATATATATATATATATATATATATATATATATATATATATATATATATATATATATATATATATATATATATATATATATATATATATATATATATATATATATATATATATATATATATATATATATATATATATATATATATATATATATATATATATATATATATATATATATATATATATATATATATATATATATATATATATATATATATATATATATATATATATATATATATATATATATATATATATATATATATATATATATATATATATATATATATATATATATATATATATATATATATATATATATATATATATATATATATATATATATATATATATATATATATATATATATATATATATATATATATATATATATATATATATATATATATATATATATATATATATATATATATATATATATATATATATATATATATATATATATATATATATATATATATATATATATATATATATATATATATATATATATATATATATATATATATATATATATATATATATATATATATATATATATATATATATATATATATATATATATATATATATATATATATATATATATATATATATATATATATATATATATATATATATATATATATATATATATATATATATATATATATATATATATATATATATATATATATATATATATATATATATATATATATATATATATATATATATATATATATATATATATATATATATATATATATATATATATATATATATATATATATATATATATATATATATATATATATATATATATATATATATATATATATATGGAGGGCTCCCGTGTTGCCCAGCCTCAGGGACTGGTTTCTAAGACAACCGTGGGAACCACTGTGACGGGAGAATCAGCTCGCACCTCGCGCATGCGCACAGGCTGGGCCAACTGGCACTCCGCTCCCAGCAGTCAGGCTGCGTCCCCTTTAAATAAGGGCGGCTGCGCCCAGGCACTTGGGGATCCTGCTGCAGCCCCAGCGCTGAGGCTGGATCCGGGGTCCAGTTTGGGGCCGCGTGGGGGAGGGGGGCCGCGGGTGTCTCAGGGCCAAGCACCCAAAAGTCCGGTGTTGAGGACCTCCTTGAGCCGAGTTCCACCGATGCAGCGGGAGCTTCAGGGCGCTTGCAGGCTTCTCAGGACTCCTCTTCAGATGTGACTTTGGACCCCTCCGAGTGAGAATGGATGGGCTCACCACACCTGGTCGGGTGGGCAGGGCCTCGCTGCAGCACAGAATGATCCCATGGCCCTCCAGGCGCGGTGACAGCTGAAAATTCACTGATCCTTCAGCCCTCTTCCTCCGTCCTCCTTTGAAAGAGCAGTGGCCCGCCCTGCTTCGAAAAGCCCTGGGGCTCCTGCAAGCCGACACCGCTTTCCAGGACACGTGCGTGCAGACACGGACGGGGCCAAACCGAGGTGGATACGATGCGATCAGGCGTGGCACTGACGTATCAACTACAGAGAAGTGAAGGCATAAGACACTATGAGGATAGTGAGCAACCTTCCAAAAGCTAGTTAAATGTGCTTATTACAATTGAAATATCGAAGAAAGTCTAGCAGGAAGGAGCTCTTGGCCTTTTGGAATATCAATGAGAGATAGTTGCCACAGTCACTAGGTGTAGCATTTAGACCTGCAAGGAAGGGCAATAAGCATTAGGTAAGGCTTGAGTTTGAATTCTTTCACTAACTAAAGAGTAATTTGCTGGAAAAAAAAAAAAAAAGAAAAAGAAAGAAGACCTGGGAAGCAGGAGGGGGCCTGTGCCACAGTCCAAGCCACAGTTTGAAATCCCTGCCAAAGGAGCAAGGAGCTTTCTGCAAGATTCACCCCACGCCCAATCCTCCACCGCCCAGGTAGTCCTGATCCACTCGGCCCTGCACGCGAACCGAGCCGCAGTCCGGCGTAGTCTCTTTGGTTTTCTGACATTCCTTAAAGCCAGAAGATTCAGGGAGAGATTCCCCCTATGAGCAGAGGAGAGGATGTCCTTCAAGAGAGACACAGGAAGTGTTGAGGAAATGCGACAGCACCTGTCCTAGTAGACAAGGCCAGTCACGGTCGCCCAGCGCTGATTCTAGGATTCTAGGGCAATCCGTCCTGTGGACACCGTGGAGAGGTCAGGCCGGAGCCTCGGAGGCCGGACACCCAGGGGCTGCTGCGGAGGAGTGCTACGTGGCCCAGCCTCAGGGACTGGTTTCTAAGACAACCGTGGGAACCACTGTGATGGGAGAATCAGCTCGCCCCTCGCGCTTTCGCAGTGGCTGGGCCAAAGCGCGCTCCGCTCACAGCAGTCAGGCTGCGTCCCCTTTAAATAAGCGCAGCTGCGCCCCAGCAGAGGGGGATCCTGCTGCAGCCCCGGCGCTGCGGCTGGATCCGGGGTCCAGTTTGGGGCCGCGTGGGAGAGGGGGCCGCGGGTGTGCCAGGGCCGAGCACCCAAGCGTCCAGTGTTCAGGACCTCCTTGAGCCAAGTTCCACCTATACAGCGGGATCTTCAGGGGGCCTGCAGGGTTCTCAGAACTCCTCTTCAGATGTGACTTTGGACCCCTCCGAATGAGAGTGGATGGGCTCACCACATCTGGTCAGGTGGGCCAGTGCCTCGCTGCAGCACAGAATGATCCCATGGCCCTGGAGGCGTGGTGTCAGCTGAAAATTCACTGATCCGTGAGCCCTCTGCCTCCCTCCTCCTTTAAAAGAGCAGTAGACCGCCCCGCTTCTAAAAGCCCTGGGACTCCTGCAAGCCGACATCTCTTTCCAGGACAGGTGCGTGCAGACAGGGACCGGGCCAAACCGAGGTGGAGACTATGCGATCAGGCGCGGCACTGTCGTATCAACTACAGAGAAGTGAAGGCATAAGACACTATGAGGATAGTGAGCAACCTTCCAAAAGCTAGTTAAATGTGCTTATTACAATTGAAATATCGAAGAAAGTCTGGCAGGAAGGAGCTCTTGGCCTTTTGGAATATCAATGAGAGATAGTTGCCACAGTCACTAGGTGTAGCATTTAGACCTGCAAGGAAGGGCAATAAGCATTAGGTAAGGCTTGAGTTTGAATTCTTTCACTAACTAAAGAGTAATTTGCAGGAATAAAAAAAATGAAAGAAGACCTGGGATCCAGGAGGGGTCTGTGCCTCAGGCCAAGCCACAGTTTGAAATGCCTGCCAGGGGAGCAATGAGCTTTCTGCAAGATTCACCCCACCGCCAACCCTCAAAGCCCAGGGAGCCCTGACGCATCCTCCCCTGCACGCCACCCCAGCCGCAGTCCAGCGCAGTACCTTTGGTTTTCTGACATTCCTTAAAGCCAGAAGATTCAGGGAGAGATTCCCCCTATGAGCAGAGGAGAGGATGTCCTTCAAGAGAGACACAGGAAGTGTTGAGGAAATGCGACAGCACCTGTCCTAGTAGACAAGGCCAGTCACGGTCGCCCAGCGCTGATTCTAGGGCAATCCGTCCTGTGGACCCCGTGGGGAGGTCAGGCCGGAGCCTCGGAGGCCGGACACCCAGGGGCTGCTGCGGAGGAGTGCTACGTGGCCCAGCCTCAGGGACTGGTTTCTAAGACAACCGTGGGAACCACTGTGACGGGAGAATCAGCTCGCCCCTCGCGCTTTCGCAGTGGCTGGGCCGAAGCGCGCTCCGCTCACAGCAGTCAGGCTGCGTCCCCTTTAAATAAGCGCAGCTGCGCCCCAGCAGAGGGGGATCCTGCTGCAGCCCCGGCGCTGCGGCTGGATCCGGGGTCCAGTTTGGGGCCGCGTGGGAGAAGGGGCCGCGGGTGTGCCAGGGCCCAGCACCCAAGCATCCAGTGTTCAGGACCTCCTTGAGCCAAGTTCCACCTATACAGCGGGATCTTCAGGGGGCCTGCAGGGTTCTCAGAACTCCTCTTCAGATGTGACTTTGGACCCCTCCGAATGAGAGTGGATGGGCTCACCACATCTGGTCAGGTGGGCCAGGGCCTCGCTGCAGCACAGAATGATCCCATGGCCCTGGAGGCGTGGTGTCAGCTGAAAACTCACTGATCCGTGAGCCCTCTGCCTCCCCCCTCCTTTAAAAGAGCAGTAGACCGCCCCGCTTCTAAAAGCCCTGGTTCTCCTGCCAGCCGAAATCGCTTTCCAGGACACGTGTAGACAGGGACCCGGCGAATCCGAGGGAGAGACGAGGCGATCAGGCGCGCAGTGACGTATCAACTACAGAGAAGTGAAGGCATAAGACACTATGAGGATAGTGAGCAACCTTCCAAAAGCTAGTTAAATGTGCTTATTACAATTGAAATATCGAAGAAAGTCTAGCAGGAAGGAGCTCTTGGCCTTTTGGAATATCAATGAGAGATAGTTGCCACAGTCACTAGGTGTAGCATTTAGACCTGCAAGGAAGGGCAATAAGCATTAGGTAAGGCTTGAGTTTGAATTCTTTCACTAACTAAAGAGTAATTTGCTGGAAAAAAAAAAAAAAAGAAAAAGAAAGAAGACCTGGGAACCAGGAGGGGACCTGTGCCTGAGTCCAGGCCACAGTTGAAATGCCTGCCAGAGGAGCAAAGAGCTTTCTGCAAGATTCACCACACTCCCAACCCTCCACCGCCCCGGTAGCCCTGACGCATCCTCCCCTGCACGCGACCCCAGACCCAGTCCAGCGCAGTCCCTTTTGTTTCCTGACATTCCTTACAGCCAGAAGATTCAGGGAGTCAGTCCGCCTATGAGCAGAGGAAAGGATGTCCCTCAGGAGTGAGACAGGAAGTGCAGAGGAAATGCGACAGCACCTGTCCTAGTAGACAAGGCCAGTCACGGTCGCCCAGCGCTGATTCTAGGGCAATCCGTCCTGTGGACCCCGTGGAGAGGTCAGGCCGGAGCCTTGGAGGCCGGACACCCAGGGGCTGCTGCGGAGGAGTGCTACGTTGCCCAGCCTCAGGGACTGGTTTCTAAGACAACCGTGGGAACCACTGTGATGGGAGAATCAGCTCGCCCCTCGCGCTTTCGCAGTGGCTGGGCCAAAGCGCGCTCCGCTCACAGCAGTCAGGCTGCGTCCCCTTTAAATAAGGGCGGCTGCGAAGCGGCACAGGTGGCTCCTGCTGCAGCCCCGGCGCTGCGGCTGGATCCGGGGTCCAGTTTGGGGCCCCGTGGGAGAGGGGGCCGCGGGTGTGCCAGGGCCGAGCACCCAAGAGTCCAGTGTTCAGGACCTCCTTGAGCCAAGTTCCACCTATACAGCGGGATCTTCAGGGGGCCTGCAGGGTTCTCAGAACTCCTCTTCAGATGTGACTTTGGACCCCTCCGAATGAGAGTGGATGGGCTCACCACATCTGGTCAGGTGGGCAGGGACTCGCTGCAGCACAGAATAATCCCATGGCCCTCGAGACGTGGGGACAGCTGAAAATTCACTGATCCTTCAGCCCTCTTCCTCCGTCCTCCTTTGAAAGAGCAGTGGCCCGCCCTGCTTCGAAAAGCCCTGGGGCTCCTGCAAGCCGACACCGCTTTCCAGGACACGTGCGTGCAGACACGGACGGGGCCAAACCGAGGTGGATACGATGCGATCAGGCGTGGCACTGACGTATCAACTACAGAGAAGTGAAGGCATAAGACACTATGAGGATAGTGAGCAACCTTCCCAAAGCTAGTTAAATGTGCTTATTACAATTGAAATATCGAAGAAAGTCTAGCAGGAAGGAGCTCTTGGCCTTTTGGAATATCAATGAGAGATAGTTGCCACAGTCACTAGGTGTAGCATTTAGACCTGCAAGGAAGGGCAATAAGCATTAGGTAAGGCTTGAGTTTGAATTCTTTCACTAACTAAAGAGTAATTTGCTGGAAAAAAAAAAAAAAGAAAAAGAAAGAAGACCTGGGAAGCAGGAGGGGGCCTGTGCCACAGTCCAAGCCACAGTTTGAAATCCCTGCCACAGGAGCAAGGAGCTTTCTGCAAGATTCACCCCACGCCCAATCCTCCACCGCCCAGGTAGTCCTGATCCACTCGGCCCTGCACGCGAACCGAGCCGCAGTCCGGCGTAGTCTCTTTGGTTTTCTGACATTCCTTAAAGCCAGAAGATTCAGGGAGAGATTCCCCCTATGAGCAGAGGAGAGGATGTCCTTCAAGAGAGACACAGGAAGTGTTGAGGAAATGCGACAGCACCTGTCCTAGTAGACAAGGCCAGTCACGGTCGCCCAGCGCTGATTCTAGGGCAATCCGTCCTGTGGACCCCGTGGGGAGGTCAGGCCGGAGCCTCGGAGGCCGGACACCCAGGGGCTGCTGCGGAGGAGTGCTACGTGGCCCAGCCTCAGGGACTGGTTTCTAAGACAACCGTGGGAACCACTGTGATGGGAGAATCAGCTCGCCCCTCGCGCTTTCGCAGTGGCTGGGCCAAAGCGCGCTCCGCTCACAGCAGTCAGGCTGCGTCCCCTTTAAATAAGCGCAGCTGCGCCCCAGCAGAGGGGGATCCTGCTGCAGCCCCGGCGCTGCGGCTGGATCCGGGGTCCAGTTTGGGGCCGCGTGGGAGAAGGGGCCGCGGGTGTGCCAGGGCCCAGCACCCAAGAGTCCGGTGTTCAGGACCTCCTTGAGCCTAGTTCCACCGATGCAGCGGGAGCTTCAGGGCGCCTGCAGGGTTCTCAGGACTGCTCTTCAGATGTGACTTTGGACTCCTCCGAGTGAGAATGGATGGGCTCACCACATGTGGTGAGGTGGGCCAGGGCCTCGCTGCAGCACAGAGAGATCCCATGACCCTCGAGGCGTGTTGTCAGTTGAAAATTCACTGATCCGTGAGCCCTCTGCCTCCCTCCTCCTTTGAAAGAGCAGTGGACTGCCCCGCTTCTAAAAGCCCTGGGGCTCCTACAAGACGACACCGCTTTCCAGGACACGTGCAGACAGGCACCGGGCGAATCCGAGTTGGAGACGATGTGATCAGGCGCGGCACGAACGTATCCCAGGGCAGATGTTGTGAATGCGTGTCACCGGAGGCATATGGGGCGATGGCGAAACCAAGAAGGGTGTCCAGGCATGTGTCCGGTGGCAAGGGGGAACAAGTGGCTGTTCCCTGAGGGCCAAGGGAAATGAAAGAAGACCTGGGAACCAGGAGGGGCCTGTGCCTCAGACCAAGCCACAGTTTGAAATGCCTGCCAGGGGAGCAATGAGCTTTCTGCAAGATTCACCCCACCGCCAACCCTCAAAGCCCAGGGAGCCCTGACGCATCCTCCCCTGCACGCCACCCCAGCCGCAGTCCAGCGCAGTACCTTTGGTTTCCTGACATTACTTGCAGGCAGAAGATTCAGGGAGACAGTCCGCCTCTGAGCAGAGGAGAGGATGTCCCTCAGGAGTGAGACAGGAAGTGCAGAGGAAATGCGACAGCACCTGTCCTAGAAGGCAAGGCCAGTCACAGGCGCCCAGCGGTGATTCTAGGATTCTAGGGCAATCCGCCCTGTGGACCCTGTGGAGAGGTCAGGCCGGAGCCTCGGAGGCCGGACACCCAAGGGCTGCCGCGGACGACTGCTGCATTGCCCAGCCTCAGGGACTGGTTTCTAAGACAACCGTGGGAACCACTGTGACGGGAGAATCAGCTCGCACCTCGCGCATGCGCACAGGCTGGGCCAACTGGCACTCCGCTCCCAGCAGTCAGGCTGCGTCCCCTTTAAATAAGGGCGGCTGCGCCCAGGCACTTGGGGATCCTGCTGCAGCCCCAGCGCTGCGGCTGGATCCAGGGTCCAGTTTGGGGCCTCATTGGGGAGGGGGACGCGGGTGTCCCAGGGCCGAGCACCCAAGAGTCCGGTGTTCAGGACCTCCTTGAGCCTAGTTCCACCGATGCAGCGGGAGCTTCAGGGCGCCTGCTGGGTTCTCAGGACTCCTCTTCAGAGGCGATTCTGGACTCCTCCGGAAGAGAAAGGATGGGCTCACCACATCTGGTGAGGCAGGCAGCGCTTCGCTGCATCACGGAATGATCCCATGGCCCTCAAGGCGAGGAGTCAGCTGAAAGTCCACTGATCCGGGAGCCCTCTGCCTCCTTCCTCGTTCGAAAGAGCAGTGGCCTGCCCAGCTTCTAAAAGCCCTGGGACTCCTGCCAGCCGAAACCGCTTTCCAGGACACGTGTAGACAGGGACCCGGCGAATCCGAGGGAGAGACGAGGCGATCAGGCGCGCAGTGACGTATCCCAGAGCAGATGGCGTGAATGCGTGTCACCGGAGGCGTATGGGGCGATGGCGAAACCAAGAAGGGTGTCCAGGCATGTGTCCGGTGGCAAGGGCGAAAAACTGGCCGTTCCCTGAGTGCCAAGGGAAATGAAAGAAGACCTGGGATCCAGGAGGGGTCTGTGCCTCAGGCCAAGCCACAGTTTGAAATGCCTGCCAGGGGAGCAATGAGCTTTCTGCAAGATTCACCCCACCGCCAACCCTCAAAGCCCAGGGAGCCCTGACGCATCCTCCCCTGCACGCCACCCCAGCCGCAGTCCAGCGCAGTACCTTTGGTTTCCTGACATTACTTGCAGGCAGAAGATTCAGGGAGACAGTCCGCCTCTGAGCAGAGGAGAGGATGTCCCTCAAGAGTTACACAGGAAATGCAGAGGAAATGCGACAGCACCTGTCCTAGTAGACAAGGCCAGTCACGGTTGACCAGCGCTGATTCTAGGATTCTAGGGCAACCGCCCTGTGGTCCCCTTGGAGAGGTCAGGCCGGAGCCTCGGAGGCCGGACACCCAAGGGCTGCCGCGGACGACTGCTGCATTGCCCAGCCTCAGGGACTGGTTTCTAAGACAACCGTGGGAACCACTGTGACGGGAGAATCAGCTCGCACCTCGCGCATGCGCACAGGCTGGGCCAACTGGCACTCCGCTCCCAGCAGTCAGGCTGCGTCCCCTTTAAATAAGGGCGGCTGCGCCCAGGCACTTGGGGATCCTGCTGCAGCCCCAGCGCTGAGGCTGGATCCGGGGTCCAGTTTGGGGCCGCGTGGGGGAGGGGGCCGACGTTGTCCCAGGGCCAAGCCCCCAGGAGTCCCGTGTTCAGGACCTCCTTGAGCCGAGTTCCACCGATGCAGCGGGAGCTTCAGGGCGCCTGCAGGCTTCTCAGGACTCCTCTTCAGATGTGACTTTGGACCCCTCCGAGTGAGAATGGATGGGCTCACCACACCTGGTCGGGTGGGCAGGGCCTCGCTGCAGCACAGAATGATCCCATGGCCCTCCAGGCGCGGTGACAGCTGAAAATTCACTGATCCTTCAGCCCTCTTCCTCCGTCCTCCTTTGAAAGAGCAGTGGCCCGCCCTGCTTCGAAAAGCCCTGGGGCTCCTGCAAGCCGACACCGCTTTCCAGGACACGTGTAGACAGGGACCCGGCGAATCCGAGGGAGAGACGAGGCGATCAGGCGCGCAGTGACGTATCCCAGAGCAGATGGCGTGAATGCGTGTCACCGGAGGCGTATGGGGCGATGGCGAAACCAAGAAGGGTGTCCAGGCATGTGTCCTGTGGCAAGGGGGAACAAGTGGCCGTTCCCTGAGTGCAACTGGAAATGAAAGAAGACGTGGGAAGCAGGAGGGGGCCTGTTCCACAGTCCAAGCCACAGTTTGAAATCCCTGCCACAGGAGCAAGGAGGTTTGTGCAAGATTCACCCCACCCCCAACCCTCCAACCCCAGGCATCCCTTACACATCCTCCCCTGCACGCGAACCCAGCCGCAGTCTGGCGAAGTACCATTGGTTTCCTGATATTCTTTACACGCAGAAGATTCAGGGAGACAATCCGCCTATGAGCAGAGGAGAGGATGTCCCTGAAGAGTGACACAGGAAGTGCAGAGGAAATGCGACAGCACCTGTCCTAGTAGACAAGGCCAGTCAGGGTCGCCCAGCGCTGATTCTAGGATGCTAGGGCAATCTGCCCTGTGGACCCCGTGGAGAGGTCAGGCCGGAGCCTCAGAAGCTGGACACCCAAGTGCTGCCACGGAGGACTACTGGGTTGCCCTGCCTCAGGGACTAGTTTCTAAGACAACCGTGGGAACCAATGAGATGGGAGAATCAGCTCGCCCCTCGCGCTTGCGCAGTGGCTGGGCCAAAGCACGCTCCGCTCACAGCAGTCAGGCTGCGTCCCCTTTAAATAAGCGCAGCTGCGCCCCAGCAGAGGGGGATCCTGCTGCAGCCCCGGCGCTGCGGCTGCATCTGGGGTCCAGTTTGGGGCCGCGTGGGGGAGGGGGCCGCGGGTGTCCCAGGGCCGAGCACCCAAGGGTCCGGTGTTCAGGACCTCCTTGAGCCGAGTTCCACCGATGCAGCGGGAGCTTCAGGGCGCCTGCAGGCTTCTCAGGACTCCTCTTCAGAGGCGATTCTGGACTCCTCCGGAAGAGAATGGATGGGCTCACCACACCTGGTGTGGTGGGCAGGGCCTCGCTGCAGCACAGAATGATCCCATGGCCCTCGAGGCACGGTGACAGCTGAAAATTCACTGATCCTTGAGCCCCCTTCCTCCGTCCTGCTTTGAAAGAGCAGTGGCCCGCCCCGCTTCTAAAAGCCCTGGGGCTCCTGCAAGCCGACATCTCTTTCCAGGACAGGTGCGTGCAGACACGGACCGGGCCAAACCGAGGTGGATACGATGCGATCAGGCGTGGCACTGACGTATCAACTACAGAGAAGTGAAGGCATAAGACACTATGAGGATAGTGAGCAACCTTCCAATATCTAGTTAAATGTGCTTATTACAATTGAAATATCGAAGAAAGTCTAGCAGGAAGGAGCTCTTCGCCTTTTGGGACATCAATGAGAGATAGTTGCCGCAGTCACTAGGTCTAGCATTTAGACCTACATTGAAGGGCAATAAGCATTAGGTAAGGCTTGAATTTGAATTCTTTCACTAACTAAAGAGTAATTTGCAGGAATAAAAAAAAAGAAAAAGAAAGAAGACCTGGGAAGCAGGAGGCGTCCTGTGCCACAGTCCAAGCCACAGTTCGAAATCCCTGCCACAGGAGGAAGGAGCTTACTGCCAGGTTCACCCCACGCCCAATCCTCCACCGCCCAGGTAGTCCTGACGCATTCGGCCCTGCAGGCGAACCGAGCCGCAGTCCGGCGCAGTCCCTTTGGTTTTCTGACATTCCTTAAAGCCAGAAGATTGAGGGAGAGAGTCCGCCTATGAGCAGAGGAGAGGATGTCCCTGAAGAATGACACAGGAAGTGCAGAGGAAATGCGACAGCACCTGTCCTACTAGACAAGGGCAGTCATGGTCGCCCAGCGCTGATTCTAGGGCAACCGCCCTGTGGTCCCCTTGGAGAGGTCAGGCCGGAGCCTCGGAGGCCGGACACCCAAGGGCTGCCGCGGACGACTGCTGCATTGCCCAGCCTCAGGGACTGGTTTCTAAGACAACCGTGGGAACCACTGTGACGGGAGAATCAGCTCGCACCTCGCGCATGCGCACAGGCTGGGCCAACTGGCACTCCGCTCCCAGCAGTCAGGCTGCGTCCCCTTTAAATAAGGGCAGCTGCGCCACAGCAGAGGGGGATCCTGCTGCAGCCCTGGCGCTGCGGCTGGATCCCGGGTCCAGTTTGGGGCCGCGTGGGGGAGGGGGGCCGCGGGTGTCTCAGGGCCAAGCACCCAAAAGTCCGGTGTTGAGGACCTCCTTGAGCCGAGTTCCACCGATGCAGCGGGAGCTTCAGGGCGCTTGCAGGCTTCTCAGGACTCCTCTTCAGATGTGACTTTGGACCCCTCCGAGTGAGAATGGATGGGCTCACCACACCTGGTCGGGTGGGCAGGGCCTCGCTGCAGCACAGAATGATCCCATGGCCCTCCAGGCGCGGTGACAGCTGAAAATTCACTGAGCCGGGAGCCCACTGCCTCCCTCCTCCTTTGAACGAGCAGTGGCCTGCCCCACTTCTAAAAGGCCTGGCGCTCCTGCAGGCCGACCCCGCTTTCCCGGACACGTGTAGACAGGGACCTGGCAAATCCGAGGGAGAGACGATGCGATCAGGCGCGCAGTGACGTATCCCAGAGCAGATGGCGTGAATGCGTGTCACCGGAGGCGTATGGGGCGATGGCGAAACCAAGAAGGGTGTCCAGGCATGTGTCCGGTGGCAAGTGGCAAAAAGTGGCCTTTCCCTGAGTGCCAAGGGGAATGAAAGAAGACCTGGGAAGCAGGAGGGGGCCCGTGCCTCAGTCCAAGCCACAGTTTGAAATGCCTGCCAGAGGAGCGAAGAGCTTTCTGCCAGATTCACCCCACCGCAGATCCTCCACCGCCCCGGTAGCCCTGACTCAACCTCCCCGGCACCCGGCCCGAACCCAGTCCCGGCGCAGTCCCTTTGGTTTTCTGACATTCCTTACAGCCAGAAGATTCTGGGAGTCAGTCCACCTGTGAGCAGAGGAGAGGATGTCCCTCAAGAGTGAGACAGGAAGTGCAGAGGAAATGCGACAGCACCGGCCCTAGAAGACAAGGCCGGTCACGGTCGCCCACCGCTGATTCTAGGATTCTAGGGCAATCCGCCCTTTGGACCCGTGGAGAGGTCAGGCCGGAGCCTTGGAGGCCGGACACCCAGGGGCTGCTGCGGAGGAGGCTCACCAAAGGCGGGCGACGTGCAACAAATCGCTTTCTGACGCACAGGGAACATTCGTGCAAAGACACACACACACACGGGCACACAGACACACACACACACACACACACACACACACACACACGGGCACACAGACACACACACACACGGGCACACAGACACACACACACACGGGCACACAGACACACACACACACACACACGGGCACACAGACACACACACACACACACACACACACACGGGCACACAGACACACACACACACACGGGCACACAGACACACACACACACACACGGGCACACAGACACACACACACACGGGCACACAGACACACACACACACGGGCACACAGACACACACACACACGGGCACACAGACACACACACACACGGGCACACAGACACACACACACACGGGCACACAGACACACACACACACGGGCACACAGACACACACACACACGGGCACACAGACACACACACACACGGGCACACAGACACACACACACACACACGGGCACACAGACACACACACACACGGGCACACAGACACACACACACACACGGGCACACAGACACACACACACACACACACGGGCACACAGACACACACACACACACGGGCACACAGACACACACACACACACACACACGGGCACACAGACACACACACACACGGGCACACAGACACACACACACACACGGGCACACAGACACACACACACACGGGCACACAGACACACACACACACACGGGCACACAGACACACACACACACGGGCACACAGACACACACACACACACACGGGCACACAGACACACACACACACACACGGGCACACAGACACACACACACACGGGCACACAGACACACACACACACGGGCACACAGACACACACACACACGGGCACACAGACACACACACACACGGGCACACAGACACACACACACACGGGCACACAGACACACACACACACGGGCACACAGACACACACACACACGGGCACACAGACACACACACACACGGGCACACAGACACACACACACACGGGCACACAGACACACACACACACACGGGCACACAGACACACACACACACGGGCACACAGACACACACACACACGGGCACACAGACACACACACACACACGGGCACACAGACACACACACACACGGGCACACAGACACACACACACACGGGCACACAGACACACACACACACGGGCACACAGACACACACACACACGGGCACACAGACACACACACACACGGGCACACAGACACACACACACACGGGCACACAGACACACACACACACACACACACGGGCACACAGACACACACACACACGGGCACACAGACACACACACACACGGGCACACAGACACACACACACACACACACGGGCACACAGACACACACACACACGGGCACACAGACACACACACACACACACACACGGTCAGAGTGACACACACACACACGGGCACACAGACACACACACACACGGGCACACAGACACACACACACACACGGGCACACAGACACACACACACACGGGCACACAGACACACACACACACGGGCACACAGACACACACACACACGGGCACACAGACACACACACACACACGGGCACACAGACACACACACACACGGGCACACAGACACACACACACACGGGCACACAGACACACACACACACGGGCACACAGACACACACACACACGGGCACACAGACACACACACACACGGGCACACAGACACACACACACACGGGCACACAGACACACACACACACACACACGGGCACACAGACACACACACACACACACACACACGGGCACACAGACACACACACACACACGGGCACACAGACACACACACACACACACACGGGCACACAGACACACACACACACGGGCACACAGACACACACACACACGGGCACACAGACACACACACACACGGGCACACAGACACACACACACACGGGCACACAGACACACACACACACGGGCACACAGACACACACACACACGGGCACACAGACACACACACACACGGGCACACAGACACACACACACACACGGGCACACAGACACACACACACACGGGCACACAGACACACACACACACACACACACGGGCACACAGACACACACACACACGGGCACACAGACACACACACACACACACACACACGGGCACACAGACACACACACACACGGGCACACAGACACACACACACACGGGCACACAGACACACACACACACGGGCACACAGACACACACACACACGGGCACACAGACACACACACACACGGGCACACAGACACACACACACACACACGGGCACACAGACACACACACACACGGGCACACAGACACACACACACACACGGGCACACAGACACACACACACACGGGCACACAGACACACACACACACACACGGGCACACTTCTGGACTCCTCCGGAAGAGAAAGGATGGGCTCACCACATCTGGTGAGGCAGGCAGCGCTTCGCTGCATCACGGAATGATCCCATGGCCCTCAAGGCGAGGAGTCAGCTGAAAGTCCACTGATCCGGGAGCCCTCTGCCTCCCTCCTCCTTTGAAAGAGCAGTGGCCTGCCCCACTTCTAAAAGGCCTGGCGCTCCTGCAGGCCGACACCGCTTTCCCGGACACGAGCAGACAGGGACCAGGCGAATCCGAGGTGGAGACAATGCGATCAGGCGAGGCACTGACGTGTCCCAGAGCAGACGGTGTGAATGGGTGTCAGCGGAGGCGGACGGGGCGATGGCGAAACCAACAGAGGTGTCCGGGCATGCGCCCGGTGGCAAGGGGCAACAAGTGGCCTTTCCCTGAGTGCCAAGGGGAATGAAAGAAGACCTGGGAACCAGGAGGGGACCTGGGCCTCCGTCCAAGCCACAGTTTGAAATGCCTGAGCTAGGAGCAAAGAGCTTTCGGCTAGATTCACCCCACCGCCAATCCTCCACCGCCCAGGTAGCCCTGACTCAACCTCCCCGGCGCCAGGCCCGAACCCAGTCCCGGCGCAGTCCCTTTGGTTTCCTGACATTCCTTGCAGCCAGAAGATTCTGGGGGTCAGTCCACCCAGGAGCAGAGGAGAGGATGTCACTCAAGAGCGAGACAGGAAATGCAGAGGAAATGCGACAGCACCTGTCCTAGTAGACAAGGCCAGTCACGGTTGACCAGCGCTGATTCTAGGATTCTAGGGCAACCGCCCTGTGGTCCCCTTGGAGAGGTCAGGCCGGAGCCTCGGAGGCCGGACACCCAAGGGCTGCCGCGGCCGACTGCTGCATTGCCCCGCCGCCGGGACTGGTGTCTAGGACAACCGTGGGACCCACTGTGAGGGGCGACTCAGCTCGCCCCTCGCGCATCCGCCCCGGCTGGGCCACCTGGCACTCCGCTCACAGCAGTCAGGCTGCGTCCCCTTTAAATAAGCGCAGCTGCGCCCCAGCAGAGGGGGATCCTGCTGCAGCCCCGGCGCTGCGGCTGGATCCGGGGTCCAGTTTGGGGCCCGTGGGAGAGGGGCCGCCGGTGCCCCAGGGCCAAGACCCCAGGAGTCCCGTCTTCCGGGCCTCCTTGAGCCGAGTTCCACCGATGCAGCGGGAGCTTCAGGGCGCTTGCAGGCTTCTCAGGACTCCTCTTCAGAGGCGATTCTGGACTCCTCCGGAAGAGAAAGGATGGGCTCACCACATCTGGTCAGGTGGGCCAGGGCCTCGCTGCAGCACAGAATGATCCCATGGCCCTGGAGGCGTGGTGTCAGCTGAAAACTCACTGATCCGTGAGCCCTCTGCCTCCCTCCTCCTTTAAAAGAGCAGTAGACCGCCCCACTTCTAAAAGGCCTGGCGCTCCTGCAGGCCGACACCGCTTTCCCGGACACGAGCAGACAGGGACCAGGCGAATCCGAGGTGGAGACAATGCGATCAGGCGAGGCACTGACGTGTCCCAGAGCAGACGGTGTGAATGGGTGTCAGCGGAGGCGGACGGGGCGATGGCGAAACCAACAGAGGTGTCCGGGCATGCGCCCGGTGGCAAGGGGCAACAAGTGGCCTTTCCCTGAGTGCCAAGGGGAATGAAAGAAGACCTGGGAACCAGGAGGGGACCTGGGCCTCAGTCCAAGCCACAGTTTGAAATGCCTGCCAGAGGAGCGAAGAGCTTTCTGCAAGATTCACCCCACCCCCAACCCTCCACCGCCCAGGTAGTCCTGACACATCTTCCCCTGCACACGACCGCAGCCGCAGTCCGGAGCAGTCCCTTTGGTTTCCTGACATTCCTTGCAGCCAGAAGATTCTGGGGGTCAGTCCACCCAGGAGCAGAGGAGAGGATGTCACTCAAGAGCGAGACAGGAAGTGCAGAGAAAATGCGACAGCACCTGCCCTGGAAGACAAGGCCAGTCACGATCGCCTACCTCCGATGCTAGGGAATCCGCCCACCCATGAGGTGAAACACGGAGACTCAGGAAGCTTCACTGCCTGAGAGACGTATGGAAGCCAAGAACTCCAGGGTCCTCGGACCTGCCCAAAGCGGCAGAAACGGGTTTGGAGAGAGACACAGTCAGGACAGGGATCTCCAGCAAGTCTCTGCCTGACGGAATCGGGAGTCATCTTGGCAGAAGATACTCAGCCAGACCGAGAGGCACCTAGGCCCCTCAGAAACAGCGGAGACAGAGCAAGAGGCAGGACAGAGCAGAAGCCAGGGCATAGGCATGGTTCAGCGCCGTGCCTTCGCCCCGGGCATAAGGGGAGGGGTGCGAAACGGGTGGCTTGTCCAGAGAGTCCAGCGTTCCAGGGACAGGGATTGTTGCCGTCTCGCATTCCCGGCTTCCTCTTCAAGATTGTATCCCGCTGTGGCTTCATTTCGCCGAGAAGAGCCTTAGAAAGGTACAACCGTCTTCTTGGACATGGGTCCGCTCCTCTCCTGCCGGACAATGTGCTCCTGTGGGGCTTTTGCCCTGGGCTGGAGTGTGGTCCGCTTGATCCTAGAAAAGAGGCCGCTCAGCATGGGGAGGAGACTTCCATTACACCGGGACTGACGCATCTCCTCACGTGATCGAGGCCTTCACAAACCCAAAGTGGAAGCGCCGCGACGGCGATGGACAAACGGCCACAGCACCCAGGCAGAGACGCCGAAAGAGGCTCACCAAAGGCGGGCGACGTGCAACAAATCGCTTTCTGACGCACAGGGAACATTCGTGCAAAGACACACACACACACGGGCACACAGACACACACACACACACACACACACACAAACACACACACACGCCGAAAGAGAGAGGGAGAGAAGCACAGAGAGGGTGACAGACAGAGAGAGAAGTGAGAATGGGAGACGCACCCACACACGCAGTCCCCCAGAAGTGGCACAGCAGTCAACGCCCCCAGGCAACACCTGCGGCTGCGGGCTTCTGCTCTCCATGGCAACGACCCTCGGGTGAGAGAGCAGCCCACGGGCAGGCAGGCAGACCTGTCCTGGAGATCTCGGGGGCATGACTTCTGGGGAGACTCACCCGAACACCGTCCGGGCAGGCCTGAGGCCGGGAGGCCACGCTGCTTCCCCCGGACTCCGCCTGTGCTTTCGTCCTCCTGGTCGGCCCTTTGCCAATCCTGGCAGCCGGAGACGTTCCTGTGGACCCCGGGGAGGGGTCAGGCCAGAGGCTGGGAAGCCCGACACCCAAGCGCTGCCACGGAGGGCTCCCGCGTTGCCCAGCCTCAGGGACTGGTTTCTAAGACAACCGTGGGAACCACTGTGACGGGAGAATCAGCTCGCTCCTCGCGCATGCGCACAGGCTGGGCCAACTCGCGCTCCGCTCCCAGCAGTCAGGCTGCGTCCCCATTAAATTAAGGCGGCTGCGCCGCGGCACAGGGGGCTCCTGCTGCTGCCCTGGCTGCGACTGGATCCCGGGTCCAGTTAGGGGCCGCCTGGTGGAGGTGGCCGCGGGTGTCCCAGGGCCAAGCCCCCAGGAGTCCCGTGTTCAGGACCTCCTTGAGCCGAGTTCCACCGATGGAGCGGGAGCTTCAGGGCGCCTGCGGGGTTCTCAGGATTCCTCTTCAGATGTGATTTTTGACCCCTCCGGGTGAAAAAGGATGGGCTCACCACATCTTGTGACGCAGGCAGGGCCTCGCTGCAGCACAGAATGATCCCATGGACCTTGAGGCGTGGTGTCAGCTGAAAATTCACTGATCCGTGAGCCCTCTGCCTCCCTCCTCCTTTGAAAGACCAGTGGACTGCCCCGCTTCTAACAGCCCTGGGGCTCCTGTAAGTCGACACCGCTTTCAAGGACAGGTGCATACGGGGACCGGGAGAATCCAAGGTGGAGACGATGCGATCAGGTGCGGCCCAGACGTATCCCAGAGCAGATGCCGTGAATGCGTGTCACCGGAGGCATATGGGGCGATGGCGAAACCACGATGGTGTCCAGGCATGTGCCCGGTGGCAAGGGGGAACAAGTGGCCTTTCCCTAAGTGCCAAGGGAAATGAAAGAAGACATGGGAACAAGGAGGGGTACTGTGCCTCAGTCCAAGCCCTAGTTTGAAATGCCTGCCAGAGGAGCAAAGAGCTTTCTGCAAGATTCACCCCACCCCCAACCCTCCACCGCCCAGATAGCCCTGACGCATCCTCCTCTGCACGCGACCCCAGACCCAGTCCAGCGCAGTCCCTTTTGTTTCCTGACATTCCTTACAGCCAGAAGATTCAGGGAGAGAGTTCCCCTATGAGCAGAGGAGAGGATGTCGCTGAAGTGTGACACAGGAATTGCAGAGAAAATGCGACAGCACCTGTCCTAGTAGACAAGGCCAGTCACGGTCGCCCAGCACTGATTCTAGGATTCTAGGGCAATCCGTCCTGTGGACCCCATGGAGAGGTCAGGCTGGAGCCTCAGAAGCCAGACATCCAAGGGTTTCCGCGGAGGAGTGCTGCGTTGCCCAGCCTCAGGGACTGGTTTCTAAGACAACCATGGGAACCACTGTGACGGGAGAATCAGCTCGCTCCTTGCGCTTGCGCACTGGCTGGTCCTAATCGCGCTCCGCTCCCAGCAGTCAGGCTGCGTCCCCTTTAAATAAGGGCAGCTTCGCCCCAGCAGAGGGGGATCCTGCTGCAGCCCCGGCTGCGGCTGGATCCCGGGTCCAGTATGGGGCCGCGTGGGGGAGGGGGCCGCGGGTGTCCCAGGGCCAAGCTCCCAGGAGTCCCCCGTTCAGGACATCCTTGAGCCGAGTTCCACCTATGGAGCCGGAGCTTCAGGGCGCCTGCAGGCTTCTCAGGACTCCTCTTCAGATGTGACTTTGGACCCCTCCGAGTGAGAATGGATGGGCTCACCACACCTGGTGTGGTGGGCAGGGCCTCGCTGCAGCACAGAATGATCCCATGGCCCTTGAGGCGTGGTGTCAGCCGAAAATTCACTGGTCCGTGAGCCCTCTGCCTCCCTCCTCCTTTGAAAGTGCAGTGGACTGCTCCGTTTCTAAAAGCCCTGGGGCTCCTGCAAGCCGACACCACTTTCTAGGACACGTACAGACAGGGACCTGGCGAATCCGAGGTGGAGACAATTCTATCAGGCGTGGCACTGACGTATTCCAGAGCAGACGGCGTGAATGCGTGTCACTGGAAGCATATGGGGCCATGGCTAAACCAACAAGTGTGTCCAGGCCTGTGCCCCGTGGCAAGGGGGAA
Source organism: Hylobates pileatus (assembly GCA_021498465.1). Taxonomy (NCBI): domain Eukaryota; kingdom Metazoa; phylum Chordata; class Mammalia; order Primates; family Hylobatidae; genus Hylobates; species Hylobates pileatus. The sequence goes on from CM038523.1 coordinate 137,354,836, forward strand.
CAAGTGGCCTTTCCCTGAGTGCCAAGGGAAATGAAAAAAGACCTGGGAAGCAGGAGGGGGCCTGTGCCACAGTCCAAGCCACAGTTTGAAATCCCTGCCAAAGGAGCAAGGAGCTTTCTGCAAGATTCACCCCACGCCCAATCCTCCACCGCCCAGGTAGTCCTGATCCACTCGGCCCTGCACGCGAACCGAGCCGCAGTCCGGCGTAGTCTCTTTGGTTTTCTGACATTCCTTAAAGCCAGAAGATTCAGGGAGAGATTCCCCCTATGAGCAGAGGAGAGGATGTCCTTCAAGAGAGACACAGGAAGGGTTGAGGAAATGCGACAGCACCTGTCCTAGTAGACAAGGCCAGTCACGGTCGCCCAGCGCTGATTCTAGGGCAATCCGTCCTGTGGACCCCGTGGAGAGGTCAGGCCGGAGCCTTGGAGGCCGGACACCCAAGCGCTGCCGCGGAGGACTGCTGCATTGCCCAGCCTCAGGGACTGGTTTCTAAGACAACCGTGGGAACCACTGTGACGGGAGAATCAGCTCGCCCCTCGCGCTTTCGCAGTGGCTGGGCCGAAGCGCGCTCCGCTCACAGCAGTCAGGCTGCGTCCCCTTTAAATAAGCGCAGCTGCGCCCCAGCAGAGGGGGATCCTGCTGCAGCCCCGGCGCTGCGGCTGGATCCGGGGTCCAGTTTGGGGCCCCGTGGGAGAGGGGGCCGCGGGTGTGCCAGGGCCGAGCACCCAAGAGTCCAGTGTTCAGGACCTCCTTGAGCCAAGTTCCAGCGATGCAGCGGGAGCTTCAGGGTGCCTGCAGGATTCTCAGGACTCCTCTTCAGATGTGATTTTCGACCCCTCCGGGTGAGAAAGGATGGGCTCACCACACCTGGTCCCTGCAGTACAGAATGATCCCATGGCCCTCGAGGCGCGGTGACAGCTGAAAATTCACTGATCCGTGAGCCCTCTGCCTCCCTCCTCCTTTGAAAGAGCCATGGACTGCCCCGATTCTAAAAGCCCTGGGGCTCCTGCAAGCCGACACCGCTTGCCAGGACACCTGCAGACAGGGACCAGGCGAATCCGAGGTGGAGACGATGCGATCAGGCGAGGCACTGACGTATTCCAGAGCAGATGGCGCGAATGCGTGTCACCGGAGGCATATGGGGCGAAGGCGAAACCAACAAAGGTGTCCAGGCATGTGCCCGGTGGCAAGGGGGAAAAAGTGGCCGTTCCCTGAGTGCCAAGGGAAATGAAAGAAGACCTGGGATCCAGGAGGGGTCTGTGCCTCAGGCCAAGCCACAGTTTGAAATGCCTGCCAGGGGAGCAATGAGCTTTCTGCAAGATTCACCCCACCGCCAACCCTCAAAGCCCAGGGAGCCCTGACGCATCCTCCCCTGCACGCCACCCCAGCCGCAGTCCAGCGCAGTACCTTTGGTTTCCTGACATTACTTGCAGGCAGAAGATTCAGGGAGACAGTCCGCCTCTGAGCAGAGGAGAGGATGTCCCTCAAGAGTTACACAGGAAATGCAGAGGAAATGCGACAGCACCTGTCCTAGTAGACAAGGCCAGTCACGGTTGACCAGCGCTGATTCTAGGGCAACCGCCCTGTGGTCCCCTTGGAGAGGTCAGGCCGGAGCCTCGGAGGCCGGACACCCAAGGGCTGCCGCGGACGACTGCTGCATTGCCCAGCCTCAGGGACTGGTTTCTAAGACAACCGTGGGAACCACTGTGACGGGAGAATCAGCTCGCACCTCGCGCATGCGCACAGGCTGGGCCAACTGGCACTCCGCTCCCAGCAGTCAGGCTGCGTCCCCTTTAAATAAGGGCGGCTGCGCCCAGGCACTTGGGGATCCTGCTGCAGCCCCAGCGCTGAGGCTGGATCCGGGGTCCAGTTTGGGGCCGCGTGGGGGAGGGGGGCCGCGGGTGTCTCAGGGCCAAGCACCCAAAAGTCCGGTGTTGAGGACCTCCTTGAGCCGAGTTCCACCGATGCAGCGGGAGCTTCAGGGCGCTTGCAGGCTTCTCAGGACTCCTCTTCAGATGCGATTTTGCACCCCTGCGGATGAGAAAGGATGGGCTCACCACATCTGGTGAGACAGGCAGGGCCTCCCTACAGCACGGAATGATCCCATGCCCCTGAAGGCGTGGTGTCAGCTGAAAGTTGACTGATACGTGAGCCCTCAGCCTCCCTCCTCCTTTGAAAGAGCAGTGGCCTGCCCCGCTTCTAAGAGGCCTGGCGCTCCTGAAAGCCGACACCGCTTTCCATGACAGGAGCAGACAGGGACCGGGCCAATCCGAGGTGGAGACAATGCGATCAGGCGTGGCACTGAGGTATCCCAGAGCAGATGGTGTGAATGTGTGTCAGCGGAGGCGGACGGGCGATGGCGAAACCAAGAAGGGTGTCCAGGCATGTGTCCTGTGGCAAGGGGGAACAAGTGGCCGTTCCCTGAGTGCCAAGGGAAATGAAAGAAGACCTGGGATCCAGGAGGGGCCTGTGCCTCAGGCCAAGCCACAGTTTGAAATGCCTGCCAGGGGAGCAATGAGCTTTCTGCAAGATTCACCCCACCCCCAATCCTCCACCACCCAGGTAGTCCTGACACATTCGGCCCTGCACGCGAACCCAGCCGTAGTCCGTCACAGTCCCTTTGGTTTCCTGACATTCTTTACAGCCAGAAGATTCTGGGAGTCAGTCCACCTGTGAGCAGAGGAGAGGATGTCCCTCAAGAGTGAGACAGGAAGTGCAGAGGGAATGCGACAGCACCAGACCTAGAAGACAAGGCCGGTCACGGTCGCCCAGCGCTGATTCTAGGGCAATCCGTCCTGTGGACCCCGTGGGGAGGTCAGGCCGGAGCCTCGGAGGCCGGACACCCAGGGGCTGCTGCGGAGGAGTGCTACGTGGCCCAGCCTCAGGGACTGGTTTCTAAGACAACCGTGGGAACCACTGTGACGGGAGAATCAGCTCGCACCTCGCGCATGCGCACAGGCTGGGCCAACTGGCACTCCGCTCCCAGCAGTCAGGCTGCGTCCCCTTTAAATAAGGGCGGCTGCGCCCAGGCACTTGGGGATCCTGCTGCAGCCCCAGCTCTGAGGCTGGATCCGGGGTCCAGTTTGGGGCCGCGTGGGGGAGGCGGGCCGCGGGTGTCTCAGGGCCAAGACCCGGGGAGTCCAGTGTTCAGGACCTCCTTGAGCCAAGTTCCACCTATACAGCGGGATCTTCAGGGGGCCTGCAGGGTTCTCAGAACTCCTCTTCAGATGTGACTTTGGACCCCTCCGAATGAGAGTGGATGGGCTCACCACATCTGGTCAGGTGGGCCAGTGCCTCGCTGCAGCACAGAATGATCCCATGGCCCTGGAGGCGTGGTGTCAGCTGAAAATTCACTGATCCGTGAGCCCTCTGCCTCCCTCCTCCTTTAAAAGAGCAGTAGACCGCCCCGATTCTAAAAGACCTGGCGCTCCTGCAGGCCGACACCGCTTTCCCGGACACGAGCAGACAGGGACCAGGCGAATCCGAGGTGGAGACAATGCGATCAGGCGAGGCACTGACGTATCCCAGAGCAGATGGCGTGAATGCGTGTCACCGGAGGCGTATGGGGCGATGGGGAAACCAAGAAGGGTGTCCAGGCATGTGTCCGGTGGCAAGGGGGAACAAGTGGCCGTTCCCTGAGGGCCAAGGGAAATGAAAGAAGACCTGGGAACCAGGAGGGGCCTGTGCCTCAGACCAAGCCACAGTTTGAAATGCCTGCCAGGGGAGCAATGAGCTTTCTGCAAGATTCACCCCACCGCCAACCCTCAAAGCCCAGGGAGCCCTGACGCATCCTCCCCTGCACGCCACCCCAGCCGCAGTCCAGCGCAGTACCTTTGGTTTCCGGACATTCCTTACAGCCAGAAGATTCAGGCAGTCAGTCTGCCTATGAGCAGAGGAGAGGATATCGCCCAAGAGTGAGACAGGAAGTGTAGAGGAAATACGACAGCACCTGTCCTAGAAGACAAAGCCAGTCACGGTCGCCTAGCGCTGATTCTAGGATTCTAGGGCAATCTGCCCTGTGGACCCCGTGCAGAGGTCAGGCCGCAGCATCGGAGGCCCGACACCCAAGCGCTGCCATGGAAGACTCCCGCGTTGCCCAGCCTCAGGGACTGGTTTCTAAGACAACCGTCGGAACCACTGTGGCCGGAGAATCGGCTCGCGCCTTGCGCATGCGCCTTGGCTGGTCCTAATCGCGCTCCGCTCCCAGCAGTCAGGCTGCGTCCCCTTTAAATAAGGGCAGCTTCGCCCCAGCAGAGGGGGATCCTGCTGTAGCCCCGGCTGCGGCTGGATCCAGGGTCCAGGTTGGGGTCGCGTGGGGCAGGGGGCCGCGAGTGTCCCAGGGCCAAGCAACCAGGAGTCCCGTGTTCAGGACCTCCTTGAGCAGACTTCCAGCGATGGAGCGGGAGCTTCAGGGCGCCTGCGGGGTTTGCAGGACTCCTCTTCACATGTAATTTTTGACCCCTTCGGGTGAGATCGGATGGGCTGCCCACATCTGGTGACGCAGGCAGGGCCTCGCTGCAGCACAGAATGATCCCATGGCCCTCAAGGCGAGGAGTCAGCTGAAAGTCCACTGATCCGGGAGCCCTCTGCCTCCCTCCTCCTTTGAAAGAGCAGTGGCCTGCCCCACTTCTAAAAGGCCTGGCGCTCCTGCAGGCCGACACCGCTTTCCAGGACACGTGCAGACAGGCACCTGGCAAATCCGAGTTGGAGACGATGCGATCAGGCGCGGCACTGACGTATCCCAGGGCAGATGTCGTGAATGCATGTCATCGGAGACATAAGGGGCGATGGCGAAACCAACAGAGGTGTCCGGGCATGCGCCCGGTGGCAAGGGGCAACAAGTGGCCTTTCCCTGAGTGCCAAGGGGAATGAAAGAAGACCTGGGAACCAGGAGGGGACCTGGGCCTCCGTCCAAGCCACAGTTTGAAATGCCTGAGCTAGGAGCAAAGAGCTTTCGGCTAGATTCACCCCACCGCCAATCCTCCACCGCCCAGGTAGCCCTGACTCAACCTCCCCGGCGCCAGGCCCGAACCCAGTCCCGGCGCAGTCCCTTTGGTTTCCTGACATTCCTTGCAGCCAGAAGATTCTGGGGGTCAGTCCACCCAGGAGCAGAGGAGAGGATGTCACTCAAGAGCGAGACAGGAAGTGCAGAGAAAATGCGACAGCACCTGCCCTGGAAGACAAGGCCAGTCACGATCGCCTACCTCCGATGCTAGGGAATCCGCCCACCCATGAGGTGAAACACGGAGACTCAGGAAGCTTCACTGCCTGAGAGACGTATGGAAGCCAAGAACTCCAGGGTCCTCGGACCTGCCCAAAGCGGCAGAAACGGGTTTGGAGAGAGACACAGTCAGGACAGGGATCTCCAGCAAGTCTCTGCCTGACGGAATCGGGAGTCATCTTGGCAGAAGATACTCAGCCAGACCGAGAGGCACCTAGGCCCCTCAGAAACAGCGGAGACAGAGCAAGAGGCAGGACAGAGCAGAAGCCAGGGCATAGGCATGGTTCAGCGCCGTGCCTTCGCCCCGGGCATAAGGGGAGGGGTGCGAAACGGGTGGCTTGTCCAGAGAGTCCAGCGTTCCAGGGACAGGGATTGTTGCCGTCTCGCATTCCCGGCTTCCTCTTCAAGATTGTATCCCGCTGTGGCTTCATTTCGCCGAGAAGAGCCTTAGAAAGGTACAACCGTCTTCTTGGACATGGGTCCGCTCCTCTCCTGCCGGACAATGTGCTCCTGTGGGGCTTTTGCCCTGGGCTGGAGTGTGGTCCGCTTGATCCTAGAAAAGAGGCCGCTCAGCATGGGGAGGAGACTTCCATTACACCGGGACTGACGCATCTCCTCACGTGATCGAGGCCTTCACAAACCCAAAGTGGAAGCGCCGCGACGGCGATGGACAAACGGCCACAGCACCCAGGCAGAGACGCCGAAAGAGGCTCACCAAAGGCGGGCGACGTGCAACAAATCGCTTTCTGACGCACAGGGAACATTCGTGCAAAGACACACACACACACGGGCACACAGACACACACACACACACACACACACACACAAACACACACACGGGCACACAGACACACACACACACACGGGCACACAGACACACACACACACACGGGCACACAGACACACACACACACGGGCACACAGACACACACACACACACGGGCACACAGACACACACACACACACACACACACACACAAACACACACACACGCCGAAAGAGAGAGGGAGAGAAGCACAGAGAGGGTGACAGACAGAGAGAGAAGTGAGAATGGGAGACGCACCCACACACGCAGTCCCCCAGAAGTGGCACAGCAGTCAACGCCCCCAGGCAACACCTGCGGCTGCGGGCTTCTGCTCTCCATGGCAACGACCCTCGGGTGAGAGAGCAGCCCACGGGCAGGCAGGCAGACCTGTCCTGGAGATCTCGGGGGCATGACTTCTGGGGAGACTCACCCGAACACCGTCCGGGCAGGCCTGAGGCCGGGAGGCCACGCTGCTTCCCCCGGACTCCGCCTGTGCTTTCGTCCTCCTGGTCGGCCCTTTGCCAATCCTGGCAGCCGGAGACGTTCCTGTGGACCCCGGGGAGGGGTCAGGCCAGAGGCTGGGAAGCCCGACACCCAAGCGCTGCCACGGAGGGCTCCCGCGTTGCCCAGCCTCAGGGACTGGTTTCTAAGACAACCGTGGGAACCACTGTGACGGGAGAGCCAGCTCGCGCCTCGCGCATGCGCATTGGCTGGGCCCACTCGCGCTCCGCTCCTGGCAGTCAGGCTGCGTCCCCTTTAAAGAACGGCGGCCGCGCGGCGGCACAGGGGGCTCCTGTCGCAGCCGCGGCTGCGGCTGGATCCGGGGTCCAGTTTGGGGCCGCGTGGGAGAGGGGGCCGCCGGTGCCCCAGGGCCAAGACCCCAGGAGTCCCGTCTTCCGGGCCTCCTTGAGCCGACTTCCACCGATGGAGCGGGAGCTTCAGGGCGCCTGCGGGGTTCTCAGGACTCCTCTTCAGATGTAATTTTTGACCCCTTCGCGTGAGAACGGATGGGCTCACCACATCTGGTGAGGCAGGCAGGGCCTCCCTGCAGCACGGAATGGTCCCCTGGCCCTCAAGGCGTGGTGTCAGCTGAAGTTTGACTGATCAGTGAGCCCTCCACCTCCCTCCTCCTTTGAAAGAGCAGTGGCCTGCCCCGCTTCTAAAAGGCCTGGCGCTCCTGCAAGCCGACACCGCTTTCCAGGACACCAGCAGACAGGGACCGGGCCAATCCGAGGTGGAGACAATGCGATCAGGCGTGGCACTGAGGTATCCCAGAGCAGATGGTGTGAATGTGTGTCAGCGGAGGGGCGTACGGGGCGATGGCGAAACCAACAAAGGTGTCCGGGCATGTGCCCGGTGGCAAGGGGCAACAAGTGGCCTTTCCCTGAGTGCCAAGGGGAATGAAAGAAGACCTGGGAAGCAGGAGGGGGCCCGTGCCTCAGTCCAAGCCACAGTTTGAAATGCCTGCCAGAGGAGCGAAGAGCTTTCTGCCAGATTCACCCCACCGCCAACCCTCAAAGCCCAGGGAGCCCTGACGCATCCTCCCCTGCACGCCACCCCAGCCGCAGTCCAGCGCAGTACCTTTGGTTTCCTGACATTACTTGCAGGCAGAAGATTCAGGGAGACAGTCCGCCTCTGAGCAGAGGAGAGGATGTCCCTCAAGAGTTACACAGGAAATGCAGAGGAAATGCGACAGCACCTGTCCTAGTAGACAAGGCCAGTCACGGTTGACCAGCGCTGATTCTAGGATTCTAGGGCAACCGCCCTGTGGTCCCCTTGGAGAGGTCAGGCCGGAGCCTCGGAGGCCGGACACCCAAGGGCTGCCGCGGACGAGTGCTACGTGGCCCAGCCTCAGGGACTGGTTTCTAAGACAACCGTGGGAACCACTGTGACGGGAGAATCAGCTCGCACCTCGCGCATGCGCACAGGCTGGGCCAACTGGCACTCCGCTCCCAGCAGTCAGGCTGCGTCCCCTTTAAATAAGGGCGGCTGCGCCCAGGCACTTGGGGATCCTGCTGCAGCCCCAGCGCTGAGGCTGGATCCGGGGTCCAGTTTGGGGCCGCGTGGGGGAGGCGGGCCGCGGGTGTCTCAGGGCCAAGCACCCAAAAGTCCGGTGTTGAGGACCTCCTTGAGCCGAGTTCCACCGATGCAGCGGGAGCTTCAGGGCGCTTGCAGGCTTCTCAGGACTCCTCTTCAGATGTGACTTTGGACCCCTCCGAGTGAGAATGGATGGGCTCACCACACCTGGTCGGGTGGGCAGGGCCTCGCTGCAGCACAGAATGATCCCATGGCCCTCCAGGCGCGGTGACAGCTGAAAATTCACTGATCCTTCAGCCCTCTTCCTCCGTCCTCCTTTGAAAGAGCAGTGGCCTGCCCAGCTTCTAAAAGCCTTGGGGCTCCTGCAAGCCGACACTGCTTTCCAGGACACATGGAGACACTGACCAGAGGGATGGGAGGTCGAGACAATGCGATCACGCGTGGCCCTGGCGTATCCCATAGCAGATGGTGTGAATGTGTGTCACCGGAGGCATATGGGGCGATGGCAAAACCTACAATGGTTTCTAGGTATGTGCCCCTTGGAAGGGGGGGCAAAGGTGACGTTTCCTTCAATGTCTGGGAAAATCAAAGAACACCTGCAAACCACTGCCACGGGCATAAGGGCAGGAGAGCCAAACGGGTGACTTGGCCTGAGAGGCTAGGATTCCATTTGGAAGAATAATGCCATGTCCTGTTCTTAGCTTCTTCTTTTAGATTTTGTGGTGTGGCTTCGTTTCTCAGACAAGAACCACGCGGAGATAGTACCATCTCCTTTCACGTCGGTCTGCTCCCCTCCTGCAAGACAAGCTGCTCCTGTGAGACTTTTTTTTTTTTTTTTTTTTTTTTTTTTTTTTTTTTTTTTTTTTTTTTTTTTTTTTTTTTTTTTTTTTTTTTTTTTTTTTTTTTTTTTTTTTTTTTTTTTTTTTTTTTTTTTTTTTTTTTTTTTTTTTTTTTTTTTTTTTTTTTTTTTTTTTTTTTTTTTTTTTTTTTTTTTTTTTTTTTTTTTTTTTTTTTTTTTTTTTTTTTTTTTTTTTTTTTTTTTTTTTTTTTTTTTTTTTTTTTTTTTTTTTTTTTTTTTTTTTTTTTTTTTTTTTTTTTTTTTTTTTTTTTTTTTTTTTTTTTTTTTTTTTTTTTTTTTTTTTTTTTTTTTTTTTTTTTTTTTTTTTTTTTTTTTTTTTTTTTTTTTTTTTTTTTTTTTTTTTTTTTTTTTTTTTTTTTTTTTTTTTTTTTTTTTTTTTTTTTTTTTTTTTTTTTTTTTTTTTTTTTTTTTTTTTTTTTTTTTTTTTTTTTTTTTTTTTTTTTTTTTTTTTTTTTTTTTTTTTTTTTTTTTTTTTTTTTTTTTTTTTTTTTTTTTTTTTTTTTTTTTTTTTTTTTTTTTTTTTTTTTTTTTTTTTTTTTTTTTTTTTTTTTTTTTTTTTTTTTTTTTTTTTTTTTTTTTTTTTTTTTTTTTTTTTTTTTTTTTTTTTTTTTTTTTTTTTTTTTTTTTTTTTTTTTTTTTTTTTTTTTTTTTTTTTTTTTTTTTTTTTTTTTTTTTTTTTTTTTTTTTTTTTTTTTTTTTTTTTTTTTTTTTTTTTTTTTTTTTTTTTTTTTTTTTTTTTTTTTTTTTTTTTTTTTTTTTTTTTTTTTTTTTTTTTTTTTTTTTTTTTTTTTTTTTTTTTTTTTTTTTTTTTTTTTTTTTTTTTTTTTTTTTTTTTTTTTTTTTTTTTTTTTTTTTTTTTTTTTTTTTTTTTTTTTTTTTTTTTTTTTTTTTTTTTTTTTTTTTTTTTTTTTTTTTTTTTTTTTTTTTTTTTTTTTTTTTTTTTTTTTTTTTTTTTTTTTTTTTTTTTTTTTTTTTTTTTTTTTTTTTTTTTTTTTTTTTTTTTTTTTTTTTTTTTTTTTTTTTTTTTTTTTTTTTTTTTTTTTTTTTTTTTTTTTTTTTTTTTTTTTTTTTTTTTTTTTTTTTTTTTTTTTTTTTTTTTTTTTTTTTTTTTTTTTTTTTTTTTTTTTTTTTTTTTTTTTTTTTTTTTTTTTTTTTTTTTTTTTTTTTTTTTTTTTTTTTTTTTTTTTTTTTTTTTTTTTTTTTTTTTTTTTTTTTTTTTTTTTTTTTTTTTTTTTTTTTTTTTTTTTTTTTTTTTTTTTTTTTTTTTTTTTTTTTTTTTTTTTTTTTTTTTTTTTTTTTTTTTTTTTTTTTTTTTTTTTTTTTTTTTTTTTTTTTTTTTTTTTTTTTTTTTTTTTTTTTTTTTTTTTTTTTTTTTTTTTTTTTTTTTTTTTTTTTTTTTTTTTTTTTTTTTTTTTTTTTTTTTTTTTTTTTTTTTTTTTTTTTTTTTTTTTTTTTTTTTTTTTTTTTTTTTTTTTTTTTTTTTTTTTTTTTTTTTTTTTTTTTTTTTGCTGAGATGCTGCACTGCTTTCCCAGGACTCCCTCTGCTTTTTCTGCATCCTGATCAGCCCTCTGTGTATCGTGGTGTCCTGAAACTGTTTTTTCGACCCCCTGGATTGGTCAGGCTGGAGCCTCAACACCGACGCACTGACCCGAAGGGCTCCTGCTTTGTTAAGTTTCAAGGAGTAGTCCTCAACCAACCGTTGGTGTCACTACGACAGGAGAATGGGCTTGCGCCTCACGCATGCGCATTTCCCAGGCCGACTCCAGCTTTGCTCTTCAAAGTCCGGCTGCGGCTCCTTTAAACAGGTTCTGCGATGCGTGGACTGGGGTTTCTGTGGCAGTCGCGGTGGTTGCTGGAGCGGGAATGTAGTAGGGGGCATTGTGGGAGTGGGGGCTTCGGGCCCCTCAGGGCCGGACCCCCTGGAGTCCTGTCCTCAGGACCTCCTTGAGCCGATTTCTACCGGTGGAAGTGGACCTTGCTTCAGGGTGCCGGTTCAGGTCTCCGGACTCATAAGCCGGTGTGCATTGTTGTGATCACAGCTCACTGCAGCCTCAGTCTCCCAGATTTAAGCAATTTTCTTGTCTCAGCCTCCCACGTACCTGGGACTACAGGCATGTGCCCCCACACTCAACTACTTTTCTTCAAAAACATTTTTGTACGAATGGGGACTTACTATGTTTCCTGGCTCATGTCAAACTCCTGGGCTCAAGCCATCCTCCTGTGTTGGCCTCCTCGAGTGCTGAGATTACAGGTGTGAGCTTCCACAGGCAGCTAAATTCTTGTATCTTAAATCCCTACTTCCCACAATAAGCAGATGTTAGGCCCACTTATTTTGTAACTTTTTACTGTTTATGTCTCTTTTTGTTCCTGGACACAGGGATTAGCAGCCCACTCTCCACCAAATTTCAAATCATTAGGGGAATTATGCTCTGTCCCAGGAGTGGCTGATGCTTCAAGGACCTGCTGCTCTAACATAGGTCTGCTGAGGAGTACAATTCATCTTGTGTTTCTGTGTTGTTTACCAACCTTCCTGAGCTCCTCTAAGTCAGTCTATCCTGCCACAACTGGCAAGAATCAAGAAACTCTCCAAGAAAATATTTATCAACTTGCCTGTTGTCAAGTAGAAGACAGGTCTGCTGACCATGGCGGGCATGGCAGGGCTTGACAGTGAGCGCCCCCCACCGTGTTTGCTCTTCACTTCATGTTCCACCTGAACTTTCCTGTCTGCTCAGTGAGTCTTGACAGTGGGGTCAAGGGGACTCACTCTTAAAGACCAAGGCTGACCCTCTCTGAATACAATGCCATGACCTAGTTACTGTCACTGTGGTTTTGTCTTCAGGGACTAAAGGATACAATAAGAATTTGTTCCTTTAATTTTCCTGTTGATGCACAAAATACTTAAATGCTTCTACATAGCTCTGCTGAGGAGTACAATTCATCTTATGTTTCTGTGTTGTTTAACAACCTTCCTGAGCTCCTCTAAGTCAGTCTATCCTGCCACAACTGGCAAGAATCAAGAAACTCTCCAAGAAGATATTTATCAACTTGCCTGTTGTCAAGTAGAAGACAGGTCTGCTGACCATGGCGGGCATGGCAGGGCTTGACAGTGAGCGCCCCCCACCGTGTTTGCTCTTCACTGCATGTTCCACCTGAACTTTCCTGTCTGCTCAGTGAGTCTTGACAGTGGGGTCAAGGTGACTCACTCTCAAAAACCAAGGCTGACCCTCTCTGAATACAATGCCATGACCTAGTTACTGTCACTGTGGTTTTGTCTTCAGGGACTAAAGAATACAATAAGAATTTGTTCCTTTAATTTTCCTGTTGATGCACAAAATACTTAAATGCTTCTACATAGGTCTGCTGAGGAGTACAATTCATCTTATGTTTCTGTGTTGTTTAACAACCTTCCTGAGCTCCTCTAAGTCAGTCTATCCTGCCACAACTGGCAAGAATCAAGAAACTCTCCAAGAAGATATTTATCAACTTGCCTGTTGTCAAGTAGAAGACAGGTCTGCTGACCATGGCGGGCATGGCAGGGCTTGACAGTGAGCGCCCCCCACCGTGTTTGCTCTTCACTGCATGTTCCACCTGAACTTTCCTGTCTGCTCAGTGAGTCTTGACAGTGGGGTCAAGGGGACTCACTCTCAAAAACCAAGGCTGACCCTCTCTGAATACAATGCCATGACCTAGTTACTGTCACTGTGGTTTTGTCTTCAGGGACTAAAGGATACAATAAGAATTTGTTCCTTTAATTTTCCTGTTGATGCACAAAATACTTAAATGCTTCTACATAGGTAGAAGCATTTGTGCCACAGAGCACTAAGGGAAAGTCCCCACAATAAATGTGCTTTTCACCTGAGCTGCTACATGTGACAGTTAAGCAGCTAAAGGTTAAAAAAAATCAAAGCTCCCCAAATTTTGTGGGTATGACAGCTGGTCCAACTTCACGGTCTGCACTTTCCCTCTGTAACAGCTTGGATAAATACAGAGATAACTAGCAACTGATACCCTGGTGTGCCAAGCAATCACTGTATCTGTGTGATTAAAAACCAGCATTTAACCATACTCTAGATACATTAAAAATCAACCCCACACTCATAGACTGTAATTCTACTTTGCTTCCAGATGGCAGTTACAATTGGAAAAGAAATACCTAGTTTACTGGAGGCATTAATACTCCATTGTTGCAGAAATGGAAGCTTTAAAAGAACGTACTCTGGACTTTCTGACCTGGATACTAACAACTAGTGGAAAATATGTATCTAAGAATACACTTGGAACAGAAATGTGAAAAACCAAAAGTAAGGGATATTATGAAGGATCACATATAAAATGACCCACTGCTAAAGAGGCAACAAAGAAAATTGTAGAAGAAAATGACAAGAAGCATTATGCCTTAATGAGTTTGTGCTACTATATAAGAAAATACACTAGGCTGGGTAATTTCTGAAGAAGAGAAATGTATTTCTCACAGTTCCATAGGCTAGAAGTCCAAGATCAAGGTGCCAGCAGGATTGGTGTCTGGTGAGGGCCTGGCCTGTGCATCCAAGATGGTACCTTGTGCACTCTGCCTTCAGGAGGAGATGCACTGTGCCCTCATGTGGCAGAAGGCGGAGGGGCAAAACAGGGGAAGCCCACTCCCTCCAGTCCTTGTGTAAGGACCCTAAACCCATTCGTGAAGATTCTCCCTTCATGACTGAATCACTACCTAAGGGCCCTACTTCCTAATCCTATAACATTGTGATTAATTTTAGAGGGACACATTCAGAACATAGCACTCTATATTCAATTTTTTAAAAATTATTTTGTTGTTTTGCTTTTCTGTTTTACAAATGGTTTAAAGTGCACAAAATTTGATTAATCGTATTCCTTGGCTCATAGCATACCTTGGCTCCTATTTCACCCTTGTCTGTGCCTGGGCTTCTATGTAAATGTATTTCAATGTATTTGAATAATATGGTAATTTGTGAACCCACAACACGACCCAAGAACTAGGGTTCTGACCTAACATCTGCTGCTCCTCTGTCCTTTTTCTTGATTTACACCCTTCAGCCCCAGGGTAACTACTACCCTGAATTCATGTTTAGGATTCCCTGCCTTTAAAAAACCATTGTTTTATTGCATATATTTGATTGCCCTAAATGACATATTATTTAGTTTTTTAAGGGTATAATTTATTTACCCATTCTCCTGTTAATGAACATCTGGCTTGTTTCCATATATTTGATATTATGAATGGCATTACATGAGCATTTTTTTAAAATACTTCTGGTACATATGGGCAAGAGTTTCTCCAGGGCCTATGGTAGAGAAATTACTTTGCCATAACATATGAGAATGCTCAACATTGTAAGATAATCCAAATTGTTTTCCAAAGTGGTTGTTCTAATTTAAACTCTCACCTCCTGTATTAGTTCGAGATGATCTTGTTGATCCATAGTCTCTCCATATTTGGTGATATGGTTTGGCTGTGTCCCCACCCAAATCTCAGCTTGAATTCTATCTCCCAGAATACCCACATGTTGTGGGAGGGACCCAGGGTGAGGTAATTGAATGATGGAGGCCAGTCTTTCCTGTGCTATTCTCTTGATAGTGAACAAGTCTCATGAGATCTGATGGGTTTATCAGGGGTTTCTGCTTTGGCTTCCTCCTCATTTTCTCTTGTTGCTGCCATTTAATAAGTGCCTTTCACCTCCTGCCATGACTCTGAGGCCTCCCCCACCATGTGGGACTGTAAATCCAGTTACAGTTCTTTTTCTTTACACCTCTTTTTCTTCTCAGACTTGGGTATGTCTTTATCAGCAGTGTGAAAACAGACTAATACAGTAAATTGATACCAGTGGTGTGGGGTGCTGCTGAAAAGATACCCAAAAATGTAGAAGTGACTTTGAAACTTGGTAAGAGGCAGAAGTTGGAACAATTTGGAGGGCTCAGAAAAAGACTGGAAAAGGCGGGAAATTTTGGAACCTCCTAGAGACTTGTTGAATGGCTTTGACAAAAATGCTGATAGTGTTTTGAACAATAAGGTCCAGGCTGATGTGGTCTCAGATGGAGATGAGGAACTTGTTGGGAACTGGAGCAAAGGTGACTCTCGTTATGTTTTAGCAAAGAGAATGGCAGCATTTTGCCCCTGCCCTATAGATTTGTGGAACTTTGAACTTGAGAGAGATGATTTAGGTTATCTGCTGGAAGAAATTTCTAAGCAGTAAAGCATTCAAGAGGTGACTTGGGTGATGCTAAAGGCCTTCAGTTTTGTAAAGGAAGCAGAGCATACAAGTTTGGAAAATTTGCAGCCAGACAATGTGATAGAAAAGAAAATCCCATTTTCTGAGGATAAATTCAAGCAGTCTGCAGAAATTTGCATAAGTAACGAGAAGCTGAATGTTAATACCCAAAGCAATGGGGAAAATGTGTACAGGACATGTCACAGGTCATCACAGCAACCCCTCCCATCACAAGCCCAGAGGCCTAGGAGGAAAAAACGTTTTCTGGGCTGGGCCAGGTTCACTGTTCTATGTGTAGCATAGAGCCTTGTTTCTCTGCGTTTCAGCCCCTCCAGCCATGGCTGAAAGGGGCCAACATAGAACTCAGGCCATGGCCTTGAGAGTGCAAGCACCAAGCCTTGGTAGCTTCCATATTGTGTTGAGCCTGCACATGCATAGAAGTCAAGAATTGATGTTTGGAAACCTCCACCTAGATTTCAGAGGATGCATGAAAACACCTGGATGTCCAAGCAAAAGTTTGCTGCAGGGGTGGTGCTCTGATGGAGAACCTCTGCTAGGGCTGTGCAGAAGGGAAATGTGGGGTCAGAGCCCCTACACAGAGTCCCTACTGGGGCACTTCCTAGTGGAGCTTTGAGGAGAGGGCCAGTCTTCTCCAGACCCCAGAATGGTAGATTCACTGACAGCTTGCACCATCAGCCTGGAAAAGATGCGGACACTCAACATCAGCCCATGAAAACAGCCAGGAGGTGGGCTATACCCTGCAAAGCTACAGGGGCAGAACTACCCAAGGCTGTGGGAGCCCACCTCTTGCATCAGCATGACCTTGATGTGAAACATGATGTCAAAGGAGATCATTTTGGAGCTTTAAAATTTGACTACCTTGCTGGATTTTGGACTTGCATGGGGCCTGTAACCCCTTTGTTTTGGCCAATTACTCTCATTTGGAACAGCTGTATTTACTCAATTACCTGTACCCCCATTGTATCTAGGAAGTAACTAGCTTGATTTGGATTTTACAGGATCATAGGCAGAAGAGACTTGCCTTGTTTCAGATGAGACTTTGGACAGCAGACATTTGGGTTAATGCTGAAATGAGTTAAGACTTTGGGGGGCTGTTGGGAAGGCATAATAGGTTTTGAAATGTGAGGACATGAGATTTGGAGAGGACATGAGATTTGGAGGGGCCAGGAGTGGAAAAATATGGTTTGACTATGTCCCTACCCACATCTCAACTTGAATTGTATTGCTCAGAATTCCCACGTGTTTGGGGAGGGAACCAGGGGGAAGTAGTTGAATCTTTGGGGCTGGTCTTTCCCATGCTATTCTTGTGATAGTGAATAAATCTCACAAGATCTGATGGGTTTATCAGTGGTTTTGTCTTTTGCTTCTTTTGCCTCCTTCTCATATTCTCTTGCCACTGCCATGTAAGAAGTGCTGTTCATCCACTGCCATAACTCTGAGGCCTCCTCAACCATGTGGAACCCTAAATCCAATTAAGCCTCTTTTTCTTCCCTGTCTCAGGTATGTCTTTATCAGCAGTGTGAATGTGGACTAATACATTTGGTATTGTCAAACTTCTTAATAATCGTGGGGAGAATAGATGTGCAGGATCTTGTGCATTTTCCTGATTACTAATGAGGTTGAGAAATTTTTTACATTTTGCAGGCTTTCTCTTTTGTGAAATCCCTATTGATGTCTTTTCCCAATTTTCTGTTGGGTTGCTATTTTTAAAATTAATTCATAGGAGCTCCTTATACTTAGTTGATCTGAATGTAATCTTTCATAGGTTTTAGGTACTGCAAATATCTTCTAACTTATAGTTTATCTTTTCACTTTTTTACTTTTATTTTTTAATTTCTATTTTTTTGACACAGAGTCTAGCTCTGTCATTCAGGCTGGAGTGCAGTGGCTCACTGCAACCTCCACCTCCTGGGTTCAGACAATTCTCGTGCCTCAGCTTCCCAAGTAGCTGGGATTACAGGTGTCTGCCACTAATGCCTGGCTGATTTCTTGTATTTTTAGTAGAGATGGGGTTTCACCATGTTGGCCAGCCTGGTCTCAAACTCCTGACCTCAGGTGATGTACTGTTGGGATTACAGGCTTGAGACACTGTGCCCAGCCTATCTTTCCAATTTTTGATGTAAAAAGTTCTTAATTTTGTGACAGTCAAAATGTCTAATCTTTTTTAATGGTTAAATGGCTTTTTGTGTCTCATTCACTTACATTTTCTACTAAAAGTTTTAGAGTTTTGTTTCTGACATGTAAGTCTTTGGTCTTCTGGAATTTAATGTTTGTATATAGAGTGAAGTAGGAATATAATTTCATTTTGTTTCCTATAACAATAACCATTATTTTTCTATTCTATTTATTGAAAAGTCCTTTCTTTCCTTGCTGATCTGCCATGTCACCTACATCACATATCAAATATTAAATTTGTGGAGATTTGTTTGGGAACTCTCTATTCTGTTTTATTAGTCAGTTTATCAGTGAAGACCACACTGTCTTAATTGCTGTAGCTTTATAAAAGTTCTGATATTTGCCAGCACAAATCTTTCCTCTTCTTCAGTAATGTCTTTGATATTCTTGGCCCCTTCCCTTTTCCATATATATCTATCTATATATATATATATATATATATATATATATATATATATAGAGAGAGAGAGAGAGAGATAGGGTCTCACTTTGTTGCACAGGCTTGAGGACTGGTGCAATCATAGCTCACTGCAGACTTGAACCCCTGGGCTCAAGAACTCCTCCTACCTCAGCCTCCCAAGTAACTGGGACTCTAAGGCATGCACCACCACATCCAGCTAATTTTTAAAAAAATTATTATTTTTTGCAACGATGGGGATCTTGCTATTCTGCACAGGCTGGTCTCAAACTTTTGGCCTCAAGCAATCCTTCCACCTCAGGCTCCCAAAGTGCTGGGATCACAAGAGTGAGCCACCACACCTGGCTTCATTTTCCATATTTTAAGGCCATTTTTTAAAAGCTGCTCAAGACTGCTTTACTTGAGTGTTACTTGCAACTCCCTTACTAGCCTTGGAAATACTGTTAGTGAAGAAAATCTAAAGAGTCAAAAAATAAAATATTCTTTCTTTTCTTCCAATTGCAAAAGAGCAGACACCCTCCTGAATCATAAAGCTAGTTTTGATAAATTGGTGAACTGAGAGCATACACAGTATTATTAATTCTGTTCTAATTTCTGCTTCACTGTGGAGTGTCTTCACAGAGTCTTAAAAGATTATTGCTATGAAATATTCTTATGCATGTAACCTCTACAATTCTGCAGTTGTACTTGGCTGTCTTACCTAATAATCAGTTGCTTTGCTTCATAATATTTAAATTGGCATCTCTAATTTCCAAAAGGCATAAATACTAGTATAGATTTTTAGTTAAGCCAGAAGAAAGTAGACTTTATTTACTAACATAACTTATATGTAAAGGTTTAGTAAATCTCCCTGCTTCTTTTCTTTTGCATCATGACAACCACTGAAAATAATATTTCTATAGCAGTCGGGGGTAAATGGACAATGACTTTTGTGGCCAGAGGTGAATGGCCCAGGGGCTCCTGCACTCCAGGTCCCACTGAGCCTGCCACACAGCTGAGGGCATCAGTATTTCCACACACCTGTAGTGCACGCTGTCCCAGAACACAGATCAGATGCTCTCCTTTATTCAAATGGGGAGTTGAGAGTATTGTCATTGTAATTAAAGTAATAAATACATATTTATATACTGTTAAAATCTGGTTGGATTTGTGTCCTTTCACAAAACAAATCGCTTAAATGAAACCACAGAATTAATATAATTGAGTACATTTGCTTCTATGAGATGCTTTTTAAAATGGAATTAGAGTCTAATTTGAAATGTCAGTTAAAAGTTTAAATATTCAACTCAATAACATTTAGATTTTTGTTTTGTTTTGTTTTGAGGCGGAGTTTAGCTCTTGTCACCCAGGCTGGAATGCAATGGCGCAATCTCAGATCACTGCAAGCACCTTCTCCCGGGTTCAAGCAATTCTCTTGCCTCAACCTCCTGAGTAGCTGGGATTACAGGTGCCTGCCACCATGCCTGGCTAATTTTTGTATTTTCAGTAGAGATGGGGTTTCACCATGTTGGCCAGGCTGGTCTTGAATTCCTGACCTCATGTGATCCACCTACTTTGGCCTCCCAAAGTGCTGGGATTACAGGTGTGAGCCACTGCCCTCGGCCTTTTTAGATTATTTTACTCTATCTTAGTTACTTATTTTTATGACTTTATTGTTATAAAAATGCTAGCTTTTTCAAAGAATCAATCAATATAACAAAGAACATAGAAGATGATCAACAAGCATTACCACCTCCATGATCTGAAAATAACTGTGATCAATCCAGAAGCTGACACATTGTGGATCCCTTCACGCCGGTTCCCAGTACAAAGTAACCCCTTGCTTGTAGAAAACATTATTATTATCATTAGCATTTTCGAGATGGAATTTGAGTCTTGTAGCCCAGGCTGGAGTGCAATGGTCCAATCTCAGCTCACTGCAACCTCTGCCTCCCAGGATCAAAGTATTCTCCTGCCTCAGCCTCCCAAGCAGCTGGGATTACAGGCATGCACCACCATGGCCTGCTAATTTTTTGTATTTTTAGTAGAGACAGGGTTTCACTATGTTGGCCAGGCTGGTCTCGAACTCCTGACCTCAGGTGATCCACTTGCCTCAACCTTCCAAAGTGTTGGGATTACAGGCATGAACCACCACACCTGGACTAGAAAAGACTATTCAATAGCAAACAGTAGCAGTATGCTTGGGGGT
This sequence comes from Hylobates pileatus, assembly GCA_021498465.1. Classification (NCBI taxonomy): domain Eukaryota; kingdom Metazoa; phylum Chordata; class Mammalia; order Primates; family Hylobatidae; genus Hylobates; species Hylobates pileatus. Next base: position 137,374,785 of record CM038523.1, read on the forward strand.
TTTAGGATTGATTATTTTCAAATCTCTAGAAAAGTTCAATGCATTACCTTAGGCTATAATCCCAGGGCAGAGTCTCATCTGTTAATAGGAGGCTGGTCTAAGGGTCCTTCCAGGTCTCAGATTAATGGTTTCCCATGTTGAACTGCTCCCTGCCAGCAACCCATCCTTGGTTTTGTTTGTTTGTTTGTTTGTTTTTACAGAGACAAGGTCTCACTATATTGCCCAGGCTGGACTTCAACTCCTGGCCTCAAGCAATCCTCCTGCCTTGGTCTCCCAAAGTGTTGGAGTTACAGATGTGAGCCTTTGTGCTCAGCTCATCCGTGGCTGTTCAAATGTGGAGGTAAATTGTAGATGCCAAGTTTACCTCCAGGTCAGAAGGGGCAGATGCCCCAGAGCAGAATCATAACTCTAACCAGGCCTCCCACAGCATGAAGACCTTATTTTCTGAAGCTTAAACCTGGACAAAGGTCTGACCAGTAGCACTGTGTTCATGAATGTCAGGTCAAAAGTTTAAAACTGGGACTATCCAGAAGAACCTGGTAGATGCAGGTGCAGTCTGCAGTCCAATGGTCAGCCATGAAAACAGGCTACCTGTTCTTTCTCTTTACCATGGAGTCTTGATGTAAAAATCAATGACACTTTCTTGTTTCTGGTGTGCTTCCCTTTCTTCTTCATTTTCCATAAGTAGTTTCCTGCATCCCACCTCCACACAGGCCACAGTCAATTCAGGACATTTTAACCATGAAAATGAGTCTCCATAATACCAGGCAAGGTGACTCATGTCTGTAATCCCAGCACTCTGGGAGGCTGAAGTGGGAGAATGGCTTGAGCTTAGGAGTTTGAGACCAGCCTGGGCAACATGGTGAAACCCTGTCTCTAACCAAAAATAAGTGAATAAAAAAAATAAGCCACGTATGGTGGTGCATGCTACTAGTCCAGCTACTCAGGAGGCTGAGGTGGGAGGATTGCTTGAGTCAAGGAGGTGAAGTCTGAAGTGGGCCAAGATCATGCCACTGCAATCCAGCCTGGGCAACAGAGTGAGACCTTATCTCAAGAAAAAAAAAAAAGATTTAAAGGACAGACTGACTCTGTTATTACAAGCCAATGCTCATTTGCCATTCCATAAATCCTAGGGCACCTCTTAAGAATTATGCTAAATCTACTCTACCTGTGCTCTATAAATGTATTCACTATTGTAGATGCCACTAAGAACATTCATGATTCACCAGAGGAAGTAAAAATAACAGCATTAGTGGGAGTTTGGAAGAAGTTGATTCCAACTCTCATAAATGACTTTGCAGGGTTCAAGACTTTAGCAGAGGACGTAACCACAGATGTGGTGAAGATAGCAAGAGAACTAGTATTAAAAGTGGAGCATGAAGATGTGAGTGAATTGCGGCAATGTTTTTTTTTTTGAGATGGAATTTTGCTCTTGTTGCCCAAGCTGGAGTGCAATGGTGTGATCTCAGCTCACTGCAACCTCTGCCTCCTGGGTTCAAGCGATTCTCCTGCCTCAGCCTCCCGAGTAGCTGGTATTGTAGGCATGTGCCACAACACCCGGCTAATTTTGTATTTTTAGTAGAGACGGAGTTTCACCATATTGGTCAGACTGGTCTCGAACTCCCAACGTCAGATGATCCACTCGCCTCAGCCTACAGAAGTGCTGGGATTACAGGCATGAGCCACCGCACCTAGCCAGACTGCTGCAATCTTAATGGATGAGGAGTTGCTTACTATGAATGAGCAAAGAAAGTGGTTTCTTGGGATGGAATCTACTCCTGGTGAAGATGCCGTGAACATTGTGGAAAGAACAACAAAGGACTTAGAATATTCCATAAACTTAGTTGATAGAGGAGTGGCAGGGTTTGAGAGGATTGGTTCCAGTTTTGATATAAATTCTACTGTGGGTAAAATGCTACCAAACTGTACAGCATGCTACAGTGAAATCTTTTGTGAAAGCAAGAGTCAGTCAATGCGGCAAACTTCATTGTCATCTTATTTTAAGAAATTGCCACACCAACTCCAGCCCTCAGCTGGATGAGGGATGCACAGGCATAAAGCTTATGTGGAGGCAGAGAGCAGCTAAGTAACCTGACCATGGCCCAACAGCAAACAAATGATGGGGCCACATGCAAATCCAGGCAGAACCCTTCTGTTATATGGAGCTCAATGTTTTCTTGTTTTCATCTTGTTATGCATACACCTATTTGCAAAGGGGTTTTGAAGCTACATTAAAACATTTTGTGGTCGTGCGCGGTGGCTGATGCCTATAATCCCAGCATTTTGGGAGACCAAAGTAGGCAGATCGCCTGAGCTCAGGAGTTTGAGACCAGCCTAGCCAACGTGGTGAAAACCTGTGTCTACTAAAAATACAAAAAAATTAGCTGGGCATGTTAGTGTGCACCTGTAATCCCAGGTACTCTGGAGGCTGAGGCAGGAGAATCCCTTGAACCCAGGAGAGGAAGATTGCAGTAAGCCGAGATTGCACCACTGCACTCCAGCCTGGGCGACAGACTGAGACTCTGTCTCTAAATAAATAAATAAATAAGATTGAATTTTGAGCTCCTGGCCATGTCCCTAGATTGTACTCATACGTATTTTGATGTCTTCTAAGATTTATTCTTAGTGCATTTTTTAAGTTAAAGTATTTACTGAGCATCTACTGTATATCACGTTCTGAGATAGGCATCAGCAGTGCAGGGGACATATGGCACAGTCTCTGCCCTCAAGTAACTTTCACTCACCACACATATTTATTAGGACACCGATACATGTGTGAATATAAGATAGTATGATAGACATTGCAACAAGTAATTATTTACTGTAAACCTATTTCATAGGATTTTAATCTTAAAGTACTTTCACCTTATTTCCAAAAAAAGAATTGCATAACTTTAAAGGGATTCTCAGTTTGAAATCATCATATGAACTGCAGTAGCATCTGCTGGTGAAATACTGCTTTGTATCTATTAGAATAGTCCAAACAATTGGGAGAGAACTGCATTATTAGAGCTGTTAAAGTTACTGTCTAGAAATGCCAGAAAAGAAGAGGAAGTTCTATGGTAGATGAATAAGATGACATCTAAACTGTTCTCTTAAGCTACTGAAGTTCTGTGGATATCTCACAGCACAAAGTTCAAGTGTACGCCCACAACTCCTCATGCCACAAGATGTGACACCTTTCCAATCTCTTTTTGCAAAAGTTTCCAATTCTGTCTCTTATAAGAGTACTTTTTATACCCATATATTCCGGACTTTGTGGTGCATGCAAAGACAAGATGGGAAGGGGGCTTCCATTTGTTGATGCCAGCTGCTCTATGGACCAGGCCCTGCCCATGCATCTGTGTTGGTTCTTTTATCCCTACATCAGCCATAGCCCGTAGGCATTAACATCCATTTTACAGATGAGGAAATCGAAACTCTAACAGAATATGCAATTTACCCAGAGTCATGCAGCTTGTGTAAGAGTTGGAATGAAAATCCAATCTGAGTCTCAAGTCCCCTTCCATAAATCCTAGGGCACCTCTTAAGAATTACGCTAAATCTACTCTACCCGTGCTCTATAAATGTATTCACTATTGTAGATGCCACTAAGAACATTCATGATTCACCAGAGAAAGTAAAAATAGCAGCATTAATGGGAATTTGGAAGAAGTTGATTCCAACCTTCATAAATGACTTTGAGGGGTTCAAGACTTTAGCAGAGGACGTAACCACAGATGTGGTGAAGATAGCAAGAGAACTAGTATTAAAAGTGGAGCGTGAAGATATGAGTGAATTGCTGCAATTTTTTTTTTCAGATGGAGTTTTGCTCTTGTTGCCCAGGCTGGAGTGCAATGGTGCGATCTCAGCTCACTGCAACCTCCGCCTCCTGGGTTCAAGCGATTCTCCTGCCTCAGCCTCCCGAGTAGGTGGTATCGTAGGCATGTGCCACAACACCCGGCTAATTTTGTATTTTTAGTAGAGATGGAGTTTCACCATATTGGTCAGGCTGGTCTCGAACTCCCAACGTCAGATGATCCACTCGCCTCAGCCTACAAAAGTGCTGGGATTACAGGCATGAGCCACCGCACCCAGCCAGATTGCTGCAATCTTAATGGATGAGGAGTTGCTTATTATGAATGAGCAAAGAAAGTGGTTTCTTGGGATGGAATCTACTCCTGGTGAAGATGCCGTGAACATTGTGGAAAGAACAACAAAGGACTTAGAATATTCCATAAACTTAGTTGATAGAGGAGTGGCAGGGTTTGAGAGGACTGGTTCCAATTTTGATATAAATTCTACTGTGGGTAAAATGCTACCAAACTGTACAGCATGCTACAGTGAAATCTTTTGTGAAAGCAAGAGTCAGTCAATGTAGCAAACTTCATTGTCATGTTATTTTAAGAAATTGCCACACCCTCTCCAGCCCTCAGCTGGATGAGGGATGCACAGGCATAAAGCTTATGTGGAGGCAGACAGCAGCTAAGTAACCTGACCACGGCCCAACAGCAAACAAATGATGGGGCCACATGCAAATCCAGGCAGAACCCTTCTGTTATATGAAGCTCAATGTTTTCTTGTTTTCATCTTGTTATGAATACACCTATTTGCAAAGGGGTTTTGAAGCTACATTAAAATATTTTGTGGTCGTGCACGGTGGCTGATGCCTATAATCCCAGCATTTTGGGAGACCAAAGTAGGCAGATCGCCTGAGCTCAGGAGTTTGAGACCAGCCTGGCCAACATGGTGAAACCCTGTGTCTACTAAAAATACAAAAAAATTAGCTAGGCATGTTAGTGTGCACCTGTAATCCCAGATACTCTGGAGGCTGAGGCAGGAGAATCCCTTGAGTTCAGGAGTTTAAGACCAGCCTGGACAACATAGGAAGATCCCATCTCAATTTTTAAAAATGAGAAAAAATAGTTAAGCATATTAACATTTTAAAGAGTTTATTTAAGCAAACAGAGATTCATGGATCAGCCAGCTCCAAACTGAAAGTGGCTGGAGGATCTACCAGAGGCGTTTGTAGGCTGAATGTAGAAGTAGAGTAGAAATAAGTTGAATTTCTATGGAGTTGCTACTTCTGAATTTAAAGCTAGCTGAGGTTAAATAGATATCCAAAAAGATCGCTATAATCTTCACTTGAATAGTATAAACATTTATTTTTTTACATATTTATTTATTTATGGAACACAGATGTAATTTTAAAACAGAATATTTTCAAATTGTATTAAAATATATTAAAAACATAAAACATTATGACCCAATAGAGTTTTTCACAGTAACTCAGTGTTAGTTTAAAATGTGAAATTCAATCAATATAATTCACCATAGAATATAGTGTGTATGTCAGTATAATGTATATCAAAATTGGAAAGAAGTACATTTATCTTTGTTTTTTAGTAAGATGAAATTAAAATTTTAGGGAATTTCAACTTTCATTTTAGATTCCAGAGGGTACCCGTGCAGGTTTATTACATGCGTGTATTGTGTGATGCTGAGATTTGGGGTACCAATGAAGGTGTGAGTGCCTATCTTGAACTTGCACCCAGAGCAATCTCCCCTGATCAGCAGAGGGTAAACTAACTTGAATTACACTTGAACTTCTTAGTAGAGCAGGTCACAAATGGCGAATTGTGGTCCAGAGACAATAGTGTCCAATGGTCTAAAATGAACCTGCCGTATCACTTAGGGTACAGGCCTTAACACAAATACATTTCAGAAAGGGGTCAAACCCTTGTTTAAAGATAAATGTAAGCTGGATATGGAGGCACACATCTATAGTTCCAGCTACTCAGGAGGCTGAAGCAGGAGGATCCCTTGAGTTCAGGAGTTTAAGACCAGCCTGGACAACATAGGAAGATCCCATCTCAATTTTTAAAAATGAGAAAAAATAGTTAAGCATATTAACATTTTAAAGAGTTTATTTAAGCAAACAGAGATTCATGGATCAGCCAGCTCCAAACTGAAAGTGGCTGGAGGATCTACCAGAGGCGTTTGTAGGCTGAATGTAGAAGTAGAGTAGAGAAATTATTTGTTTGGCAAAAATTTGGGCAGTTGTATTATTTGAACTATCCTGGTGGTAGGTCTCTCATTACACAGCTAATACTCAGCAGGCCACTTGTTGGTGGGCTAAGCTTGTTTCATTTTGCCTATGTAGGAACTCAGGCCATGGGAGCTATCTCAGCCTAATGCTCTCCCATTACATTATTTTACACCTCTCTGTATCAGGGTAAGCAGGGGTCTTCCCCACAAGGCTTCTTACCAGCCTGTTTCCCTCAGCAAAATGAAACTGTCCCTTTTGCCTCTGTAGGCAATCTTCTGAACAGGGCTTTCCTAATATTCTTAACTCATCTTATTTTATCTTATCCTCTTCTCTGTACCTTGTTTACATGCTTCTGGAACACTTGTGTGTCTTGCACCCATCCCCTGCATTATTTAGGCAATCCTAAAAGAAGACTTCTAGGATGGATTGGTAGAGAACTGCTGGCATATTGAGCCCTCTCTCTTTGTATCTGGAGCTTTCATATTTACCTTAGTTCTCCAGGCCAATTTTGCAATTATCTTTGTTCTCCACTTCAAAATACATTTACCTCTGACGGAAGCTGAGCACATAAAAGGGACCTTGCCCAGTGGTACATATGAGAAAGGAGACATGATATAGTTAAAATTATAAACTAAAAGCTTTCTGGCACCAAAAGCGTAAGTAACAAAAGAAAAAAATAAGTAAATTGGACTTCACCAAAATTTAAAACTTTTTTGCAATCAGAGGACAACTGGCAGAATGGAAGAAAATATTTCAAATAATATCTTTGATAAGGGATCAATATGCAGAATATATAAAGAATTCCTGCAACTCAACAATAAATAAACAACCCAATTAAAAAATAGGCAAAGGACTTATATAGAAAATTTCCCAAAAATGATATACAACTGGCCATCAAGCCCATGAAAGATGCTCAACATCACTGATTACTAAGGAAATGCAAATCAAACCATAGTAAGATATCACTTCATACACATTAAGATGGCAATCATCAAAAAACCAGGGAATAACAAGTGTTGGTGAGGATGTAGCCAAATGGAAACTCTTGTGCATTGCCGGTGGACTCTACAGTGGTATAGTCATGGTGGGAAAGAGTACAGTGGTTCCTAAATTAAAAATAAATGGAACATAGCCTGGGCTCAGTGGCTCATGCCTGTAATCCCAACACTTTAGGACACTGAGGCGGCCAGATCACGAGGTCAGGAATTCAAGACCAGCCTGACCAACATGGTGAAACCCCATCTCAACTAAAAATGCAAAAATTAGCTGGGCGTGGTGCTGTGTGCCTGTAATCCCAGCTACTCAGGAGGCTGAGGCAGCAGAATCACTTGAATCTGGGAGGTGGAGGTTGCAGTGAGCTGAGAAAGTCAGACTCCGTCTCAAAAATAAATAAATAAATAAATAAATAAGAAACATAGAATTACCATATCAGTCAGCAAGTCCACTTCTGGGTTTAAACTCACAAAAGTTGAAAGCAGGGACTTCAATAGATATTTGCAAATTCATGTGCATAGAAACATTATTCATGATAGCCAAAAGGTGGAAGCATTCATTGACAAAGGAATGGATAAACAAAATGTGGTACAGATATACAGTGGAATATTACTTAGCCTTAAAAAGGGACATTCTGTGGAATGTGGTTTGAAAACCACTTCTGTAAGATGTTGTGTAAATGTACAAAATCCAAACCAGGGTAATAACCTCAAAATATAAAATGTAACTTATAATATTAAGACCCTGATAAATTTCACTCTCTGCTTCATAGCAAATAATTTGTTTTGAATGCAGATATATTTTGTTAAGTAGAAGACTGTGCACTAAAATATAGTCCTTAAACCAAAATCCCATGTATAAAACCACATGTTTTCTATTGATTTGCATTCTTTAAATGTAAAAATGGATTCACATTTCTATGTGTAAAATGCCAGATTCAAAATACTTTTACTGCTATGATTCCATGTCTTATTTACTGAGGAGGAAAACCATACTAACCCAGAATCAGGGTTTTGTGACCGTCCATTTTAAATATAATTGCCTCTACTATTTCTAAGTCCCTGTTCTGCAACCCTGTGTCTCTTTTAAATTTGAAAAACAGTTTTGATGGGCCCTGTATTGAGTATTATTATTTCCCAGAGGTACTATTAATAGTTTATGGCCAGACCATCCATCCCTGAGTTTCCATTAAAAGAAAGAGGGTCTATGGCACTGCAAATTTTTCCCATCATTGACCATCTGCCCTTGCTCCTCAGGAGCTCCCCATGCCTCCCTGCATGTGTCTATCCCTGAAAATGCCAAGGATATGGAATAAGTGAGCCTACTGCCCCTATTGCACTGCAAGGGGACTCCTTGGTGAAGTGTCTACATCTATCTGATGTCTCCTCACCTCTTCAATCTGTTCACTAATGTAGAATTAGGTCAGGCATAAGCTATCACAAAAAAAAAGAAACAGAATGTTTGATGTCCACAGATGTATTCACTCTAGTAAGCCTGAGGGTACTGCAGGAGACCAGGATGTATTTCAGTCCTTATTTCAATCGCATAAGACAGACACTCCCAGAGTGGCCATCTATAGACCTACCGCCGGGAATGCATTCCTTTCCCAGGGTATTAATTATTAATATTTCTTTCTGGGGAAAGAATTCAGTGGTATTCTCTTACTCACATTTCCATCTATAGGCTCTCTGCCAGAAGAAAAATATGGCTGTATTCTGCCCGACCCTGCAGGCACTCAGACCTTATGGTTATCTTCCCTCATTCACTGAAAATTGCTGTTATTCTGTTCTTTTTCAGGGTGCACTGATTTCATATTGTTCAAACACCCATGCTTTACAATCAGATTTGATATTGTTTGAACACACGTTTTACAATTTGTACAGTTAACGCAATCATCACAGGGTCTTGAGGTGACATACATCCTCAGCTTAAAAAGATGACGAGATTAAGAGATTAAAGTAAGACAGGCATTAGAAATTATAAAAGTATTAATTTTGGGAACTAATAAGTGTCCATGAAATGTTCAAAATTTATGTTCAGAGATTACAGTAAAGACATGTGTAAAAAATTATAAAAGTATTAATTTTGGGAACTGATAAATGTACATGAAATCTTCACAATTTATGTTGTTCTGCCACAGTTCCAGCCAGTCCCTCCACTCAGGGTCCCTGACTTCCCACAAGAAGGTTTCTATATGTGTTTATAATCTTAGTGGACCATGGTAATATACATGGTTCATTATTGATTAAAAGGTCATTATGAGGCACATGACTGCATAGGGAAAGATAAGCATGGGTTATATGCAAATATACCATTTTATATAAAACTTGAGCATCAATGGTTTTTGGTTACTGTGGGGGTATTCTGGAGCTGATTTCCCATGGATATTGAGGAACAACTGTACTTTGAAAATGAAAAATGTGTACATTTTTGTTATTAAAATTAGGTCAAATAT
>CM038523.1:137384360-137411633 GCA_021498465.1 Hylobates pileatus
GTAAAAACTAGAAAGAAGATTTTGAGAAAGTGCTTTGTGATGTGTGCATTCATCTCAGAGAGTTAAACCTTTCTTTTGACTGATCAGTTTGGAAACACTGTTTTTGTAGAATCTGTGAACAGATATTTTGGAGCCCATTGAAGCCTACGGTAAAATGGACTATCTTCGGATAAAAACTAGAAAGAAAATTTTGAGAAAGTGCTTTGTGATGTGTGCTTTATCTCACAGAGTTTAACCTTTCATTTTTTTCTTTTCTTTTTTTTAAATTTTATTATTATACTTTAGGTTTTAGGGTACATGTGCACAACGTGCAGGTTTGTTACATATCTATCCATGTGCGATTTTGGTTTGCTGCACCCATTAACTCCTCATTTAGCATTAGGTATATCTCCTAATGCTGTCCCTCCCCCCTCCCCCCACCCCACAACAGTCCCCAGAGTGTGATGTTCCCCTTCCTGTGTCCATGAGTTCTCATTGTTCAATTCCCACCTATGAGTGAGAACATGTGGTGTTTGTTTTTTTGTCCTTGCGATAGTCTACTGAGAATGATGTTTTCAAGTTTCATCCATGTCCCTAAAAAGGACATGAACTCATCATTTTTTATGGCTGCATAGTATTCCATGGTGTATATGTGGCACATTATCTTAATCCAGTCTATTGTTATTGGACATTTGGGTTGGTTCCAAGTCTTTGCTATTGTGAATAGTGCCTCAATAAACATGTGTGTGCATGTGTCTTTATAGCAGCATGATTTAAAGTCCTTTTGGTATATACCCAGTAATGGGATGGCTGGGTCAAATGGTATTTCTAGTTCTAGATCCCTGAGGAATCACCACACTGACTTCCACAATGGTTGAACTAGTTTACAGTCCCACCAACAGTGTAAAAGTGTTCCTATTTCTCCACATCCTCTCCAGCACCTGTTGTTTCCTGACTTTTTAATGATGGCCATTCTAACTGGTGTCAGATGGTAGCTCATTGTGGTTTTGATTTGCATTTCTCTGATGGCCAGTGATGATGAGCATTTTTTCATGTTGTTTTTGGCTGCATAAATGTCTTCTTTTGAGAAGTGTCTGTTCATGTCCTTCGCCCACTTTTTGATGGGGTTGTTTGTTTTTTTTTCTTGTAAATTTGTTGGAGTTCATTGTAGATTCTGGATATTAGCCCATTGTCGGATGAGTAGGTTTCAAAAATTTTCTCCCATTTTATAGGTTGCGTGTTCACTCTGATGGTAGTTTCTTTTGCTGTGCAGAAGCTCTTTAGTTTAATTAGATCCCATTTGTCAATTTTGGCTTTTGTTACCATTACTTTTGGTGTTTTAGACATGAAGTCCTTTACCATGCATATGTCCTGAATGGTATTGCCTAGGTTTTCTTCTAGGGTTTTTATGGTTTTAGATCCATCATGTAAGTCTTTCTTTTTTCTATTTTGATTCGCTCTTTTTTTTATTATACTTTATGTTTTAGGGTACATGTGCACAATGTGCAGGTTTGTTACATATGTATCCATGTGCCATGTTGTTTTGCTGCACCCATTAACTCGTCATTTAGCATTAGATATACCTCCTAATGCTGTCCCTCCCCCCTCCCCCCACCCCACAACAGTCCCCAGAGTGTGATGTTCCCCTTCCTGTGTCCATGAGTTCTCATTGTTCAATTCCCACCTATGAGTGAGAACATGCAGTGTTTGGATTTTTGTCTTTGCGATAGTTTACTGAGAATGATGGTTTCCAGTTTCATCCATGTCCCTACAAAGGACATGAACTCATCATTTTTATGGCTGCATAGTATTCCATGATGTATATGTGCCACACTTTCTTCATCCAGTGTATCGTCGTTGGACATTTGCATTGGTTCCAACTCTTTGCTATTGTGAGTAGTGCCACAATAAACATACATGTGCATGTGTCTTTATAGCAGCATGATTTATAGTCCTTTGGGTATATACCCAGTAATGGGATGGCTGGGTCAAATGTTATTTCTAGTTCTAGATCCCTGAGGAATGGCCACACTGACTTCCACAATGGTTGAACTAGCTTACAGTCCCACCAACAGTGTAAAAGTGTTCCTATTTCTCCACATCCTCTCCAGCACCTGTTGTTTCCTGACTTTTTGATGATGGCCATTCTAACTGGTGTGAGATGGTATCTCACTGTGGTTTTGATTTGAATTTCTCTGATGGCCAGTGATGATGAGCATTTTTTCATGTGTTTTTTGGCTGCATAAATGTCTTCTTTTGAGAAGTGTCTGTTCTTGTCCTTCGCCCACTTTTTGATGGGGTTGTTTGTTTTTTTCTTGTAAATTTGTTTGAGTTCATTGTAGATTTTGGATATTAGCCCTTTATCCGATGAGTAGGTTGCGAAAATTTTCTCCCATTCTGTAGGTTGCCTGTTCACACTGATGGTAGTTTCTTTTGCTGTGCAGAAGATCTTTAGTTTAATGAGATCCCATTTGTCAATTTTGGCTTTTCTTGCCATTGCTTTTGGAGTTTTAGAAATGAGGCCTTTGCCCACGCCTATGTCCTGAATGGTATTGCCTAGGTTTTCTTGGATGATTTTAATGGTTTTAGGTCTAACATTTAAGTCTTTAACCCATCTTGAATTAATTTTTGTATAAGGTGTAAGGAAGGGATCCAGTTTCAGCTTTCTATATATGGCTAGCTGAGGGCTCTGTTCTGTTCCATTGATCTACGTCTCTCTTGTGGTACCAGTATCATGCTGTTTTGGTTACTGTAGCCTTGTAGTATAGTTTGAAGTCAGGTAGCATGATGCCAGCTTTGTTCTTTTGGTTTGGAGGAACTGGAACCATTCCTTCTGAAACTATTCCAATTGATAGAAAAAGAGGGAATCCTCCCTAACACGTTTTATGAGGCCAGCATCATCTTCATAGCAAAGCCTGGCAGAGACATAACCAAAAAAGAGAATTTCAGACCAATATCCTTGATGAACATTGATGCAAAAATCCTCAATAAAATACTGGCAAACCAAATCCAGCAGCACATCAAAAAGCTTATACACCATGATCAAGTGGGCTTCATCCCTGGGATGCAAGGCTGGTTCAATATATGCAAATCAATAAATGTAATTCAGCATATAAACAGAACCAAAGACAAAAACCACATGATTATCTCAATAGATGCAGAAAATGCCTTTGACAAAATTCAAAAACCCTACATGCTAAAAACTCTCAAGAAATTAGGTATTGATAGGACGTATCTCAAAATAATAAGAGCTATCTATGACAAACCCACAGCCAATATCATACTGAATGGGCAAAAACTGGAAGCATTCCCTTTGAAAACTGGCACAAGACAGGGATGCCCTCTCTCACCACTCCTATTCAACATATTGCTGGAAGTTCTGGCCAGGGCAATGAGGCAGGAGAAGGAAATAAAGGGCATTCAATTAGGAAAAGAGGAAGTCAAATTGTCCCTGTTTGCAGATGACATGATTGTATATCTAGAAAACCCCATTGTCTCAGCCCCAAAACTCCTTTTATTTTATTTTTTTTTTGAGACACAGTCTCGCTCTGTCACCAAGGCTGGATGCAGTGATGCAATCTCGGCTCACTGCAAGCTCCGCCTCCCAGGTTCACACCATTCTCCTGCCTCAGCCTCTCCAAGTAGCTGGGACTACAGGCACCCACCACCATGCCCGGCTAATTTTTTTTTGTATTTTTTAGTAGAGACGGGGTTTCACTGTGGTCTCGATCTCCTGACCTCATGACCCGCCCACCTCAGCCTCCCAAAGTGCTGGGATTACCAGCGTGAGCCACCGCGCCCGGCCAGCCCCAAAACTCCTTAAGCTGATTAGCAACTTCAGCAGTGTCTCAGGATACAAAATCAATGTACAAAAATCACAAGCATTCTTGTACACCAATCACAGACAAACGGAGTCAAATCATGAGTGAACTCCCATTCACAAATGCCTAGGAATCCAACTTATAAGGGATGACTTTCTTCACAGAATTGGAAAAACTACTTTAAAGTTCATATGGAACCAAAAGAGAGCCTGCATCGCCAAGAGTTTCACCTTTCTTTTGACTGAGCTGTTTGGAAACACTGTTTTTGCAAAATCTATGAAGCAATATTAGGTAGTGCAAAAAAGCATATGGTAAACAAAGAAATATCTTCAGATGAAAACTGGAAAGAAGCGTCATGAGAAACTGCTTTCTGATGTGTGCATTCATCTCACAGAGTTAAGTCCTTCTTTTGATGGAACAGTTTGGGAACACTGTTTTTGTAGAATCTCTGAAGGGATATTTTGGAGTGCATGGAGGCCTATGCTGAAAAGGGAATCATTTTCAGATAAAACCTTGAAAGAAGCTTTCTGTAAAACTACTTTGGGATGTGTGCATTCGTCTCAAAATATTAAAACTTACTTTTGATTCAGCAATTTGGAAACACTGTTTTTGTCCATTCTGCAAATGGGCTTTTGGGAGCTCCTTGAGGCCAATGGGGAAAATCGAATATCCCAGGATAAATACTAAAAGGAAGTGATCTGAGAAACCACCTTTTGATGTGTGCATTGATCTCACAGAGTTGTCTTTCTTTTGATTCACCAGCTTGGAAACACACTTTTTTTACATTCTGCAAATTGACATTTGGGAGCTCTTTGAGGCCAATGGTGAAAACTGAAGATACTTGGATAAAACTGGTAACCACTGTGTGATATGTGCATTCATCCTACAGATGTAAACTTTTGTTTTCATTCAGCAGTTTGGAAAAACTTTCTTTGTGAATCTGTGAAGGGATAATTGGGAGTGCTTTGAAGCCTACAGTGAAAAAGGAAACTCCTTCATATAAAAACTAGAAAGAAGCTTTCTGAGAAACTGTCATGTGATGTGTTCACACATCTCACCGAGTTCAACTTTTCTTTGAATTCAGCAGTCTGGAAGCACTGTTTTTGTCCATTCTGGGAATGGACTTTTGGGAGCTCTTTGAGGCCAGTGGTGAAAAAGTATATTTCCCAGGATAAAAACTAGAAGGAAGCTATCTGAGAAACCATTTTGTGATGTGTGCATCCATCTCACAGAGCTAAACTTTTGTTTTCATTGAGTAGTTTGGAAACACTATTTTTGTAGAACCTGTGAAGGGATATTTGTGAGCGCATTGAGGCCAGTGGTGAAGGAGGAAACATCTTTACATAAAAATAAGAATGAAACATTTGGAGAAACTGCTTTGTGTTGTGTGCATTCATCTCACAGAGATAAACCTTTCTTTGCATTCACGAATTTGGAAACATGGTTTTGTCCATTCTATAATTGGACCTTTTTGAGTTCATTGAGTCCAAATGCAAAAAAGTGAATATTCCAAGATGAAAACTAGAAGGAAGTACCTGACAAATATCTTTGGGATGTAAGCATACATCTCACAGAATTAAACCATTCTTTTCATTCAGCATTTTGGAAACACTCTTTATGTAAATTATGTGAACAGACATTTGGGAGCTAATTGAGGCCAACAGGGAAAAAGTGAAAATCCCAGCATAAAACTAGAAGAAAAGCTATCTGAGAAACTGCTTTGTGATATTTGCATTCACCTTGTAGAGGTAAAACTTCCTTTTCATTCAACAGTTTGGAAACACTGTTTTTATAGAATATGCAAAAGGATATTTGGGAGTGCATTGAGTCCTACAGAGAAAAAGAATACATCTTCCAATAAAAAGAAGAAAGAAGCTTTCTGAGAAACTGCTTTGTGATATGTGCATTGATCTCACAGAGTTAAACCTTTCTCTGGATGCAGAAGTCTGGAAACACTGTTTTTGTACATTCTGTGAATGGACATTTGGGAGCTCATTGAGGCCAATGGCAATAAAGTGAATATCCCAGGATAAAAACTGGAAGGAAGCTACCTGACTAAACACTTTGTGATGTGTGCATTCATCTCACAGTGTGAAACCTTTCTTTTCATTCAGCAGTTTGGAAACACTATGTTTGTAGAATCTGGGAAGGGACATTTGGGAGAGCATTCATGCTTATGGTGGAAAAGGAAATATCTTTAGATACAAAGTAGAAACGACTTTTCTGAGAAACAGCTTTGTGATGTGCACATTCATCTCACTGAATTTAAACCAATTTTTGGATTCAGCAGTTTGAAAACACTGTTTTGGTCCATTCTGCAAATGGACATTTGGGAGCTCATTTAGGCCAGTGGCATTAAAGCTAACATCCCAGGATAAACCTAGAAGGAAGCTATCAGAGAAACCGCTCTGTGATGTGTGCATTCATCTCACTGAATTAAACATTTCTTTGGATTCAGAGGTTTGGAACACTGTTTCATTAGAATCTGCGAAGGGATATTTGGGTAGTCTTTGAGGCCTATGGTGAAAAAGGAATTATCTTCAGATAAAAACTAGAAACAAGCTCTCTTAGAAACTGCTTTTTGATGTGTGCATTCATCTCACAGAGTTCAACATTTCTTTTGATTCAGCAGTTTGGAAACACTGTTTTGTAGAATCTGCAAAGGATATTTGGGAGCTCATTGAGGCCAATGGTGAAAAAGAAATATCTTCAGATAAAAACTAGAAGGAAGCTCTCTGAGAGACTGCTTTGTGATATGTACATTTATCTAGCATATTTAAAACTCTATTTTCATTAATCAGTTTGGAAACATTGTTTTTGTAGAATCCGTGAAGGGATATTTAGGAGGGCGTTGAAGCCTACAGTGAAAAGGGAAATATCTTCAGATAGAAGCTAGAATGAAGATTTCTGAGAAACTCATTTGTGATATGTCCAATAATCTCACAGAGTTAAGCTTTTCTTTGGATTCAGCAGTTTGGAAACACTCTTTTTGTCCATTCTGTGAATGGACATTTGGGAGCTCATTGAGGCCAAAGGTGAAAAAGTGAATATTCCAGGATAAAAACTGGATGGAAGCAACTTGAGAAAGTGCTTTGTGATGTGCATTCATCTAGCAGAGTTAAACCTTTCTTTTCACTCAGAAATTTGGAAACACTGTTTTTGTACATTCTGTGAATGGACATTTGGGAGCTCATTGAGGCCAATGGCAATAAAGTGAATATCCCAGGATAAAAACTGGAAGGAAGCTACCTGACTAAACACTTTGTGATGTGTGCATTCATCTCACAGTGTGAAACCTTTCTTTTCATTCAGCAGTTTGGAAACACCATTTTTGTAGAATCTGGGAAGGGGCATTTGGGAGAGCATTCATGCTTATGGTGGAAAAGGAAATATCTTTAGATACAAAGTAGAAAGAACTTTTCTGATAAACTGCTTTGTGATGTGAGCATGCATCTCACAGAAGTAAACACTTCTTTGGATTCACTTGTTTGAAAATACTGTGTTTTTTATATCTCATTTAGGTCAAAGGTGAAAAAGTGAATAACTTGGGGTAAAAATCAGAGGGAAGTTATATGAGAAATTGTTTTGTGATGAGTGCATTCATCTTGCAGAGTTAAACCTTTCCTTTCATTCAACAGTTTGGTAACACTGTTTTTGTAGAATCTGAGAAGGGATATTTGGGAGTGCCTTGAGGCCTATGGTGAACAAAGAAACATCTTCATATATAAACAAGAAAGAAGCTTTCTGAGAAAACTCTTTTTGATGTGTGCATTCATATCAGGAATTAAAATTTTCTTTGGATTCAGCAGTTTAAAAACAGTGTTTTTGACCATTCAGTGAATGGACATTTGGGATCTCATTGAGGCCAATGGTGAAAGAGCAAATATAAAAGGATAAAACTAGCAGAAAGCTATCTGAGAAACTGCTTTGTGATGTGTACATTCACCTTGCAGTGTTAAACCTTTCTTCTCAATCAGCAGTTTGCAAACACTGTTTTTGTAGAATCTGCAAAGGGATATTTGGGAGCATATTGAGGACTATGGTGAAAAGGGAAACATATTCAGATGAAAACAAGAAAGAAGCTTTCTGAGAAACTGCTTTGTTATATGTGAATTGATCTCACAAAGTTAAGTCTTTCTTTGGATTCAGCAGTCTGGAAACACTGTTTTTTTCCAGTCAACAAATGGACATTTTGGAGCTCATTGAGGCCATTGACAAAAAAGGGAATGCCCCAGGATAAAAACTACAAGAATGCTATAGGAGAAAACACTTTGTGATGTGTGCATTCATCTCACAGAGTAAAACATTTCTTTCAATCCAGCAGTTTCTACACACTGTAGTTGTAGGATCTGCAAAGGGATATTTGGGAGCACGTTGAGGCCTATGGTGAAAAAGGAAACATCTTCAGATAAAAATTAGAAAGATGCTTTCTGAGAAACTGTTTTATGATGTGTGCATTCATATCACAGAAGTAACCTTTCTTTAGACTCAGCTATTTAGAAACACTGTTTTTGTCCATTCTGCAAATGGACATTTGGGGTCACATTGAGGCCAATGGCGAAAAAGAAAATACCCCAGGATAAAAACTAGAAGGAAGCTATATGAGAAACCTATTTGTGATGTGAGCATTCATGTCACAGAATTAAACCTTTCTTTTCATTCAGCACTTTGGAAAGAGTGTTTTGGTATAATCTGAGAAGGGATATTTGGGAGTGCATCTAGGCCTGTTGTGAAAAAGGAAACACCTTTAGAGAAAAACTAGAAAGAAGCTTTCTGAGAAACTGCTTTGTTATATGTGAATTGATCTCACAAAGTTAAATATTTCTTTGGATTCAGCAGTCTGGAAACACAGTTTTTTTCCAGTTCGCAAATGGACATTTTGGAACTCATTGAGGCCATTGACAAAAAAGGGAATACCCCAGGATAAAAACTACAAGAATGTTATAGGAGAAAACACTTTGTGATGTGTGCATTCATCTCACAGAGTAAAACATTTCTTTCAATCCAGCAGTTTCTACACACTGTTGTTGTAGGATCTGCAAAGGGATATTTGGGAGCACGTTGAGGCCTATGGTGAAAAAGGAAACATCTTCAGATAAAAATTAGAAAGATGCTTTCTGAGAAACTGTTTTATGATGTGTGCATTCATATCACAGAAGTAACCTTTCTTTAGACTCAGCTATTGGGAAACACTGTTTTTGTCCATTCTGCAAATGGACATTTGGGGGCACATTGAGGCCAATGGCGAAAAAGAAAATATCCCAGGATAAAAACTAGAAGGAAGCTATCTGAGAAACCTATTTGTGATGTGAGCATTCATGTCACAGAATTAAACCTTTCTTTTCATTCAGCAGTTTGGAAAATCTGTTTTTGTTAATTCTGCGAATGGACTTTTGGGATCTCATTGAGGCCAACAGCGAAAAAGTGAATATCACAGGATAAAAACTAGAAGGAAGCTATCTGAGAAATCGCTTTGTGACGTGTGCATTCACCTCACAGAGTTAAACCTTTCTTTTGATTCAGCAGTTTGGAAACATTGTGTTTCTAAAATCTTCAAAGGGATATTTGGGAGCACATTGAGGCCTATGGTGAAAAAGGAAACATCTTCCAAGAAAAACTAGAAAGCAGCTTTCTGAGAAACTACTTTGTGATGTGTACATATATTTCACAGAATTAAACCTTTCTTTTGATGGAGCAGTTGGGAACCACTGTTTTTCTAGAATCTGAGAAGAGATAGTTCAGTGCATATTGAGTCCTGCAGTCAAAAAGGAAATACCTTTAGATAAAAACTAGAAAGAATCTTTCTGGGAAACTTGTTTGTGATGTGTGCATTCATTATTACAGAGTTAAACATTTCTTTTGATGGAGCTATTTGGAAACACTCTTTTTGTAGAATCTGTGAAGGGGTATTTGGGAGCTTACTGAGGCCTACCATGAAAAAAGAAATATCTTCAGAGAACAACTAGAAAGAAGCTTTCTGAGAAACTATGTTTGCATTCATCTCACAAAGTTAAAACTTTCTTTTGATGATGCTGCTTGGATAGACTGTTTTTGTAGAATCTGTAAAGGGATATTTGGGAGTGCATTGTGGCATTGCACCCTATGGTGAAAAAGGAAACATCTTCAGAGAAAAACTGGAAAGAAGCTTTCTGAGAAACTGCTTTGTGATGTGTGCATTCATGTCACAGAGTTAAAACTTTCTTTTGATTGAGCATTTTGGAAACACTGTTATTGTAGATTCTGTGAAGAGATTTTTGAGCGCATTGAGGCTTATGGTGAAAAACAAAATATCTCAGATAAAAACTTCAAAGAAGCTTTCTTAGAAACTCCTTTGTGATGTCTGCATTCATCTCACAGAGTTAAACCTTTCTTTTGATAGAGCAGTTAGGAAACACTGTTTTCCTAGAATCTGAGAAGGGATATTTGGGAGGGGTTTGAGGCCTATGGTGAAAAATGAAACATCCTAAGGGAAAAAACCTGAAAGAAGCTTTCTGAGACACTGTTTTGTGATATGCACATTCATCTCACCGACTCAAACCTTTCTTTTGATTCAGTAGTTTGGAAACACTATTTTAGGGGAATCTGTGATGGGATATTTGGCAGCACATTGAGGCCTATGGTGAAAAAGGAAATATCTTCAGATAAAAATTAGAATGAAGCTTTCTGACAAACTGTTTTGTGTTGTGTTCATCCATCTCAGAGAGTTAAATGTTTCTTTTGATTGAGCAGTTTGGAAACACTGTTTTTTGGAATCTGCACAAGGATATTTTGGAGCACATTGAGGCCTATAGTGAAAAAGGACATATCTTCAGATAAAAACCAGAAAGAAGCTTTCTGAGAAACTTTTTTGTGATGTGTGCATTCATCTCCCTGATTTAAACCTTTCTTTTGATGGAGCAGTTTGGAAACACTGTTTTTTTACACTCTGTGAAGGGATATTTGGGAGTGCATTGAGGCCTATGGTGAAAAAGAAAATACCTTAAGAGAAAAACTAGGAAGTATCTTTCTGAGAAACTGCTTTGTGATGAGTGCCTTCCTATCACAGAGTTAAACCATTCTGTTGATGGTGCAGTTTGGAAATACTGTTTTTGTAGAATCTACAAAGTGATATTTGGGAGTTCATTGAGGCCTAAAATGAAAAATAAAAAATCTTCAGGGAAAAACGTGAAAGAAGCCTTCTGAGAAACTGCTTTGTGATGTGGGCATTCATCTCACAGAGTAAAACCTTGTTTTTTTGAGCAGTTTGGAAACACTGTTTTTGTTGGATCTCTGAAGGGCTATTTGGGAGCACAGTCAGGCTTATGGTGAAAAAGAAAATAAGGGAAAAACTAGAAAGAAGCTTTCTGAGAAACTGATTTGTGATGTGTGCATTTATCTCACAGACTTATACCTTTCTTTTGATGGAACAGTTGGGAAGCACTGTTTTTGTAGAATGTGTGAAGGGATATTTGGGAGTGAATTGAGGCCTATGGTCAAAAAGGAAATATCTTTAGATAAACCTAGAAGGAAGCTTTCTGAGAAACTGGTTTGTGATGCATGCATGTATCCCACAGAGTTAAAACTTTCTTTTGATAGAGCTGTTTGGCAACACTGTTTTTGTAGATCTGTGAATGGATATTTATAGAGAATTGAGGCCTATTGTGAAAAAGAAAACTTCCTCAGAGTAAAACTAGAAAGAATCTTTCAGAGAAACTGCTTTGTGATGAGTGCATTCATCTCAGACATTCAAACTTTTCTTTTGGTTGAGCAGTTTGGAAACACTGTTTTTGTAGAATCTGTGAAGGTATATTTTGGAGTGCAATGAGGCTTATGATGAAAAAGAAATCATCTTCAGAGAAAAACTAGAAAGAAGCTTTCTGAGAAACTTCTTTGTGGTATGTTCATTCCTCTCACAGAGATAAAGCTTACTTTTAATGGAGCAGTTTGGAAACATAGTTTTGTAGACTCTGTGAAGGGATATTTCGGAGTGCTTTGAGGCCTATGGTGAAAAAGGATATATTTTCTGAAGAAAACTAGAAAGATGCTTTTTGAAAAACTGCTTTGTGAGGTGTGCATACATCTCACAGAGTTAAACCTTTCTTTTGATGGAGCATTTTGGAAACTGTTTTTGTAGAATCTGTGAAGGGATATTTCAGAGCTCGTTGAGGCTTATGGTCAAAAAGGAAATATGTTCAGGAAGCTTTCTGAGAAACTGCTTTGTGATGTGTGCGTTCATCTCCGTGAGTTAAACCTCTCTTTTGATTCAGCAGTTTGGAAAAAATTATTTGTGGAATCCGCAAAGGGATATTTGGGAGAACAATGAGACCTGTTGTTAAAAGAAATATCTTCAGAGAAAAACTAGAAAGAAACTTTCTGAGAAACTTCTTTGTGGTATGTTCATTCCTCTCACTGAGATAAAGCTTACTTTTAATGGAGCAGTTTGGAAACATAGTTCTGTAGACTCTGTGAAGGGATATTTCGGAGTGCTTTGAGGCCTATGGTGAAAAAGGATATATTTTCTGAAGAAAACTAGAAAGAAGCTTCTGAGAAACTGCTTTGTGATGCAGGTATTCAGCTCAAAGAGATAAACCTTTCTTTTGATGGAGTAGTTTGGAAAAACTTTTTTTGTAGAATCTGTGAAGGGATATTTGGGAGCGCATTGTAGCCTATGTTGAAAAAGGAAATATTTTCAGGAAGCTTTCTGAGAAACTGCTTTGTGATGTGTGCGTTCATCTCCCTGAGTTAAACCTCTCTTTTGATTCAGCAGTTTGGAAAAAATGATTTGTGGAATCTGAAAAGGGATATTTGGGAGAACAATGAGACCTGTGGTTAAAAGAAATATCTTCAGAGAAAAACTAGAAAGAAACTTACTGAGAAACTGCTTTGCAATGAGTGCTTTCATCTCACAGAGTTAAACCTTTCCTTTGATGGAGTAGTTTGGAAACTGTTTTTGAGGAACCTGCAAAGGGAGATTTGGGAGCTCTTTGAGGCCTTTGGTGAAATAGAAAACGTCTTCAGAGAAAAACTAGAAAGAGGCTTTGTGACAAACTGCTTTGTGATGTGTGCATCCATCTCACAGAGTTAAAATTTTCTTTTGATTGAGCGTTTGGAAACACTGTTTTTGTAGAAACTGTGAAGGGTTATTTGAGAGGGTATTCAGGCCCATGTTAAAAATGGAAATATCTTCAGAAGAAAACTAGAAAGAAGCTTTCTCAGAAACTGCTTTTTGATGTGTGCCTTTATCTCACAGAGGTAAAACTTTTTTGATTGAGCAGTTTTAAAACACTGTTTTTGTAGAAGCTGCAAAGGGATATTTGAGAGTGCATTGCAGCCTATGGTGAAAAAGGAAATATCTTCTGAGAAAAACAAGAAAGAATTTTTCTGAGAAACAGCTTTGTGATGTTTGCATTCATTTCAAAGAGTTAAACCTTTCTTTGCTGGAGCATTTGGCAAAACTGTTTTTGTAAAATTTGTGAAAGGATATTTGGGATCACCTTGAGACCTATGGTGAATAAGGATATAACTTCAGAGAACAAAAAGAAAGACAATTTCTGAGAAAATGCTTTGGATGTGTGCAGTGAACTCACAGCGTTAAAACTTTGTTTTGATGGAGCAGTTTGGAAACATTCTTTTTGTAGAAAGTGCGGAGGGATATTTGGGAGTGCACTGAGGCATAGGGTGAAAAAGGATATATCTTCACAGAAAATTTAGAAAGAAGGTTTCTGAGAAATGCTTTATGATGTGTGCATTCATCTCACAGTGTTAACATTCCTTTGATAGAGCAGTTTGGAAATACTATTTTTATAGAATCTGAGAAGGGATATTTTGAGTGCATTGAGGCCTATGGTGAAAAAGGAAATATCTTCAGAGAAAAACTAGAAAGAAACTTCCTGAGAAATTGCTTTGTGATTTGTGCATTCATCGCACAGGGTTAAACTTTTCTTTTAATGATACAGTTTGGAAACAGTTTTTGTAGAATCTGGAAAGGTGTATTTGGGAGCACATTGAGGCTTATGGTGAAAATGGAAATAAGGTCACATGAAAACTAGAAAGAATATTTCTGAGAAACTGCTTTGTGATGTGTACGTTCATCTCACAGAGATGTAACCTTTTGATGGAGCAGATGGAAACACTGTTTTTCAGAATCTGCGAAGGCATATTTGTTAACTCGTTGAGGTCTACAGTGAAAAATGAAATATCTTCAGAGAACAAATAGAAGGAAGCTTTCTGGGAAGCTGCTTTGTGATGTGTGCTATCAACTCACAGAGTTAAACATTTCTTTTGATGGAGCAGTTTGGAGACACTCTTTTTTGTAGAATCTGCAGAGGGATATTTGGGAGTGCATTGAAGCCTATGCTGAAAAAGGAAATATCTTCAGAGGAAAATGAGAAAAAGCTTTCTGAGAAACTGCTTTGTGATGTGTACATTCATCTCACTGAGTTAAAACTTTCTTTTCATTGAGCAGTTTAGAAACACTGTTTTTGTAGAATCTGTGAAGGTAAATTTGGGAGCACATTGAGGCCTATGTTGAAAAAGGAAGCATGTTCAGGGAAATACTGGGAAGAAGCTTTCTGAGAAACTGCTTTCTGATGAGTGCATTTATCTCACAGAGTTAAACTTTTATTTGATGGAACTTTTTTAAACACTCTGTACAATCTGCAAATGGGTATTTTGGAGCGCATTGAGGCCTATGGTGAAAAAAGAAATATCTTCAGAGAAAAACCAGAAAGAAGTTTCTGAGAAACTGCTTTGTGATGTGTGAATTCATTTCACAGAGTTACACCTTCTTTTGATGGAGTTGTTTGAAAGCACTATTTTTGTGAATCTGACAAATGATATTTTGTAGAGCATTTAGCCCTATGGTGAAAAAGGGAATATCTTCAGAGAACAATTAGAAGGAAACTTTCTTATAAACTACTTTGTGGTATGTGGTATCAACTCACACAGCTAAACATTTCTTTTGATGCAGCAGTTTGGAGACACTGTTTTTGTTGAGTCTGAGGAGGAATATTCGGGAGTGCATTGAGGTCTACAGTGAAAATGGAAATATTTTTAGAGAAAAACTATAAAGAAGCTTTCTGAGAAACTGCTTTGTGATGTGTGCATTCATCTCATAGAGTTAAACCTTTCTTTTGATAGAGCTCTTTGGAAACTCAGTTTTTTCTAGAATCTGTGAAGGGATATTTGGGAGCACATTGAGGAGTATAGTGAAAATGGAAATATCTTTAGAGAAAAACTACAAAGAAGCTTTCTGAGAAAATTATTTGGGATGTGTCTACTCATCTTGTAGAGTTAAACATTCTTGTGATGGAGGTGTTTGGAAACTTGGTTTTTCCAGAATCTGCAAAGGGATATTTGGGAGTGCATTGAGGCCTATACTGAAAAAAGAAATATCTTCAAAGAAAAATGAGAAAGAAGCTTTCTGAGAAACTGCTTTGTGATGTGTGCATTCATCTCAAATAGTTAAACCTTTGTTTTGATGGAACAGTTAGGAAACATGGTTTTTGTAGAATCTGAGAAGGGATATTTTGATTGCTTTGAGGCTTATGGTGAAAAGGAAATATCTTCAGATTAAAACTATAAAGAAGCTTTCAGAGAAACTGCTTTGTGATGTGTGCATTCATCTCACAGATTTAAACCTTTCTTTTGATAGAGCTCTTTGGAAACTCAGTTTTTTCTAGAATCTGTGAAGGGATATTTGGGAGCGCATTGAGGAGTATAGTGAAAATGGAAATATCTTTAGAGAAAAACTACAAAGAAGCTTTCTGAGAAAATGATTTGGGATGTGTCTACTCATCTTGTAGAGTTAAACATTCTTTTGATGGAGGTGCTTGGAAACTTGGTTTTTCTAGAATCTGCAAAGGGATATTTGGGAGTGCATTGAGGCCTATACTGAAAAAAGAAATATCTTCAAAGAAAAATGAGAAAGAAGCTTTCTGAGAA
This sequence comes from Hylobates pileatus, assembly GCA_021498465.1. Classification (NCBI taxonomy): domain Eukaryota; kingdom Metazoa; phylum Chordata; class Mammalia; order Primates; family Hylobatidae; genus Hylobates; species Hylobates pileatus. Next base: position 137,400,083 of record CM038523.1, read on the forward strand.
ACTGCTTTGTGATGTGTGCATTCATCTCAAATAGTTAAACCTTTGTTTTGATGGAACAGTTAGGAAACGTTTTTGTAGAATTTAGAAGGTATATTTTGGAGCACATGGAGGCCTATGGTGAAAAAGGAAATATCTTCACATTAAATCTAGAAAGAAGCTTTCTGAGAAAGTGCTGTGTGATGTGTGCATTCATCTCACAGTGTTAAACTTTTCTTTTGATGCAGCAGTGTGGAAACACTGTTTTTGTAGTATCTGTGAAGGGATATTTGGGAATATATTGATGCCTATGTTGAAAATGAAAATAACTCAGATAAAAACTTCAGAAAAGCTTTCTGAGAAACTGCATTGAGTTTGTGCATTCACCTGACAGTGATAAAGCTTTCTGTTGCTGGAGCAGTTTGGAAAGACTGTTATTGTAGGTTATGCAAAGGTTTATTTGGGAGTGCATTGAGGCCTGTGGTGCAAAATAAAATATCTTCAGAGAAAAACTAAAAAGAAGCTTTCTGAGAAACTGATTTGTGATGTGTCCATTCATCTCACAGACGTAAACGTTTCTATGGATGGAGTTGTTTAGAAACACTGTTTTTCTAGAATCTGAGAAGTGATATTTGGGAGCGTCTTGAGACCTATGTTGAAAAAGGAAATATCTGCAGAGAAAAACGAAAAACAAGCTTCCTGAGAATCTCCTTTGTGATGTGTCCGCTCATCTAACAGAATCAAATCTTTCTCTTGGTTGAGCAGGTTGAAAACATTGTTTTTGTAGAATCTGCGAGGGGATATTTGGGAGTGCCTTGAGGCTTATGGTTAAAAAGAATATATCGTCACATAAGAACTAGAAAGAGAAGGTGGATTGGGAGCCAAGATGGCCAAATAGGAACAGTTCCGGTCTCCAGGTCCCAGCCCGAGTGACACAGAAGATGGATGATTTCTGCATTTCTACTTGAGGTACCAGTTTCATCTCACTAGGGAGTGCCAAACAGTGGGTGCAGGGCAGCTGGTGCGGCGCACTGTGTGCCCTCACTCAACGGAACAAAGCTGGATGGAGGATGACTTTGACGAGTTGAGAGAAGAAGGCTTCAGACGATCAAACTACTCTGAGCTATGGGAGGAAATTCAAAACAATAGCAAAGAAGTTAAAAACTTTGAAAAAAAATTAGAAGAATGGATAACTAGAATAACCAATGGAGAGAAGGGCTTAAAGGAGATGGAGGAGCTGAAAGCCAAGTTTCGAGAACTACGTGAAGATTGCAGAAGCCTCAGTAGCAGATGCGATCAACTGGAAGAAAGGGTATCGCAGATGGAAGATGAAATGAATGAAATGAAGCGAGAAGGGAAGTCTAGAGAAAAAAGAATAAAAAGAAATGAACAAAGCCTCCAAGAAATTTGGGACTACGTGAAACGACCAAACCTACGTCTGATTGGTGTACCTGAAAATGACGGGGAGAATGGAACCAAGTTGGAAAACACTCTGCAAGATATTATCCAGGAGAACTTCCCCAATCTAGCAAGGCAGGCCAACATTCAGATTCAGGAAATACAGAGAACGCCACAAAGATACTCCTTGAGAAGAGCAACTCCAAGACACATAATTGTCAGATTCACCAAAGTTGAAATGAAGGAAAAAATGTTAAGGGCAGCCAGAGAGAAAGGTCGGGTTACCCACAAAGGGAAGCCCATCAGACTAACAGCTGATCTCTCAGCAGAAACTCTACACGCCAGAAGAGAGTGGGGGCCGATATTCAACATTCTTAAAGAAAAGAATTTTCAACCCAGAATTTCCTATCCAGCCAAACTAAGCTTCATAAGTGAAGGAGAAATAAAATACTTTACAGACAAGCAAACGCTGAGTGATTTTGTCACCACCAGGCCTGCCCTAAAAGAGCTCCTGAAGGAAGCACTAAACATGGAAAGGAACAACCGGTACCAGCCACTGCAAAAACACACCAAATTGTAAAGACCATCGAGGCTAGGAAGAAACTACAGCAACTAACGAGCAAAATAACCAACTAACATCATAATGACAGGATCAGATTCACACATAACAATATTAACGTTAAATGTAAATGGGCTACATACTCCAATTAAAAGACACAGACTGGCAAACTGGATAAGGGGTCAGGACCCATCAGTGTGCTGTATTCAGGAAACCCATCTCACGTGCAGAGACACACATAGACTCAAAATAAAGGGATGGAGGAAGATCTATCAAGCAAATGGAAAACAAAAAAAGGCAGGGGTTGCAATCCTAGTCTCTGATAAAATAGACTTTAAACCAACAAAGATCAAAAGAGACAAAGAAGGCCATTACATAATGGTAAAGGGATCAATTTAACAAGAAGAGCTAACTATCCTAAATATATATGCACCCAACACAGGAGCACCCAGATTCATAAAACAAGTCCTGAGTGACCTACAAAGGGACTTAAACTCCCACACAATAATAATGGGAGATTTTAACACCCCACTGTCAACATTAGACAGATCAATGAGACAGAAAGTTAACAAGGATATCCAGGAATTGAACTCAGCTCTGCACAAAGTGGACCTAATAGACATCTACAGAACTCTCCACCCCAAATCAACAGAATATACATTTTTTTCAGCACCACACCACACCTATTCCAAAATTGACCACATAGTTGGAAGTAAAGCTCTCCTCAGCAAATGTAAAAGAACAGAAATTATAACAAACTGTCTCTCAGACCACAGTGCAATCAAACTAGAACTCAGGATTAAGAAACTCACTCAAAACCGCTCAACTACATGGAAACTGAACAACCTGCTCCTGAGTGACTATTGGGTACATAATGAAATGAAGGCAGAAATAAAGATGTTCTTTGAAACCAACGAGAACAAAGACACAACATACCAGAATCTCTGGGACACATTCAAAGCAGTGTGTAGAGGGAAATTTATAGCACTAAATGCCCACAAGAGAAAGCAGGAAAGATCCAAAATTGACACCCTAACATCACAATTAAAAGAACTAGAAAAGAGCAAACACATTCAAAAGCTAGCAGAAGGCTAGAAATAACTAAAATCAGAGCAGAACTGAAGGAAATAGAGACACAAAAAACCCTTCAAAAAATTAATGAATCCAGGAGCTGGTTTTTTGAAAAGATCAACAAAATTGATGGACCGCTAGCAAGACTAATAAAGAAGAAAAGAGAGAAGAATCAAATAGATGCAATAAAAAATGAAAAAAGGGATATCACCACCGATCCCACAGAAATACAATCTACCATCAGAGAATACTACAAACACCTCTATGCAAATAAACTAGAAAATCTAGAAGAAATGGATAAATTCCTCAACAAATACACCCTCCCAAGACTAAACCAGGAAGAAGTTGAATCTCTGAATAGACCAATAACAGGTTCTGAAATTGTGGCAATAATCAATAGCTTACCAACCAAAAAGAGTCCAGGACCTGATGGATTCACAGCTGAATTCTACCAGAGGTACAAGGAGGAACTGGTACCATTCCTTCTGAAACTATTCAATTGATAAAGAGAATCCTCCTAACACGTTTTGCAATATCCTTGATGAACATCGATGCAAAAATCCTCAATAAAATACTGGCAAACCGAATCCAGCAGCACATCAAAAAGCTTATCCACCATGATCAAGTGGGCTTCATCCCTGGGATGCAAGGCTGGTTCAACATACGTAAATCAATAAATGTAATCCAGCATATAAACAGAACCAAAGACAAAAACCACATGATTATCTCAATAGATGCAGAAAAGGCCTTTGACAAAATTCAACAACCCTTCATGCTAAAAACTCTCAATAAATTAGGTATTGATGGGACGTATCTCAAAATAATAAGAGCTATCTACGACAAACCCACAGCCAATATCATACTGAATGGGCATTGATCTCAACTTAAAAGTGCTGGAAGTTCTGGCCAGAGCAATCAGGCAGGAGAAGGAAATAAATGGTATTCAATTAGGAAAAGAGGAAGTCAAAGTGTCCCTGTTTGCAGATGACATGATTGTGTATCTAGAAAACCCCATTGTGTCAGCCCAAAATCTCCTCAAGCTGATTACAATCTTCAGCAAAGTCTCAGGATTGAAAATCAATGTACAAAAATCACAAGCATTCTTGTACACCAATCACAGACAAACAGAGAGCCAAATCATGAGTGAACTCCCATTCACAATTGTTTCAAAGAGAATAAAATACCTAGGAATCCAACTTACAAGGGATGTGAAGTACCTCTTCAAGGAGAACTACAAACCACTGCTCAATGAAATAAAAGAGGATACAAACAAATGGAAGAACATTCCATGCTTATGGGTTGGAAGAATCAATATCATGAAAATGGCCATACTACCCAAGGTAATTTACAGATTCAATGCCATCCCCATCAAGCTACCAATGACTTTCTTCACAGAATTGGAAAAACACTTTTTGTTAGAATCTGAACAAAGGGATATTTGAGAGTGCATACAAGGCTACAGAAACCAAAAGAGCATGGTACTGGTACCACAACAGAGACATAGATCAATGGAACAGAACAGAGCCCTCAGAAATGATGCCTCATATCTACAACTATCTGATCTTTGACAAACCTGACAAAAACAAGAAATGGGGAAAGGATTCCGTATTTAATAAATGGTGCTGGAAAAACTGGCTAGCCATATGTAGAAAGCTGAAACTGGATCCCTTCTTTTTATACAAAAATTAATTCAAGATGGATTAAAGATTTAAATGTTAGACCTAAAACCATTAAAATCCTACAAGAAAATCTAGGCAATACCATTCAGAACATAGGCGTGGGCAAGTACTTCATGTATAAAACACCAAAAGCAATGGCAACAAAAGCCAAAATTGACAAATGGGATCTAATTAAACTAAAGAGCTTCTGCACAGCAAAAGAAACTACCATCAGAGTGAACAGGCAACCTACAGAATGGGAGAAAGCTTTTGCAACCTACTCATCTGATAAAGGGCTAATATCCAGAATCTACAATGAACTCAAACAAATTTACAAGAAAAAGCAAACAACCCCATCAAAAAGTGGGCAAAGCACATGAACAGACACGTCTCAAAAGAAGACATTTATGCAGCCAAAAAACACATGAAGAAATGCTCATCATCACTGGCCATCAGAGAAATGCAAATCAAAACCACAGTGAGATAAAATCTCACACCAGTTAGAATGGCCATCATTAAAAAATCAGGAAACAACAGGTGCTGGAGAGGATGTGGAGAAATAGAAACACTTTTACATTGGGGCCTGTAAAAAGGAAACCATTGTGGAAAAAACTAGTGGGCTTCTGAGAAACTGCTTTGTGATAGAAATACCATTTGACCCAGCCATCCCATTACTGGGTATATACCCAAAGGACGATAAATCATGCTGCTATAAAGACACATGCACACATATGTTTATTGCAGCACTATTTAGGGCCTGTGTGAAAAACCCAAATGTCCAAATGAAAAACTGGAAAAGAAAATGTTCTATAAACTGGAATTTGTGATGTGTGCATTCATCTCACAGAGTTAAACTTTTTATGGATGAAACTGGAAAAACTGTTCAGTAAACTATCGGACAAAATATTTGGAGTTCTCATTCAGGCCTATGTGAAAAATTGAACAATATCTTCAGGAAAATCAGAAAGAAGCTTTCTGAGAAACTGGGTGTGATATGTGCATTCATCTCACTAATTAAACCTTTCTTTTGATGGGTACAGTTTGGAAACATGTTTTTGTAGAATGTAACAAACATATAGGCACATGCACCTAATATGGTTAAAAAGAATATATCTTCACATAAGAACTAGAAAGAAGCTTTTGTAGAAACTGCTTTGTGATGTGTGCATTCATTTCACAGAGATATAACTTACTTTTGATGGAGAAGTTTGGAAACACATTTTTGGTATAATCTGGGAAGGCATATTTGGAAACATGTTGAGTTTTATGGTGAAAAAGAAAATATCTTCAGAGAAGAAGTAGAAAGAAGCTTTCTGAGAATCTGCTTTGTGATGTAAGTGTGTATTCATCTCACAGAATTAAACCTTTTTTTGATTGAGCAGTTTGGAAACACTGTTTTTGTAGAATCTGTGAAGGGATATTTGGGAGCAAATTGAGGCCTATGGTGAAAAAGGAAATATCTTCAGAGGAAAACTAGAAAGAAGCTTTTGGGAAGCTTCTTTGTGATGTGTGCATTCATCTCACAGAGTTAAACCATTCTTTTGAAGGAGCGGTTTGGAAAGACTGTTATTGTAGATTCTGCAAATGCACATTTAGGAATGCATTGAGGTCCACGGTGAAAACGGACATATCTTTAGAGAAAAACTATAAGGAAGCTTCCTGAGAAACAGATTTTTGATTTCTGTTCATCTCACAGAGGTAAACCTTTCTTTTGATGGAGCTGTTTGGAAACTCAGTTTTTCTAGAATCTTCAAAGGGATATTTCAGAGCACATTGTGGCTTATGGTCAAAAGGAAATATCTTCACATAAAAACTAGAAAGAAGCTTTCTGATCAACTGATTTGTGATGTGTGCATTCATCTCACACAGTTAAACTTTCCTTATGATGGAGTTGTTTGGAAACACTGTTTTGTAGAATCTGTGAAGGTATATTTGGGAACACATTGAGGCCTATGGTGAAAAAGGAAATATATTTAGAGAAAAACTAGAATGAAGCTTTCTGAGAAACTGTTTTGTGATGTCTGCATTCATCTCACAAAGTTAAAAGTTTCTTTTCATAGAGCTGTTTGGAAACACTGTTTTTGTAGGGTCTGCAAAGGGATATTTGGGAGCACATTGAAGCCTATGCTGAGAAAGGAAATATCTTCAGAGAAAAACTAGAAAGAAGCTTTCTGAGAATCTGCTTTCTGATATGTCCATTCATCTCACAGACTCAAAACTTTGCTTAATTGAGCAGTTTGGAAACACTGTTTTTGTAAATTCTGTGAAGGGATATTTAGGAGTGCACTGAGGCCTATATTGAAAAAGAAAATATCTTCACATAAAAACTAGAAAGAAGCTTTCTAAGAAACTGCTTTGTGATGTGCACAATTATCTCACAGAGGTAAACATTAAACCTTTCTTTTGATGGAGCAGCATGGAAAGACTGTTTTTGTAGAATTGGCAAAGGGATATTTGGGAGCACATTGAGGCCTCTGTGGAAAAATAAAATATTTCAGAAAACTAGAAAAAGAATTGCATGATGCATTCATGTGAGATCAAATATCTTTCACAGAGAAACAAACTTTCTTGGAAAGTGATTTGTGATGTGTGCATTCAGCTAACAGAGTTATGGAGCAGTTTGAAAACACTCTTTTTGTAGAATCTGTGAAGGGATATTTCAAAGTGCATTGAGGCCTATTGTCAAAAAAGGAGATATCATCAGAGAAAAAGTAGAAAGAAGGTTTCTGAAAAACTGCTTTGTGTTGTTTTCATTCATCTCACAGAGTTAAACCAAGAAGAAAATATCTTTAGATAAGAAATAGAAGCTTTATGAGAAACTCCTTTACTACGTGTGTAGTTATCTCACAGAGTTAAATCTTTCTTTTGATTGAGCAGTTTTGAAACACTGTTTTTGTAGAAACTGTGAAGGGATATTTTGGAGTGCATTGAGGCCTATGGTGAAAAAGCTAATAGCTCAGATAAAAACTACAAGGAATGTTTCTGAGAAACTGCTTTGTGATGTTTGTATATATCTCACAGAGTTAAACATTTCTTTTAAGGAGCAGTTTGGAAACCCTGTTTTTGTAGAATCTGTGAAGGTATATTTTGGAGTGCACTGAGGCCTATGGTGAAAAATGAAATAACTTCAGAGAAAAAATTGAATGAAGATTTCTGATAAACTGCTTTTTGATGTGTGCATTCATTTCACAGACTCAAACCTTTCTTTTTTAGAGCAGCTTGGAAACACTGTGTTTGCAGAATATGCAAATGGATATTTTGGAGTGCAGTGAGGCCTGTGGTGGAATGGGAAATATGTTTAGCAAAAAGATACAAAGAATCTTTCTGAGAAACTGCTTTGTGATGTCTGAATTCAGCTCACAGAGTTAAATATTTATTTTGATGGAGCAGTTTGGAAATATATTTTTTTTTTGAATCTGCAAAGGGATATTTGGGAGCACATTGAGGCCTATGGTGTGAAAGGAAACACCTTCAGAGAAAAAATAGAAAGAAGCGTTCTCAGAAATTGCTTTCTTATTTGTGCATTCATATCACAGAGATAAACCTTTCTTTTGATAGAGCAGTTTGGAAACACTGTTTCTGTAGAATCTGTGAATGGATATTTGGGAGCGCTTTGAGGCATATGATGAAAAAGGAAATATTTTAAGAGAAAAACTAGAAAGAAGCATTCTGAGAAACTCATTTGTGTTGTGTGCATTCATCTCACAAAGTTAAACCTTTCCTTTGATGGAATCAGTTTGGAAACACTGTTTTTCTATACCTTGCAAAGGGATATTGGGGTGCACGTGGAGGCCTATGGTGAAAAAGGAAATATCTTCAGAGGAAAACTAGAAAGAAGCTTTCTGAAAAACTGCTTTGTGTTGTGTGCATTCACCACACAGAGTTAAGCCTTTCTTTTGATTAAGCAATTTGGAGACACTGTTTCTGTGAAACCTGCTAAGAGATATTTGGGAGCTCATTGAGGCCTATGAAAAAAAGGAAATATCTTCAATAAAAACTAGAAAGAAGCTTCCTGAGAAACTGATATGTGATGTGTGCATCAATCTCATTGCAGTAAACCTTTCTTTTAATGGAGTAGTTTGGAAACACTATTTTTGTGGAATCTGTGATTTGATATATGGGAGCTCATTGATGTCTATGGTGAAAAAGAAAACATCTTCAAAGGAAAACTAGAAAGAATCCTTCTGGGGAACTGTTTTGTGATGTGTCCATTCATTTCACAGTGTTAAACGTTTCTTTTGATAGAGTAGTTTGGAGACACTGTTTTTGTAGAATCTACAAAGTGATAATTGGGAACACATAGAGGCCAATGTTGAAAAAGGAAACATCTTCAGAGAAAAACTAGAAAGAAGCTTTCTAAGAAACTTCTTTGTCATGTGTGCATTCGCCTCACAGAGTTAATCCTTTCTTTTGATTGAGCAGTTTGCAAACACTGTTTTTGTAGAGTCTGTGAAGGGACATTTGGGATCACGCTGTGGGCTAAGGTAAAAAAAAAAAGGAGAAAAAGCAGAAAGAATTTTTCTGAGAAATTGATATTTGATGTGTGCACTTATCTCACAACATTACACGTTTCTTTTGATGGAGCAGTTTGGAAACACTTTTTTTGTAGATTCTGCAAAGGGAAATTTGGGAGCTCATTGAGGCCCATGGTGAAAAATAAAACAACTTAAGAGAAACAGGAGGTACTGGTTTTCTGAGAAACTGATTTGTGATGTGTGCATTGATCTCACAGATTTAGACCTTCTTTTTGATTAAGCAGTTTGGAAACTTCGTTTATGTAGAATCTGTGAAGGGATATTTGGGACCACAATGAGGCCTACAGTGAAAATGGGAATATCTTCAGAGAAAAATTAGACAAAAACTTTCTGAAAAACTTCTTTGTGAGGGGTACATTCATCTCACAGACATAAACCTTTGTTTTGATGGAGCAGTTTGGAATCACTATTTTTGCAGAATCTGCGAAGGGATATTTGGGAACACATTGAGACTTATGGTGAAAAAGAAAATAGCTTCAGATAAAAACTAGAAAGAAGCTTTCTGAGAAACTGCTTTGTGAAGTGTGCATTTATCTCACAGAGGTAAACATTTCTTTTGATGGAGCAGATTGGAAACACTGTTTATGTGGAGTCTGTGAAGGGATACTTGGGAGTGCCTTGAGGCCTAATGTAAAAGGGAATATCTCCAGAGAAAAACTAGATAGAAACTTTCAGAGAAACTGCTTTGTGATGTGTGCTTTCATCTCTCTGAGTAAAACATTTCTATTGATGGAGCACTTTGGAAACACCATTTTTGTAGAATCTATGAAGGGATATTTGGGAGCGAATTGAGGACTGTGGTGAAAAATTAAATATCATAAGAGAAAAACTAAAGAGAATCTTTCTGAGAAACTTATTTGTGAGGTGTGCATTCATCTCACAGAGTTAAATTTTTCTTTTTATGGAGCACTTTGGAAACACTGTTTTTGTAGAATCTGCAAAGGGATATTTGGGGGCACATTGAGGCCTATGCTGAAAAAGGAAATGTGTTCAGAGAAAACAAGAAAGAAGCTTTCTGAGAAAATGTTTTTGATGTGTGCATTCAATTCACTGAGTTTAACTTTTCTTTCAATGGAGCAGTTTGGAAAGACCGTTTTTGTAGGATCTGTGAAAACATATTAGGGTGCACATTCACACCTATGATAAAAAAGGAAATATCTTCAGAGAAACACTAGAAAGAAGCTTTCTGAGAAACTGATTTGTGATGTGTGCATTCATGACACAGAGTTAAACCTTTCTTTTAATGGAGCAGTTTGAAAAGACTGTTTTTGTAGAATCTGCAAAGGGATATTTGGGAGTGCATTGAGGCCTAAGGTGAAAAAGAAAATGTGCCAGATAAAGACTTCAAAGAAGCTTTCTGAGAAACTGCTTTGTGATGTGTGCATTCATCTCACAGAATTAAAACTTTCTTTTGATGGAGCAGTTTGGAAACACTCTTTTTGTAGAATCTGCAAAGGGACATTTGAGAGTGCATTGAGGACTATGTTGAAAAAGGGAACATCTTCAGAGAAAAACTAGAAATGATATTTCTGAGAAACTGATTTGTGATGTGTGCATTAATCTCACAGAGTGAAATCTTTCTGTTGATGGAGCACATTGGAAAACCTGTTTTTATAGAGTCTGCAATGTGACATTGAGGAGCGCATTGAGGCCTCTGGTGAAAAAGGGAACATCTTAAAATAAAAACCAGAAAGAAGCTTTGTGAGAAACTGTTTTGTGGTGTATGCATTCATCTCACAGAGTTGAACGTTTTCCTTGATGGAGCAGTTTGGAAACACAGTTTTTGTAGAATCTACGAAGGGATATTTGTGAGGGAATTGAGGCCAATGGTGAAAAAGGAAATATCGTGGGTGCAGGACAGTCGGTGAGCGCACTGTCTTGTGAGCGAAGCAAGCGAGCATTGCCTCACTCGGGAGCGCAAGGGGTCAGGAGTTCCCTTTCCTAGTCAAAGAAAGCGGAAACAGGCACCCTGGAATATGGGTCAGTCCACCCCAATACTGCGCTTTTCAACGGGCCTGGAAAGCAGCACACTAGGAGATTGTGTCCCGCACCTGGCTCGGAGGGTCCTGTGCCCAGAGTCTCGCTGATTGCTAGCACAGCAGTCTGAGATCAAGCTGCAAAGGCGGCAGCGAGGCTGGGAGGCGCCCGCCATTGCCCAGGCTTGCTTAGGTAAACAAAGCAGCCAGGAAGCTCGAACTGGGTGGAGCCCACCACAGCTCAAGGAGGCCTGCCTGCCTCTGTAGGCTCCACCTCTGGGGGCAGGGCACAGACAAACAAAAACTCAGCAAGAACCTCCACAGACTTAAAAGGTCCCTGTCTGACTGACAGCTTTGAAGAGAGTAGTGGTTCTCCCA